>CAUYUJ010015663.1:302500-319683 GCA_963575745.1 Prorocentrum cordatum
AGGGGGGGCACCCGTCCTGACTCAGGTCCAGGATCAGATCCGCGGCGGCGGCGCAGTAGTTGAAGAGCGGCCCGTCCACCTCGGACACGCTGAGGTACCTCGCTGACAAAGGCGTCGCCTCGCTCAGGAGCTTCGATATGCCAACCAGGTGGCCGGTGGTGCTGGTGACGCGGGACGCCAAGTCCAGCGCGGGGGCATCCTGCACGGCGCACTTGTGGGCCAGCTCCACGGCGGCCACCGTGCGCTTCTGGAGCTGGATCCCGAAGGTGAAGCCCTCAATGGCCGTCTGCGAGTCGCGGAGAAGCCGCTTCGCGTTGGGCCACTGTGCAGCTGATCCAGCCATCGGCCAGCGGTTGGACAAGATGCCCGTCACGCAGTCCGCCGCCTCTTCCAGCTCCACGGCCCCCGGCATGACCTCGTCGCCTAGCAGTTGCATGGCAGACCGCAGAGCGCCCATGTCTGCCTTTATCTCGGACGACGCCCACACCGGCGTCGCGCTCGACAGGCGAAGGAGGTCGTGGTAAAGATGCTTGGGGTCCGCCTGCGCCAGCATGCTGATCTTCATCTTCAACGTGTCCACACACATAGCTGCCTGACCAACCTTCGTTGGAAATCCAGCCTCCTTCAGCTTCGACGGGTCCAGCATCGACCACATAGCGTCGTCGGGAGGGGATGCCTGGAGGGACGCTCCGGCATGCGCTGAGGCGAAGGCGGGGGGGCGGACTGACTGACCCCCCCCCCCGCGCTGAAACGTCCGAATGACCCCCCCCCCGACTGCCTCCCCAACCCCATCAGCGCCCCCGGATCGACATGAGGGGATCCACGGAGCGGAGGTATACAGTCGAGACGACGGCGCAGGGGAAGAATGTCGAGGAAGGTGCGCGGGGGGCAGGGCTAAGTCAGTTAACGCCCCCGCAGCTCCACATCAGCATCCGCCGTCACATCCCCCGCCCCTGTGCGCCTCCACCTGCTGCGCGATGCACTCCTGCAGCATCCAGTGCGGGAAGGGGGCGTCCGCCACAGGAGGCGTGGCCAAGAAGGTCAAGGACATCTTGTAGGCAGACGCGAAGGCCTTGTCGAAGCTCCCTGACCGCATCCACGCCTTGGCCAGGTTAATCGCCTCTTGCGCCTGTTTGCGCAAGACCTGAACCTCGTCACCGTCGGGGTAGACCTCTGGTTCGTCCTGACCTTTCGCCTTCGCGGCATCCAGCTCCTCCTGAACCTTATCTGCTGGCACGATCGTGTCCGCGAAGTCAGTGAGAGCCTTCGCGAACTGCCGCTGGAAGTTCTGCACCGTGAAATACTTCTCGTCCTGGGTGCGCGTGCGGTACGCCGTCAAGTGGGCAAGGAGAGCCGCGCGACGGTTGCCGCGGGGCCGGCCTGGGCGCCTCTTCTCGGGCTCACTGCCGCCAGCGTCACTGCCGGCGCCGCCGGTGCTGCTGCCGCTGGCAGCGCTGCTGGTGCCGCGCGTGCGACGGCTGCTCGGCTTGCGAGCGCCCGCGCCCTTGGTGGGCGCGCCCCCGGCCTGGCCCGCTGGGGCGGCCTCGGAGCCTGTGGGCTGCGGAACCATCACTGGGATGAAGGCCGCCTGGAACCCTCCAAAAATATTCGGAGGCGCCTGCGTCGACGATGAAGGCATCGATGGTGGCGCCGTCGACGGTCCCATCGTAGGTGGAGCTGGCCCTGGCGCCTTGGCGAAGATACTCGGAGCCTCCTCGCCACTCGGCCGCGCAAAGGCCTGCCCAAGGCTGGCCGAGAGCCCTGCATAGGCGCGATCCAGCTGACCGTCGAACAGCGCGCCAGCGCTGGTCTGGTGCTTCCTGCGCTTCGCCACGCCCTGCGTCGTCACGTTCTTCACGAGCCACTCCCGCTTGCCTGGGATAGCCACGCATTCGAAGCCCTCGTGCATGACGATCTGATGGCCTTTCCCATTTGTTTTGGGATCACCGTGCCCCTCCACGTAATCAGCCAATAACTGGAGCCGCGTTGGCGCTCCTTCGACCTGCACCTCCCTCTTCTTGTAGCTGCTGACGGTCTCGTCCACCTCCTGCCACGCGACGCGCACGCCGCGAGTGCCGTGCTCGTCGATGAAGACAGCCGCGGCCTGGTTGCGGCGCAAGACGAACTCGTCGCAGGTGTCCTTGGAGGTGCCGATCATGGACACCAACAGGGGGGGCGTGGAGGTGCTCAGCTGCTCGGCGTAGAAGCCTCGCGGGCAGAAGATAGGAAGGCGCGCCAGCCACAGACGTCCCTCCGCCCTGGAAAACGCGCCTCTCAACAGCATCGGGTATCCTGGAACCCCTGGACTAGAGCGGATAAGTCCTGAGTCCCGCCGCCGAACCCTCATCGCCCTCCTCCGGCTAGTCACCCCGCACGCGGCGAAGGAGGAGGACCAGCAGGGTGGGCAGGGGGGGGGGGGGAGGAGGACGAGCAAGTGGAGGGGCGGTAACAGGAGAAGACGGAGGCGGATATGGACGAGGTGCGGGAGAAGCAGAAGGACCGAGTCCGCATCCGATCCACCAGATCGCACCCCGTTTCGCTCGCCCGGCCCCCGCCCAACCGTGCCCGAAGAGCCTGCGTGGACGCGCACGCAGTAGAAACAGTAGGCACCTCTGTTCTTGCCGTTCTTCGGCTTGTACCCCCAGTGAAGGCATTCAAGTGGGAACGCGTGGTCCTCCTCGGTGTCGCGGCGCCCGCATAAACCGCAGAGACGCCCATCTGGAGTCGCCGATGAGGCGAGGGGGGGGGGGGGGGGGGCAGTGAAGGAAAGCGAGAGAGGACGAGGTAGCACAGAATAGATTAGCCTAGTGCAACCCTACCTAGGAGTTGGAGCCCCTATGAAAGCAGCGCAAGCTAAACTGAGCAAAGCTAAGCTAAGATAGCTAAGCTAAGCTAAGCTAAGCTAAGCTAAGCTGAGATAAGCTCAGCTAAGCTAAGCTGCGCTAAGATAAACTAAGAAATGCAAAGCTAACCTGGACCATGCTAGGCTAGGATACGTTAAACTAAGCTAAACTACGCTCAGATGAAATAAGCTAAGCTAAGCTACGCTAAGCTAAGCTAAGCTAAGCTAAGCTAAGCTAAGCTAAGCTAAGCTAAGCTAGGCTAACCTAAACTAGGCTATAAGCTAAGCTTAGTTAAGATGAGAAACGCTAAGCTACACTAAGCTAAACCAAGCTAAGCTAAGCTAAGCTAAGCTAAGCTAAGCTGGGCTGGGCGAAGCTAGGTTTAGTTCGGCTAAGCTAGACTAAGCTGCGCTAGATGAGATATGATAAGATGAGATAAGCGTAGTTGAGCTCGCTAAGCTAAGTTGAGCTAAGGTAAGCGAAGCTAAGCTAAGCTCACCCAGGGGGCGCGGGGGTACCCTGGAAGAAACGCGGGGCGGATGCCGGGGGAAACGACTGGGGCGAGCCCCATTGCCTCGCCCTTAAAGCTAATAGCGTAAGAGTCCTTCTAGGCAGAGACTAGGTAGGGACGGACAGACGTGGACAGAAAAGCATGTGACCCCGATCTGCTTGCCATCCTCCATCGTTTGGAGGACGACCATCTGCGAGGTGTTCTCCATGCCCCACTTGCCGTACTTCGCTCTCTGGGGGTCTGCGCGCCCATAGCTGATCTCTGGGTGCTCCGTGATGTCTGACATCGGCTGGCCCTGGTCGCTCATGGCAGAGAGATCAGGCGCCCGAGGGCCGTTACTCTTCCGAAATACCAAGGGCAGGGGGGGGGGCCCTCGCAGATGCTTGAGCAGCGTTGCTTCGGCCCAACCAACAACAGACCCCCTCGCGCCGTATCTGTCGTGGACCCCGGGGCCCATGCAAGCGTCCACTTCGGAGGCCCAGAGTGGTATGCAAGTCCCTCTATGCTCTGAACGGTTATCGGTCGGTCGGAGTGGGTCGGCGTCGGTCGGTCGGTCATCAGTCGGTCGGTGGTCAAGCGAGGCGTCGGCCCCGAACGCAGATGCAAGGATGGCCTGGTAAGAAGGAGCGGTTGGGCACCCTCCTGCAGGAGCAGGCGTTGCCTCGCGGAGAGGGGCGGCCCCGTCGATCGCAAACGAGGGGCAGGGACTGGCCCGGGCGCGCAAGAGGGCGATGGCGGCGGGCGGGGATGGAGGCGGGCACGAGTGGACTGTCAGGCCACGCACGCGAGAGGGTTGGAGTAGCGAGGAGCGAGGGCGAGTGCGACGGGGCGAGAACGAGGAGGAGGCGCAGAGGTGGAGGAGGGGGCAATATCATCGCTACTTCAGAAGCGACGTCCTAGTTCGCCGAGCCCCCGTCGCCCGGCAACCCAACGCCCGGCGCAGACCCCGCCTGTGTCCCGCGAGCATGGGGTGGCAAGGTCAGCCTACACTGCCCACGGTGCCGGCGGTCGGGTCTCTGGGCATCTGGAGAGACTCCCATGGCATGCATGTGCGTGGAAAACGCCTGCCGCGCAGCGACGTCATCCTGGCCCCCCATCCGCTGATATCTCCTCCTCACCCGCCCACCCTCCTATCACGCTATCCTGGTATCCTCCAAGTCGCTATCCTCCAGTAGGCTGAGGAGGGGAGGGGGGGGTACCTCCCCCCCCCCCCCCATCCCAGCCGCTCCCTTCCTCCTCCTCCTCCTCCTCCTCCTCCACCTCCTCCGCCTCCTCTTCCGCTTCCGCCTCCTCCTCCCCCTCGCCATCCGGCTCCTCCTCCCACTCGCGCCCAAGTCTGGGCTGCGCCAGAGCTCGGGCCCAGCCAGGGAGTCAGCGGCGCCGACCGAATCCAGCGATAGCAGCGAGAGTGACCGCCGCGAAGGGGAACGCGGAGTACGCGTTACCCACCAGGAGACGCGCGCAGCCATCGTCCAAATCGGCGGCAGCTCCGAAAAACCCGATGAGCCTCAGGAGCAGCTCCCCGGATATCAGCCTGGCTGGAGTCAGATCGAATGATGAGCTTCAGAGAGAGAGGGCGGCAGCAGCATCGATGGAGTGACAACGACCCTACCAGAGCCCCCGTATCGCCTCCACCCTACTCTGCTGTCCCCCCTATCTTCCATCGCCCAATCGTCCGCCATCCTCCATCCCGATCCTCCTTCCTGGCTCTCGCCGTCTGACGGCACTCCCTACGGCAATCCTCTCCTGCTGTGCGCGCCTCCAGTTGCGGCTGTCATCCTCGCCGAGCACGCGCATCAGCAGCAGCGACTTCGCGGTGAGCGTCGGCATCGTCTCGCGGAACGCGGCCCCGGTGCTGTCGGGGCCGAGGCAGAAGCGGAGCGACAGGTTGATGTCCGCCCATTGGAAGATCCCAGCCCGCACTGGCCAAGGGTCACACTCCTCGCCATAGAGGGCCACCTGGGAATACAAACATGACAACCACATCGCATGGCTAACCCACGACCCCCTGCAGATGATGTTCCAGTGCCGCTAAGGGAACGACAGCTTGGAACATCATCGCGCGTTGCTACTACGGCTGATGTCGAAGGCCCCCCGCGAGACAATCCCCCTGGCGGCCCCGGGGCCATTGCTACCTGGGTATAACTTGCCCAATGCGTACCCAAAGACCGCGGCACCACGTCACACGCTTCGCTCGAAGCCCACACGAAGCATCAGCATGCAAACTCAACCCTCAAAGCCGTGCCTCCAGGGCCCAGGGAGAGATGGGAGCCGAGTTCGCAGAGTCGCATCAGACTGGGGCAAGGGGGGTGCACGAGGCGCGCAACACGTGCCACCAACCCCCTAGAACCCCAAACACGGCGACCAGTGATATGAAGGAAGACTTGCACATCTGGGAACCTCGATCTGAGCAGGGCAGAGCGGCGCCAGGACTAACTGGAGGTCCTTGGCGTATGACTTCAAGCACGGAGGGTAGTCCAAGCCCGCCGCGGCGTAATACTCCATGTGCACTTCAGAGGTACCCTTCATCTTTTTCGGGCGAGGCTCCGAATCGCCGTCGTACAGCGGGATCGTGTGCCAGTCGAAAAACGTGGCAAGTGGCTGCGGCGGGACCTTCAGGCTCGGCACGATCGACGCAAACGCGTGGATGCCGCTCTCCGTGGGGTCGTCCAAGAGGCCGACGAGCGCCATGCGGACGCGCGTCACCGGGGACCCGTAGTCCGTAGCGCTCACCCGTACAGCCTCAGGCTCGCCGACCACCGATCCCACACGCCCGCAGGGCAGCGACGACGGCCCCGTTTTGCCCAGGCCCGATGCCGAGCATTCCGAGCCGACCTGCGCTGGCGACGAGGCTGACCTTCCGCGTGGAGGGCTCGTCCAGAACCTCTTCGGCACGGATCCGACGAGGTGCCCGATCCTACTCGCGACTGGATCATCGAGTCCTCCTCATCCGAGTGGCCTCTTCCCCATCCGCGCTGCCTCCTCACCCGAGTGTCCTCATCCGAGTGGCCCTCTCATCCGAGTGTCCTCCTCCTCCTCCTCCTCCTCCTCCTCCTCCCCATCCGCCTACTCGGTATCCTCCCCGCTCGTCGAACTCCCAAACCCCTCGTCAGCATCGAGAGCCGAGTGCGGGACGCGGGCGCTGTAGCCCATCTCGTGGAGGAAGCGGCAGATGGCGTCGGAGTCAGCGCACATGCCAGGCTCCGCCTCGGACATCAGCGCTGTCAAATTTTCCAAGACGACGATGGGGGGCTTGGCCTTGGTGATATAGGCCGCCGTATATTTCCATGCCAGTCCTGTAGCGCCCTCTCCAGACTGTACTGGCGAAAGCTTCTTGCCCCGCGTCCGAGAATTTAGTGGCGATTTGGTCGTGCACGTGAATCCTGCAGCGAAGATGTCGATGGGGGGCACAACGATCCGCTCGCCAGTCTTGATGCAATACGCCCGAGGTTGTGACAACCTTGGCTGCAGCGAACGACGCCGGCGACTGCGACGGTGGGCGACGAACGATGTCTGCCGTCGCTGCCGATTGCGACCCCGTGACGTCGCTGTCAGCACTCGTAGCATCATGATCGTGCGCACCGTCGTCTCCGTCGGCACCTGCTATCCTGGCCGACATCGCAGACCCTGCGCCGACGCCGCCGATGCCGCGACAAGGCTACCATTGTCGCCATCGGCCGAGCTGCTAACCCGTGGGAGCTGCCAAGGGCCAGACTCTGCCATGTCTCCGAAGAGGTGCTGCGTGTCGGGGAATTCCCTGAGGAGGAACGCCTGCTGCTGCAGGCCTTTCTCACACTGAAACACGGACTGAAACACGATGGCCTTCTGGTACCGCGTGTCCCACTCGGCCTCGAACGCCGAGAGGACCTTCGCGATCACGTCACTACCGCTGAAGCCTCGAGGACGCACCGGGGCAATCTCACAAGGTTGAGGCGGGGGAACCACGAGGTGGAAGCGGCGGACGAGAATATGAGGGCAGGCGGAGGGAGGGGGGGGAGGGCGCCAGAGACAAAGAACCTGCGGGCAGCCAGCTGCTAGAGGATGAAGGGCGGGAGGGCGGGCAGGGGGAAGAGGGCGGTGCAAGACGGCCCACGCAAGCCGCTTCCATCAACAGTTGCGGGAGGGGGGAAATGGGGAGGGGGGGGGGGGGGGGGCGAACGGGGGCGAGGGGGAAACTGGCCGGGGACCTCGCAACATGGGTTCTGCGTTGAAACCATCTAGCTCACTGCTGCTGTCAGCAGCCCCCGGGAAGGTTTGGTCCGAGGGGCCATTCCGAAACTCGTCGGACCTGCCGCAAAACAAAATACGCTGCCCGACCACCTGACGATGGGTGCAGGGTACGCGGGTTGGTTGGGCGATGGCCGGGGCCTGCCCCAACGCGGAACACACCGCCTGACGCCGCCATCGCATCCAGGAGGGCTGGCACGTGCAGCGGCGGCAGCTTCGCGCGCATCTGCGCGACGGTCGCCTGCAGCGGGTCCTTGGAGACCTGGGCGGGGGGCGGCGGAAGCAAGGAGGAGTGGCGGCGAGGTGGGGGGCATCCGACGGCCCTGGGCACCTGGGCAATCCCGCTGGCCCTGGAACCTGCAGCAGGCCCTGGACAGGAGGAGGAGGAAGAGGGGGGGGAGGGGTAGGAGTAGGGGGGAGGGGGGGGGGGGGAAGAGGAAGCGGACGGCGGGGGGGAGGAGGAGGGGGGGGGGAAGAGGAGGAGGAGGGCGAGGGCCGCTTCTGCCGCTACCCCGACGCTGGAGTCCGGGCCGCCCAGGCGAGGGGGCGGGCTGACGACGCAGGGGGGTGGCCCCTGCCCCCATCCCCCCACCCCCCCTCTCTCCTCCGCACTTTTTCTTCCTTGGCGCGGGCGTGGCGCGCGATCTCGGAAGGTCCACGGGCAGCGTCTCCGGCTGCGATTCCACGGCAGCACCTGGGTAGCCAAGAGCGGGCGCTGCGCGGCACCTAAGAAAAAAAAGCGCGGAGGAGAGAGGGGGGGTGGGGGGGTGGGGGGGGGGGGAGAACGATGACACGATGAGATGCACACACACATGCGGCATGCTGCGGTCGAGTGATGGTGGCATGGCTAAGATAGCGGAGACTGCGGGCGGAGGCGAGGAGAACGTAGCGGGCGCTGGGCTCACACCGCCGCGGGACTAGCACTAGTGGCGGGAGCAGTGGCTCTGATTCTGTTCACGGCGAGACCGACGGCGACGCCAGGTCGGCGTCGCAGCCTGCTTAGCATCAGCATTACATCCCCCTTCTGTGTGGCATACTGCTGCTCCAGTCTTCGAGTCCTCCTGCTGAGCATCCTCCCTCTGAACGCCATGCCCCATGCCATCCGTCACTGCCTCCCGTCATCCTCGACCACCGCCTGCGACGGTGCCATCCCTAGACGCCGCCGTGCGTGCCAGGCAGTGGCGGCCCAACGGCCCGCCCGCGTTGGCCCGCGACTCACGGCCCACCCGTGCTGCCATCGTTATCCCCCGGCGGGTGCCACGACGACTCCTCGGTCTTCCAATTCCAAAAGAACACGCACAGGAAATCATCAGAATAGTACGACATCCAACCGTCAGCCATCTGCTCATGGGTCAAGAAAGCATAGTGGGCCCACTTGCATCCGTACACTTCCTCGACGGCCGGCCGCATATGCAGCGCGTGCAGAACCTGGGGGGCGAGCGACGCGACAGAACAAGACGGATCACCAGGCAGCTGGACAGGGCGAGCGGGGCCAGCGAGGGGGGGAGCGAGAGGGTGGGCGAGCAGGCGAGAGAAGTCGAGAGAGCGCGGGGGCAACGAGAGACGGCGAGAGAGGGCGAGGGGGAGCGCCCGCAAGAGGGTGGGAGAGAGTCCAAGCAAGAGGGCGAGAGAGAGCGAGGGAGAGAGCGCGAGTGAGAGGGTGCGAGAGGACGCGAAGGGTGTGCCCGAGCAAGGGGGCGACGGTAGACGGGCGGAAGCGTGCGAAGGCCCCAGGGGCATCGTGGGAGAGCGAGAGGGCGGTGGCCCAGGGAGCCCACGCGGGAGGGGCCTGGACGCAACGGGAAGGAGCTGCCCAAGACATCGGAAAGCGTGGAGGGGTGGGGTGCCGCTCTCGTGCGGAGGCGTGGCGACAGGCAGAGGGCGCGGTGGGTGCGACAGGGGCGGGGGGGGGGGGGAGGGGGGGGCACTGGGCGAGACGCTGGCGGAGAGAAAGCACCTCGGGCATCGGGCGGTCGTCCTCGCGCATCTCCTCATCAGCCTGGGCAGCATCCCCTGCAGCGCCGCCGGCGGCTACGTCGCCGCTGGCCGCCTTGGCGGGGCCCCCGCTGCGGGCGGCCGCGGCGGCCTCGCCAGACTCGCCGTCGCCCTCGCCACCGCCGCCACCGACGCGACGTCAGCACCGCCAGTGACGTGCCCCCGCCGCCGCCGCTGCATCGCCGACATCATCATGGATGGTCGCCAGCATCGCCGTCGTCAGCACCGCCGCCGCCGACCCATCGCCGATCTCACCCTGGTCGCCATCAGCGCCAACGTCAGCACCGCCGCCGACGCATCGCCGATGCCACACATGCCGCTAGCATCGCCGTCGACGTCACCCCCCAACGACGACGGTGTCGGCACTGCCCCGCCTGCGACGGGCGGATCGTGACCCAGGCGCCGCTCTTCGCTGGCGGTGGGCTGAGCGCTGGCGGATTGCCAAACGTCGGCGGCGGCTCGGCGGTGCCAGCATCGGCAGGCTCCGCGGCATCCCAGGGCAGCCGCGGCGGTGGCCGCTTCGTGGCCGCGGGGCCAGTCAGGACCGGCTCGACCTTCGGGCGCGGCTTCGCCAGGTGGGCGAACTGCGGCGGGGGCGGCTTGCGCCTGAGCAGCGGTGGGCCGTCGTGCTCGCGCTGGGGCGGGGGCGGCTCGCCAGCAGCTGGGCCCGCCACGGCCTCGGGCGCCATCGGCTCCCAGGAACTCGCCGCCCCCGCGCCCGCAGCGTACTTGGGGGCAGCCTTCTTCGGGGGGCGCCGCGGCGGCGGCGGGCCGGCACTCCAGGGGTCTGTGCTGGCAGGCGAGGTCGCCGAGGCCGCGGCATCCTGAGGCGGCTGCTGCTGCTGCTGCTGCTGCTGGGGAGGCGTCACTGGCGGTGGCGTCACGGGCAGCGGCCAGGTGACGCTGGGGGGGCTGCCTGGCGGCGGCGATGGGGGCTCATCTGGTGGCAGAGGCGGCAGACTCGCCTCGCCTGGCGAGAGCTTCGTCAAATCGGCGGGCGCAAAGTAGCCTCCGCCATAGAGCCAGGTCAGGTCCGTCTGCGCGCTCGCATCGTGGGCCCCGACAGGAACGTTGAGCCAGGACTGCGCCGCCGAGGCCGCCGCTGCAGGTGCCGCTCGAGGTGGGTCGAGCTCCGGCGGCGGCGCGCCAGCGCACGGCGCCGCCTCGGGGTCGGGGCACGGCGCGTCCGTCGCCCGGAGCGACGCCGCCGCCGCCTGCGCAGGCTCGGACTGTGAGGACTGAGACGCCAGCCCTGGCGTCATGGGCTCATCGTCGGCGTCGGACTCGTCGGCAGGCACCGGCAGCGACGCGGCGTCAACAGGGGCAGCGGAGCCGCCGTCGCACACGGGCGCCATCGCGCGGCCACGGCCAGGCGGCGCAGCGGCCGCGCAACCCAGGGACGACGCGGATTGCGATGCCCAGTCGCCTGTGAGCCCAAGCAGCGGGAGGCGCGGCGCCACGGCTGCGCCAGACGGACGACGGCGACGACCTCCGACACAGCGAACGGCCCACACCGACGGACCGTTCACGACGAGCAGGCGCGAAGGCACGGACGTGCGGAGCCACTGCGGACCAGGCCAGGACCGACCGCGAGCGACCAGGGGCGACCGATCGACCAGGAGCGGCCGCCGCTGCGACCTGGACGACAACCCGGGCACCTCCGCCACCGAGGCCAACGCTGCCCCCGATGCGCCACAACCCGCCATCCTCCTCCTCGTCATCGGCGTCCTCCTCCCGCGCCCCGTGCATCTCCTCGCGTTTCTCCTGCGCGTCCCTCACCTCCTCCCGCTCCGCCTCCCCCTCCTCTCCCCCCATCCCTCCTCCCCCTCCGCTTCCGCCTCCGCATCCTGCTCCACGCCCCCCGCGTCCCCCGCTCCTCCCTCGAACCTCGATCGGTGCCCCGACAGCCCCCGACACGCGCGGGCGCCGCGGCAGGCCCCCCCGTGGGCGCCGACCGGGGCGTCGCAGTCCATGCCGACGACCTCCGACACGTCCTCAGCGGCGCAGCGGCGGGGGGCTCGGTCGACTCCGATCGCGATGCGATAGTTTGAAGTTCGAAAGATTTCGGAACTGCATAATTAGTTGTTGGGGGGGGGGGTCCGTCCGAGGACTTCCTCGGACGGGGGTCCGCCAAAAAAAAAAATTACGGTCAATTGTCCGCCCTCGGACGGGCGCACCCCTCACGAGGATCGTGGTTTCTGGAGTTTTTGGGAGGGAGTTTTTGGTGACTCGGACGGGGGGGGGCGTCCGAGGACGAGCTCGGACGGGAGTTTATGGGGGGCGTCCGAGAAACTACCGAAACCCACCGTCCGAGAATTCAGACGGCGCGGGGAGGGGTCCTCGTCTGAACTCTCCGACTCGGCCTCGGGCAGCGACGCGAACAGCCCGCCCAGCAGCGCGCCCACGGCGTGGATGTCCACGCAGTCCTGGCGACGGACGCAGCGAGGACAGGGGCCCAGGCGAGGCGGGGGAGGAGGAGGCAGCGGAGAAGGAGGCGGAGGAGAGCGCAGGCGAGGGCCATGGGCCACGGGCAAGGAGGAGGATGACGAAGAGACGGCGGCGAAGGCCGAGTTGGAGGAGAGGGAGCGGGGGGGGGGGGAGCAGGCAGCAGAGAAGGAAAAGAGGGATGCGGAGGGGGAGGCGGAGGCGGAGACGGAGGCAGAGCGGCAGGGGCAAGGGCGAGGAGGCAAAGGGGGCGGGGGCAGAGGAGGAGGGGGGGGAGAACGAAGAGGAGGAGGGAGAGGAAGGGGCAGACGAGAATGACGACCCGGGCGATGGAAGGCCGGACGCGCACGCGCGTGGCAACGTCGCAGCAACAGCAGGCGGGCGAGGGGGGATCAGAGCGGGCGGAGCCGGACGAGCAGGAGGGGGCGGGGTGGCGGAGGTGGAGGGGAGAGGGGTGGGGGTGGGGGGGGGGGGTGCGGAGGGGGGTGAGGAAGGGGGGCGGGGCTGGGGAGGGGGAGGGAGGGACTGAGGGGCAGGGGGCGGCGCCTCGGCGGGCACGATGGCGCCCATCGGGTCGTCGCCCTGCTCGACGAGGACGATGCTCTTCTCGGCGAACGCCGACCGTCCACTGGGCGGATTCGGCGGCGTCTCCATCAGCGCTGCCGGCGGCGAGGCCCGCGCTGCTGGGGAAGACATCGGCACTGTGGGCGCAGGGCTCGCAGAGGTCGGGGACTCCGTAAGCGGGCGAAGGTACGGCTTGAAAGGCGACGGCCGAGCCACCCAGGAGGGCACCTTCGCATACCCCAGCGTCTTCACCACTGGCGCTGCTTGCGGGGTTGCTGGCTGCCGCGGCGAAGAGGCTGCGGCTGGCGGCGACGGCGGGGAAGGCTGCGTGCAGGGCGGGTCTGCCTCCGCCGTATCGTCGAGCATCGTCTCCACTGCTGCTGTCCGAAGCTGATCCCCCGCGGCCAAGTGGTACGCCGCGGCGCGTCCGAAGACCGCGACATCGAAGCTCGCGTGCTCAAGAGCATCCACCACGCTCGGAACAGCAGGACTGAACTCACCTGGGCCAGCGTGCGGCGCGATGCTGGCGCAGAGTGCAGCCACACCCACAGGCGCAGCCGCGGGCGACTGCGACGCGGCAGGCTGCGCGTCGCTGGCCGCGGCCGCGAAGGTCGGCTGCGCGGCAGCCTCATCTATTCCGTCGGCATCAAGGATGTCTGACAGCGAATCCTCAAGCTGCTGGTCACATGTGTCGGGCCCCGCCGACGGCCTGCCGTCGCCCACTGTCGGGAGCTGCTGGTCAGCAGCACTGTCTCCGACACGCGCAGCGCTGGGGGGCGCGTGCGCCAAGGCGGGCGGGGCGACCTCGCATTCAGGGGCTGATGGCGGCGCTGTCGCCGTCGCCTCCGACGCGGCATGGCCGCCGCCCTCGCCATCCACGGCAGCCGAAGCGCACTCGGGCTCAGCGACCATGGGCGGCTCCGGCGCGATGCCCAGGGAGGCGCCGCCGGCGCTGAGAGCTGCAGTCGGAGCATCGATGGCGCCATCGCGGTTGCCCTCTGGCGCGACGCCAGGCTGCTGTGCTGGAGCAGAGGCATCTGCGCGCTCAGTTGTGGCTGCGGGCGCCGCGGGAAGGCCATCGTGTGCAGGGCCATGCTGGCTGATCTCCGAGGCCGCCGTTGGATCTGCGGCCGAGGCCGCGGGAGCGGTCGGGAATGGCTGCTCGGGCGAGGCTACCAGATCCAACTCCTGGCAGAGCGCGTCCAATGACGCCCCCATGCGCATCGTGTCATCGGACGCGGGAGGGGCTGCCTGGGCTCGAGGTGAACCGAGCTCCGTCGCGCCTGCTGCTGGAGCGGACGCGGCATCCTGGGCGAGCCCGTCGGCGCTGGCCCGGGGGCGCTGCCGATGCTTGTTGGTGCGCTTGGCCTGCTGATGCCCAGAGGCCACCTCGGCGGCGTTGCCCCTGGGCGCCGCCGACTTGGCCTTGGCTTTCGCCTTGCTCTTGGGCGCAGCTGGCGAGGCCGCCGCGGATACCTTGAGGAGGCTATCCATGATAGACGTGCCAGACAGGGGCTGGCCCTCGGGTGCCGCCTGGCGCCCGCTCATCAAGGCGGAGGGGGCTGCAGAATTCCTATCGGTGCCCGGTGGGCGCGGAATGGCGAGCTTGGCTGTGCACTGTTGCGGCGGGCGCAAGGCCGAGGGGGGTGCGCGCATGCCCCAGGAAGTGCGGCACAACATACAATGGGAAAGCGATGGGAATAGAATGGGATCCATGACTCCCTGGGGGGGGGGGTAAGCGATTGAAAAAGGTGGCTCTCGAGTCGCGCAGTAGGGCGGCTCGAGACGTCGATTGGCCCAAGGGGATCCAAACATGCCCGCGTTCAACGACTGCTGAATGCCGGAGGGGGGGGGTGGGGGGGGGGGGGGGGAAGGGGGGGGGGGGCGGAGCGCATCGCAACGACGGGGCGGCGTCCTGAACGCTCGAGGGCCACGGGATCCGACTCACGGTGGCCCCACAAGCAGGAGGAGCGAGGAGGAGGGAGGGGGGGGGGGGGGAGGGAGGGAGGAGGAGGAGGAGGAGGAGGAGGAGGAGGAGGAGGAGGAGGACAAGGAGGAGGGCAGGATGGGGGGGGGTGATGAGGAGGAGGAGGCGGACGAGGAGAAGGGGGGGAGGAGGAGGAGGGGGCGGAGGGGGAGGAGGAGGCGGAGGAGGAGGAGGGGAGGGGGAGGACGGACCCGTCTTGGACGCATGCCACTTGGGCAGCCGCCAGAGGGCGCGCGGAGGCCAGTCGCATGCAACCTCATGCGTAAAAGAAAAGCCCCCCCCCCCTCGACAGATCTCGGCTGCACCCATCTCCTCCGCCACCGCCTCCTCGCCGTTGCCACCGCCTCGGCGCAGCCCGTCACCTCCTCCACCTCCACCTCCACCCGCCCCCGCGTCCGCACCCTGCCCCCCGCCCTACCTCAGCTCCCCACCCCCACCCCCACCCGCACCTCGTGTCCATGGCGCGGGGCTCGTTTTGCAGACCCGCCAGAGACCCTATGAACCCTCCGAGGGACAACCAAAGGGCTGCGCTGTCAAACTGGCCCACGCCCCTAACAGACACCCTCCCCCTCGCTGTCCTGTTGCAACGCGCCTAACACGAACGCTGGTCGCCAGCCGACCCACAGGCCAGCGCCAGCTAGGCAGGTGCGTGCGCGACAGCAGCCCCAGAAACTGATGGCCAGACGCATCGGTCGGCAACAACGTGCCCAGCGCCCGACCCCATACGCGCGGTTGGCGACTTCTCGCCATCCACGCGCCGAAGTCGTCGTAGCCCCTCAACCTTCATCCTGATCCTCCCTCCGAGACCTGCCACTACGGGGGGCTGTCAAGGTCCTCGGGCACCCGCTGTGGCCCGAGGTCGCGAATTGGCACCTCCATGTGGAGAGTCCGCGCGTCCGGGGACAGAGGGTCGATTGCCAACCCTGCCAGCAGCCACCGCTTGAGCTGCCGCACGCACCCAGCGTCATCAAGAACGTCGCCTGCCCCGCGCCCGCGGTACTTCAGATTGCGCTTGCAAACAGCACCCTCGGCCGCATTGCAATGGATCCCACAGGTTGCACCCCAGCCGATGCGGGTGCCTCCACTGACGATCTCGGCAATCTGGAACCTCCCCCAAGGCGTGCCGCGCCTTTGGCGACCCTCCGCCGGCGGCGGCGGCAGGGGTGGCGGCGGCGGCGGGGCCGCCGCGGCGGGTGCTGGCGGCGGCGGCGCTGCTGGTGCTGGGGCCGGAAGCGGCGCCTCTGCTGCTGGCGCAGGCGGCAGGGCAGGTGCTGCCGGCGCCGGCGGCGGGCCCGCTGCTGCTGGGGCCGATGGGGGGCCCGTCGCAGGCGAAGCAGGCGAAGGCGCAGTGATGTCGCCCTCGCTGTCGCTGGCGTACACGGCGTCGAGGTCATCGCGCATGGCGGGCATGCGGCCGACGACGTCCCCGGCAACGGCAACGCTGCCCTCCAAGTCCGCCACCTTGAAAATCTCAGCGAAGTGCTTCATCAAGCGGCCCTCTTTCGAGTCAGCCGCGAACATGTCGACGAGGTCGCACTCCTCGTCAGGCTTGTCGGGCTTCTCGGGCACCCGGCCCTGGACAGGCGGCGGAGGAGGATGGGGGGGGAGGAGGGGGGGGGGGCGGGGGCGGGCGCGGCGGCAGCGACGACAGTCGGCCTTCGAGCGCGCCTGAAGTGGGGCCCTCTGCGAGCATCGACCCGAAAATCAACTGCAAATGACCGCCGCCGAGGACACTGTTCAGTGCGCAGAGGGCGGCGCCAGGCATCAGAAACGGGCCCGGACCAGCTGGGGCCGCGTGGAGAGGCAGAAGAGGACACGCACCAACGAGCAGGACGAGTTGGAGCAGGGGCAAGCAGGAGGAACGCGAGGAGGAGGAGGAGGAGAGCGGAAGGGAGGGGGGAGGGGGGGGAGGTGGAGGGAGGAGGAGGAGGCCAAAGAGGAGGAGGAGGAGGAGGAGGAGGAGGACGAGATGGAGGAATCAGGAATCAGAACAGTTGCGAAGCAACATTGGACGAGGAGGAGGAGGAGGAGGACGAGGAGAAGGAGGAGGCGGAAGGGGGAGGGGGAGGAGGAGGAGGAGGAGGAGGGCGACAACGACGAAGAGAGCTAAACACCCGCGATCCTGCACGATGCACTCGACGACGACCTCGGGGCTCAACTCCGCCGCGATGGTGTTCACGCCGACGGGCTCCAGCGGGTCGTCGAGGGCGGTGCAGCGCAACCTGCGAACGATCAGGCGCTGCGAAGCCTGCGGGGCCTCACCTCCAAGAAGCTCTTTCACCAAGGAGACCTGGTTCAGCACCACCAGATGCGCCCCCTGTGCGCTGAACTGCACTGTGTCTGGGGCCGCGCCAGGTTCACCTGGCGGCGGAAATGCTGAGAGGAACGGGGGGCGGGGGTGGGGGGGCGGGGGCGGCGATGAAGATGGAAGCGGGATAAGACACCGTTGGCACGACAAATGCTGAGGTCGCCGGAGGTACCGCGCACGCCTCCCCATCGCCATCACCGCCCCCTCCGCATCCAAAGCATAGCGTCTTCGCCAGGGAGCC
This sequence comes from Prorocentrum cordatum, assembly GCA_963575745.1. NCBI lineage: Eukaryota > Dinophyceae > Prorocentrales > Prorocentraceae > Prorocentrum > Prorocentrum cordatum. The sequence goes on from CAUYUJ010015663.1 coordinate 319,622, forward strand.
CGTCACAACCGAGAGCACTTAGGGATGGGGCGGGGAGCCGGGGGAAGGGAGGGGGGGGGGGG
>CAUYUJ010015664.1:0-52500 GCA_963575745.1 Prorocentrum cordatum
GCTGCGCTAGGTACGGCGGGGATGGCGCGGCAGTCTAAATGATGGTGCTGTCCGATGAAGCGAAGCTCACAGAGTTGCCGATGGAGCTTGCGCAGTCGGTTCATGTGTATCGTGGAAGCTCCGTAGGTGGGGAAGGCACGGGGGACAACTGGTCGCTCCTCGAACATGGGCGTGAGCCCGTGCATGGTGGGGGGCTTCTTTTTTGGGTGGTCAGGCGGTGGGGGTGGCAGGTCGCGCAGACGGGTGAGATGGTACTCATGACTGGCCTCGTTAGCCAGGGCGAACATGCGTTCCACGTCGTCGCGTGCGTCGGCCTGCTCCATGCGGTCCTGATATCGCCCAGCGATGAGGGTCCCTAAAGCCTGCAGTTCGTGACCCTCGTGAGCTCCATCGTTGGGAGGGTAGGGCGTGGGGGCAAGAAGGCGTCGGGCCGTATGGTCGAGGCGACTGATGTCAAGCGTGACCTGCAGGCCAACATGGGACTTCGCTGGCAAGTCGCGCAGATAGCAGAAGTCGGTGACAAGGGATCGCGCCGCTTGGTTGGCAATGATATAATCGATGCGCGAAGTGCGGGGGCACTTGGTGACGCGGTCCCAGTCAGGGATATTGCCGGATGTGTGCATGGTGTGGTCTGGTGTGCCCTCAGCGACGTTAAACCATCCGTGCTGCATCATGTGCAGCAGGTGTGGATTGTCGTCGATGTTCGTGTTGGCGTCCATGCAGATGAAATACGGGGCTGAGCCGACCCTTGCGGCGGCGCAGCCAGCGAGCCGAAAAAGATCTGTGCTGTCTCCTCCAGCAACCCCGTAGAGGCTCGCTATGTAGATCCCAGCGGGCCCGTGGTTGTTTCGTCGCCGCCTGCGGCGGTGCTGAGTGCAGAGCGGGAGAAAGGCCTCGTGCCATCTTTTCTTGGCCTTGAGGGCGACGATACAGGGCGCAGTGTCGTCGACAGTGGAGTCGACAATGGCATCCTTAGAAAGGATGGCGACCCCTCCCGAGGCGCCAGTGTTGCCCACGACGGTGCGGTCTGTGCCGCCGTGGGCAGCTCTGCGCTGGGCTCGCGCCAGATCCAGGTCAGGTCCAAGACTGGCGTGGTATCCCCCGTGGTGTGGATTGGCGGCGCTGGTAGCGATGGCTTGTCTGGTCGGCTTGGCATGTCGGGTCTCCTGCAGTGCTATGACTGCGGCGTTGTGGTCGGCACCAAGAGCGGTGATGGTTGGCCAGTTCGCTGAGAGACTGGTGATGTTTAGGCTGACGAGGTGTATGGAGCGACCTGGCCCGTCTCCATCGGTGGAGCTGGGGTTTGCACGCCCCGCACGGTGTAGGTCAGCCTGACCCTCGCCCAGTTAGAAGGCTTGGCCACAGTAGGAGCTCATGGCGTTCCTATGGATTAGCTTGACCGGGGCTGAAGCCGCCGTCAGGCCAGAAGTATAGGCGGGACATGGTCGGCACTGCGCCAGGGGGGGTGCATAAACGTCAGTAAAACTGTCTCGAAAAATCCTCCTCACTCCAGTACCATAGGGGACGAGGGGAGGAGAGGTGAGACGGCAGCAGAGGGAGAGGGAGGCGACTCCTCGATCCGTCCTGCCGAACACAAAAGCAAAAGCGAACCAGCGGCGGCGGCTCGGCGCGGCAGCGGCACAACGCACGCGCATATACTGCGCACGCGACACCGCTGTCCGTCCTGCGGTGGCGCGCCCGCCCCGTCAGTATCTTGATGAGCAGCATCTGGTGGAACAGCTCGAGCAGCGCGGTCGGTGGCCTGGCGCTGGGCCTCGTCCAAGCCCGCTGCCGTGAGGCCCGCGTTGCGGACAGGGCTGATTCCCCGCGGGGCCGCCGCTGCCGCGGCAGCGGCTGAGGTGGCGGGGGCTCCGCCCCGACTCTGGGGTGAGAGCGGTGAGCCACCGCCGAAACCCGCCGCAAGGTCCTTGACACGGTACTTGTTCTTGAACGGGTCGAAGGTCGGCGCCTCGTCGATGGGGACGATCACGCGGGTGGGCAGCGGCGGCTCGTGGTCCGTGGACGGCGTCGGCTGGAGGTCGACCTGGCCAGGTTCGATGACGCTGGCACCGAAGCGTGGCACCACTTCGGGGGCTCGGCCATCAGCCTGAGTCTCGCGAGGCGGCGAGCTCGTGGAGCTCCCTGGGGCCTTGCGTGAGCTGTGGCGGCTGCAGGACATGCTGCGCGGGACGCGCCCGCCCGTGTGGCGGTCGCGTGGCGAGGTCGCCTGGGCATTAGCGCGCTCGGAATCCGCCCTGCTCGGGGATCGGATCGGCGCCGCGCAGGGTGATGGGCTGGGCTGGCGGGGGCCGCCTGCGCCGCCCTCCGCCGTGGCTGCGGCCTGGTCAGGGTCAACAGCGTCGGGGCGGGGGCTGATGTGGTGGGCACTTCCGTCGCTGTGCCGCGGGGAGGCGCTGTGGTGCGCCTGGGTGTACGTGAGGACGAGCGGGACGAGCGGCTGCCTCTCTCGCGCAGGTGGGGCAGGTTTTGCCTGGGCAGGGCGCAGCGATGCGGCCACGTTTGGCGGGGGCGTGCGTTGGCGCGGTTGCCAAGCGCGCACGTTCGCATCGCGCCATCCTTCAGGGCGCCCTGTCCTGCCACGGCTTGGTGCAGCCCCCTGGGCTGAAGCCGCAGGGGGTAGCACTGCGGGTTGGTTGCTGGGTGTGCTGTCATGGCGGCCTGGGTAGTGGCCCCAGGCACGCGTGGACCCTGGCACGGGCGAGGTGGCCCGTGGGGGGGGACTGCACGAGTGCCCGCGAGTGACCGATGGCCGCTGGATGCACCCTGGCGTGGGGGGCATGGCCGTAGCTGGAGGCAGCTGCTCCAACCGCCGCGGGCCTGGCGCCAATGGGGCCACGGTGATAGGCGGCACCCCCGCCGTACACCGTGTTGCCGCCTGTCGGGACACGCGCGGGGGAGCGGTTGCGTGGAGTGCTCGGCTGACCTGCGTCGCGTTGGTCGCGCTGCTGAATGCGCTGCTGGTGCTGTTGGTAGCGCTGCTGGTCGGCTCTCGAGAGCGGGCGGGTGTCGGGGAGGACAGTGGGCACGACGGGCCGCCGCCAGCCCTGGTAGACGTGCTCGAAGGCGTGGTCTGGGTAAGTCTCCCCGACGGGTGAATATCGCCGCACATGCTCCATGCAGTCAATGTTCTGCGGCTCGGGGAGCGCCGTGATGTTTACGGCGCGCTGGTGCGCTGGTCCATAGAGACAGAAACTACCACGGTTGCTGCGATCGTGATTCCGCTCGGCTTCGGTCGTGGCTCGGCTCACCATGGCGTCGCAGAGGCGCATGTCGTAGTCGAGAGCTTGAGGCCCAGGGCCGCCCTCGGCGTCCCAGTACAGTACCACATCCCGCCAGCGGGTGCGGGTAGTGTGGATGCGCTCGGCGATGCACTCGCAGACGGTCCTGACTGTGACACGATCCCTGTGCATGTTGGTGATGGTTAGGGAATAAGGTCGGCGGACCGTTTTGTTGAAGGTGAAGTCCTCCTTGAGGGCCTGGTGGGGGCCGAAGAGCACGTAGCCTTCCCTCCACAGCGGTTGGTCGGGGGACGGGTCTTCAGGCATCCCCGTTCCTGTGAACCCAGGTGGCCGCCGCGTGCCGTCGGGCAATCCCTGCCTGGGGACCCGCCGCGGCCTCGGTGGAAGGTACCATTGACCCTGGTAACCAGCTTGGCCTGGTTGTGGAGGCTCCCCCCCGGGGCCTGAAGGCGCTCGGGGGGGCTCCTTGAGGTCGTGGTGGGCTGGCGCGTTGCCAAATTGGCGGGCAAGGATGTGCGGCGGCATCCCTGTGGCACGGACGTCGAGCAGGCTGTGTGGACTGGGCGGGTGAGGGCACCTGCTGGAGAGGCAGCATGTGTCAGAGTCCCTGTTGTCGGTGCTGAATGCACACGTCCAGCTGTTGCAAGAGTAGTCCGTGGACCAGTCCATAGGTGCACGTAGTCCGCTGAGGGCGCAGTCTGGGCACGTTGGTTGGCCCGAGGTGCCGAGCTGCGTGTTGCGGCGGGCCGCACAGTACTGGCAGCATTGAAATCGGCACTGTAGGCATGACCAGCGTCCTGGTAGGGGCGGGAGCGCTTGCTCGTTTGTGCCTGGGTCGTCAGGGTGGGGTCGAGGTCGATCCCACAAGGGCCAGACGTCGGCAAACCAGGACTGGCCTGTAGTGCGGACGACCTCGGCGGGGAGGCGAGCGTCATCGGCGTGGCGCTCTATCCACTGGGGCCCCATGTCCGCTGGTACCATGACCGTGCGCCACGTGTCATCCGCCTTGACGTGGACTTGGGTCGGTGCCCAGAGCTTGGTAGTGGTATCGCCATGGTCGTGGTGGAGGATGACCCAGCCGTCACGACCCACCACCTCAGGGTCGATAACGCGATGGCCCATGACGGTCGTCCCCCACGGTAAGTAGGCGCCGTCGTGGTGATCGCCAGGGTCAAGCCAGACCTCGATGCCAGGGGCATTGACACGGGCCCGCACATCACGGACGTGGAAGGCGAGAACGTGGTAGGCGGTCGGCTCCACTTCCGTCACGATGTGCTCCCACGTCTCGATGTCGCTGTAGTCCGAGGTGGAGTTTTCGCCACTCTGCCGTGACGCACGAGAGGCGGATCGCCGTGGGCGGGCGTGGCCTCGGGCGAGGGCCGCGGCAGCCCTGATGAGGGACGGCATACGGCGGTTGTCGTCTCCTGGTGTCGTCGATGAGCGGTCTGGACTGTGTGCCAGGGCGGCACCTGACTGGTAGGTGCGCGGTGGACCAGGCTCGGCCCCAGGGCTGGAGCCGCTGGGGCGCGACTCGCGTGCTTCGGGGTGCCCCCGCACGGGGACGGCTTGCAAGCCAGTGTACACAAGGTCGATCAGTGACTGCGGGTCCAGCTGGAGCCTGCGCAGCGAGACGCGTGGCCGGGGCTGGTTGGGGTCGGCCCTGGTGGCTGCTTCAGTGTCGTAATGCTGTTTGGCCCATGCTCGCGCTGCCTCTGGCGAGTATAGTGCCTGCGGCGGTGGCCACGCTGCCGCGATGCCCAGCCTGCGCCGAGTGCTAGCTTCCTGGTCGTGGGCTTCAGCGGCCTCACGGAGATCTGGATGATCGTAGCCAGCGATGTGGAGGGCGTGCGCACAGTCGCCCATGCCAAATACTTGTGGCAAGGCACGGCACCTGGAGGCAGCTTCCGTGGGGGCACACCAGTCCATGCGGATGAGGAGGCCCAGGACCCGAGGGTAGATGAGGCGCGCTCCGTGGGCCTCCCCTTTCACGAAGTTGTGCCAGTTTTCACCGCTCGGTGGTTGGGTGGCCTCGCACATCCAGAGCGCGATGGGTCCCCACGCGAGGGTGTCGTCTTCGAGGCTGTAGGGCGGGTGGGGCGGCACTGCGTACCACGCGGCCAGCGAAGGGTGCACACTCACGTACGTGCGGCCAACGTTGGTGCCAGTTCGACCCTTCGTTTCACGGCGGGGGCCTGGCAAGAGGTGCCCTCCGCTGGCGGCGAGACGGGCCGCAAGGTCGCCACGGGTCCCATGCCAGAAGACAGTGGGCGCGTCGGTGGTGGGTTTGCGGAGGTCCCACGTGAGGTAGGGGAAAATCGTCTCGCCTGAGTTTCCGCCCGAGTCTTCGAGCACCCAAGTGAGGCGGTTCGGGGGCCTCTGCATGATGTCAGTCCACGGCCCCAGCGCTTGGAGTGTTAGATCATGGGTGAATCGAGGATGGTCGTGAAGTCGCAGAGCGTCTTTGATGTCCTCTGTAGACACGCCACTGTTACCAAGCGCAAAGCCGTTTTGGTACAGGGCGTTGAGGATGCTCGTCGGCGGCACGGGCACCGCTGGGTCGCGCTGAATAGTGTTGCGTAAGTTGCGCGTCGGTGGCTTGAGGGCTAGATGGGGCGTACCAGGGCCTAAAGGCGCCTGGGGCCTGGCGGGTGATGCATAGCGTGCTCGCCGACGTGGTGGTTGGGTGTCCGTGTCGGAAGAGGAACCACGAGCATCTGCATGTCGGAAGATGGACCACGGCCTGTCGCGGGTGCGCTCACGTGGTTCCCTTGCCTCGGCGTCGCTGGCGTGGGCTGTGGCGTCTTCGTGAGTCGGTGGATTACCGTAGACCGCGCCGCTCTTGGAACCGTATCGCAGAGACGGGCTGGTCGATCGTGGTGTGACGGACGAGGCTCGCGATACGGCGGCAGTGACTTCAACGATGGCGGCGGTGGTGGCGGTGGTGACATCGGCGACTGCGGCGGCAACTGCTGCGGCGTAGTGTTCCTGTAGCAGCGGATGTCGGAGTGAGTGCACGTGCTGGTCCTCGTGTTCTTCGGCAAGCGTGCGTGGCATTGTGTATGTGGCCTCATCGCGCGGCCTCCTGATCGGTTGGCAACAGCGGAGGCACCACTGGGCCGTGGATGAGTCCAGGGCACGCGCACAGATGCGGGCTCCTACGTGTCCGACGGCTCCTTGAGCGAGGAGTTTGGCGCCGACAAGAAGAAGACCGCACACCACTCCGCCAGTGGCGATAGCTCCGAGTTTGCCGCTGGCCCATTTCAGGACACCCCCGAGGCCGACCCCGACTGCGCTGGCTCCACCCGAGACAATATCTCTGAGTTTGGCGCTGGCCCACATGAGAGTACCCCACAATGCGGACGTGACGTTGTATGCCGTTGTGCGTCGGGGTGTGGTGGGCACAGATGGGCCTGGTGCCGCCGCTTGACGTCGTCGTCGTTGTCGGTAGCTGGGGTCTCGGCTCGGTGTCGGCAGGTACCCATCGATCTGGTCCTTATACGGCATTGCTATCACGATGGCGTACGTGGCTACAAAGAGGCAAATGAGGCAGCCACAGTGTCGTGATGCCGCTGCGCTGTGCTGGGCGTCGTAGGTGCCGCTGGCATCTGGGTTCGCGTCGTCGATGGGGTCGTTATCGATGTCGGCCTGCCAGTGGTCGATAAAGCTGAGATTGGAGTCAGTCCCGTTAACACGGCAGACAGGAGTGCGGGGCGTGGTGCTGCCACCTGCGGTCTGGAGATGTCCAGGTCCAGCCAGTGCTGCAGCGGGGCTGAAGCCGCCACTGCGCGGGCTGGCTTGAGCTGGCGATGCAGTAGCATGGCTTGTCGCGTCGGCGACAGTGGCGCCTTCAGCGTCGTTGAGCTGTGCGCAGGGGTCGGTCTGGGCCGAGTCGTTGGGCGGACTGCTGTGCGACGGGGTGTGCCCTGAGTGGGGTTCGCTGTCACGGTCATGCTGGGCCGTGTCGCCTGGTGGTGTCATGCCGTCACGATCCTGGGTTTCCATGTCGTCCTGACTATCGTCCGACGCGTGGAACGAGCCCAGGGATATGTTGCTGATATCGTCCGACGCGTGGAACGAGTCCTGGGGTATGTTGCTGATATCGCTGGCCGCGATGTGCTGGAGCAGCCATGATATGGGGTCGTCTGCGACCTGCTCACCTGTGGCGTGCTGGGCGAGGCCAGCTGGCGGTGGTGGGTTTAGCGGTTCCATCGGTGCCGCGGCGAGCTCCGCCTCGACAAGCGGCTGCATGTCTGTCGGGTGGTGCAGGATCGCGTCCGCGAGGTACGCCAGGGCGTCTTGGTCAGGTGGAGGGAGGCCTCTTGGTAGTAAGGCGTGGGCCCGTGAGAGGTATGACGGCAAGGGTGCCGTGAAAGCCTCAGGGCCGACGAGCTGAGCACGAGCGCCCTGGTATTCCAGAAGGAGGCCAAAGTAGCGGGTGGAGTACTCGCGGCTGCCCTGGATACGAGTGAGGTTGCGGTTGGTGCGCTGTCTGTCAGGGCCCGCTCTATACCAGATGTCCTCACACATGTCGATCGCGGTGCGCTGGCGCAGGGCGTCGTTTTTCTCCTCGGAGTCCTCCTGGAAAAAGTGGTCATACTGTGGCAGATGGAGCGTCGCCAGGATGTACGGGACGCAGTCCTCGAGCCATGCCCAGAACACGTCCTGGTGGTCCTCGCCTGGTGCCCACGCCGCAGCGCACGGTATGAGCCGGGCTCGGATCATCATCAGGTGCCAGAAAGCGGGGTCCTCCTCGGGTTCGCCTCTGGCGCACAGGGGGGTAATGAGACCCGTGGGACTATAGCGGGGCACGACAGCGGGGCTGAAGCCGCCACTGTGTGCATGGCCTTGGTCAGCGGCCCCGTCGAGGGTGTGCTGCACGACGGTCGAGGCCACGCTGAGGGTGAACTGCGATGCATGTGTCGTAGTTGACGAGGGCGTGCATGCACTCGCGATGGCGCCCAACGGTCCCTTGCCGCACGGACCCGCGGCGGCGGTGCTGTTCACGATCGGGTCCAAAATGGTGCAATGATCGCACTTGTAGATGCTGCTGTCATCGTAAAGGAAAACGTGCTGGGGCGCACCGCCTGAAGACGGGCGTGCTCCAGCTAGCAAAGGGAGGGCCATGCTGCAGGCAAGGCGCCGCATGATGGCGAGGCCAGGCAGGCGGCGCGAGCGATGAGCCAAAAGCTGCATGTCGGCACACGTCCTCGAATACCCCTGAATGCTCATGTACATTGCAACAATCACGCCCCCTGCAAGACTGCGGGTGTCCCTACACCAGATAGCTTGCGCGTGCTGCTGCCAAAACAGACATGAGGTGACAAGAAGGAGATACAACGCGAAGAGGGAAGAGATGCCTCTGGAGGCGCTTCCTCGGAGGGCTGAGGCGGGCTCTCTGAGGCACCTTCAATAAGGTTCCTGGGTGGCCCGACCCTTGTCTTTGCCTTTGTCAGCCCCTGGGGGCCCCGTCCCTGGGGTGACCTGGCCTGGCTGGTCGATCCACCCGCAGACAGCCACGGGATCAGCGGCCGCTGCAGCTTCCTCCTTCTTAGTTGCCAGAGTGGCCACTTGTGGCAGGTGGATGGTGCCCCCCGTGAGGTGCCCGAGGAGGGCCTGGATGTCGCCGCGCAGTGCAGCAGCTTCGGCGGTTGCCGTCTGTTGCTGGGTGGCGACGGTGGCAAGCCCCCGTTCCAACCCCGAGACGTGCTCCGTGAGCGTGGCCTGGGAGGAGAGAACGCCCGCAAGCTGGACCTGCATGTTATCCACCGTGTTGGCTAGCAGCTCGTGCTGTTGTTCCATGTGCTGGATGCGGGTCGTGGCAGCATCTGGCGGTTGAGAGGCCGATGCGAAGCGCTCACCGAAGGTGTTAAGTTCGTGGGAGGCCTCGCTGTATTCATCGCCTGATGAGAGGATCTCGACGTCCTCGGCGTCGCCTGGTACTCCGGCGGCTGTGGCAGCGTCGCCTTCGGAGTGGCCCCCGCCTTCTGCCGCCACCGTGCCATGCCGGGAGTCATGACCACCTGCTCCTGGGGCGGCCGTTTGTTCAGCGGCTCCGTCCGTGCCGTGCGGGGTTGCAGAGGAGCTGCGGCCTGGGGCGCAGTGTGACCTTGCGTGCGGCGGGGCGTCACGTTTCCCACTGGAGGATCGGTAGCGCTTGGCTAAAGGCTCCTCCTTGGGGATCAGGAGCGGTGCGACGCCTTTGCCTTTGGGCGTGGCAGTCATGAGGTCGTGGAGATAGGGGCTCTGGGCCGCTTTGGTGAGGAGTGTGCCGGCGGCGGGGCTGAAGCCGCCACCACGAGCTGGCGGCGTCACAGGCTCCGTAATGGTGGTAGGCGTGACGATGGTGACGTTGTCCCGCTTTGGCACCACCTCAGCCAACGGGGCCTCGGTGATGCTCCACGGGATGGGGCGCCCCGCAACTTGCACCGTGTATGTGAGTGGGGGCCGATGGGCACGCACTAAGGCAAACTGGGCCGCAGTGGCTGGGCCCCAGGCGGTGTGGTAGACCTCACAGTCCCATTTGACGGACGGGCCCGTGAGAGTCTTGGCGAGCTGGGTCAGCGTGGCGTGGCGCGCCGCAATGCCAGTGATGCGGTAGCGCGTCTTGGCGAGGGAAGCCTCGCAGCCGCGGATGCTGACGGCCGCAGCCCTGGCGGCGTCTGACCCCCGTGGAACACGGATCCCCAGTAAGCCTGACTTGCCGTGCCTGACGACTCCCAGGGCCTTGAACTCCACCGACTTCTGGAACGCATCTGCCATCGTGATGGGATGGTCCTCAGGGAACCACACGGTCTGATACTTGTCAGCGGTGGGCTCGTCAGCACCTACGTTGCTGAGGTCGTAGGTAGCGCCGAGTTGCCCTGATCCCGCCAAGACCTTGTCGACCGCTTGGAGACTGACGCCGAAGGTGGCGGCCAGGGACCTCTTCCCGACGCCCGATCCAAACCTGCCTAGGCTTTTGCAGGGTTCAAGGATGGTGACGGCTTTAAAGTTGCCGTGGAAGAGGGCCTTGAAGGTGTCCTGGAGCTGACTATCGAGCTCCTGGCGGCGAGCGTCTTTCTTGGACTCCCTGTGCTTTTGGTTTTGGCGCGCCTTGTCCTGTGGAGCGGAGTCCCCTCGAAAAGGGCCCTTGGCGCGTGGACCACCGTTCACGGGGGCACCTCCCGAGAACTGGTCCTCGAAGGCCTGATGCATGGAGGGGACTGCGGCGATGGCCTCGGTTTCATGTATGGTCGCCCGAATCCAGCATACGTGGTCGGCAGGGTCGATGGTGGCGACGGCTACTTTTTCCGTGCAGGCGACCTCCTTGGTGCCCAGCTGGTACACGGTCACGGGGACGTGCGTGTGGACCACTTTGGGCGCCTTGGGGTGACGCTTCAGGACGGGGACGGCGAGCTCGGTACCGACGTAGTTGTCGTTTTTTGGGCCCATGACAGCAATCGCGAGCTGGCCCGTGGTTCGCTTGCCCTGCTCGAGGTGGTGTTGGAGCAGCCGCTCACCGCTCTCGTAGTCGTGGAGGCTGATACTGGGCTTGTACGTCTTGCCGTCGTCGGGGGATGTGGGTTCGGCGAGGACGGGGACCTTCCAAAAGGCCGGGTCCAAGGCGATGAATTGGGTGTCCGCAGTCTGAAGACGTGCGGAACCCGCTGGTGGGTGTGATGTGTCGCCGCCAATGCGCTTAGGCTTGCTGCGCTGGTGATGGTCAAGCGTGTAGCTGATCTGGTTGGTGGCACACATGCGGATCAGGGCGCTGCCGAGCTTCTTCGTGTTGGACTTGTGCATGTCATACGTTGCCTGGAGCTCGTCCGCGTTCAGTTCGGCAAGCCCGTTGTATGCGGCCGTGGGGCGGTCAGACCCCGCTTGCTTGAACGCTGCGATGCAGTCCTGCTTGCGTTGGAGGAGAGATCCTTCAGCCGCAGGACGGGAACTCGGAGGCTGCTTGGAAGAGCGACGGCGGTCCGGCTTCTTGGGGGCCATTGCTGCGGGCGCTCTGGTGAGGAGAGGTGACGCGAATCAGTAGGGTCCTGCGGGGACCCCTCCGGTCTCGCGAGGCCTGGGAGTCTGGCTCCGAGGCGGGGCGCTTCGCGTCGCGGCTGCGGTCTGAGTGCTGGGCACTCTCGAGCCGAGACTAGAGAGAGAGAGAGAGAGAGAGAGAGAGAGAGAGAGAGAGAGAGAGAGAGAGAGAGAGAGAGAGAGAGAGAGAGAGAGAGAGAGAGAGAGAGAGAGAGAGAGAGAGAGAGAGAGAGAGAGAGAGAGAGAGAGAGAGAGAGAGAGAGAGAGAGAGAGAGAGAGAGAGAGAGAGAGAGAGAGAGAGAGAGAGAGAGAGAGAGAGAGAGAGAGAGAGAGAGAGAGAGAGAGAGAGAGAGCGAGAGAGAGAGAGAGGGGAAACAAAAAAAAGAGAGACTGACGGCGCCACGCCACCCCCCTCCCCCCTCAGGTCCCGACGCGCGTCCTCTGGCGTGCGCTCCAGCGCGTCGTCGGGCACGTGAAACTCCCCCGGCTCGCAGTGAGTCAAACTCAAGGACCTGTGACCCGCCGCGTGTTGGACCAGAGGACGTCGAACCTTGTCATGATCTCCCAGCTCTATCTCATCGCTGCCCATGTCGATCAGCGCGCGCATCATTTCTAGCAGTCGAGCTGGGAGGAGCGGGGGGCAGCGCCCGGGGAGGGCGAGAAATTCTACCACTCCGCACTTCCAGATGCTAACTGGGACCCATGCTCTCGCCACTGGGTTGACTCTTCCTCCAGCGCCGCCGCGCGTGACTCCTGGAACGGGGCCCTCCTTGCCCAAGATTAGAAATCCTCGCCGTTCGAATGCCGCCTGCATCACCTCGAGGCCCTCGCGTCCTATCAGAGCCTGGCCGGCAGCCGCGTCAACAGGAGCGCGGTCGCCCAGCTGCCTCAGGGGCAGCTCCAGGCCGCCGACGTGCAAGGTCTCCAGGAGTGAGTTCCAGTCGCTGACCTCGATGAAATTCTCGGCGTCGGGCATCGCGTCCAGAAAGAAGCTCTTGCCCGCGGAGTCCCTCTTGTTCTTCTCTGCTGCTATGCGATCCGCTTCCGACTTGAAGGGGCTCTTGCACGACTCCGCCCACTGACCGCGTTCTCCACAGTTCGCGCACCTGGCGCGCTTCTTCGCATCCGTCATCATCAATCGCTTGAATCCTGGTCGAGCCGCTCGATTGCGATCGAAAAAGTCCCTGTCCACCTTCTGTGCCGCCGTGAGACGTCGGGCCTCTGCCCAGGTCCGTCTCTTCTCCTTCCCGAGCCGATCCCCCGCCGCCGCCGTGAAGATCTGCAGAACATCCGTCTCTCCAAGATCCTGCTCGTCGGGGGTGGCCAGCAAAGTGTCCGCGTCTTCCTCGGGCAGCTCCGCCGAGTCGTCTATCTCGATCAGGCACGCATCTCGAACCTCGTCGTCATATGGCTCGGGCGGCGGTGGAACCGACTCAGTGACCTCGGCTGCGAACGACTTAGCCACCGGGGTACGGGTCGTCGGGAGTAGCGGCTGATCTCTCACGTCCAGCTTGTGGATGGCCGCCCGTGTGGATGTGAAGTCGTCTTTTCCTCCGGCCAACGACCTCATGTTGATCTTATTCTGGGCCGACAGACATGCTCCTTCCTCGATGTATCTGGACTTTATCGGATCCGGCAGCGCGAGGTCATATCGCTCTGCTTCGGCGATCTCCGCGTCACGCCTCAGCACGCACACTGTCAGTGACTCGCCCTTCTTGATCATGTAATTGAAGAGGGCCGCGTTGTGGGCGAGACGCTCTCGGTCTCCTGGACGCTCGCCGCTCAGCAGGGCGAGGTGCTTCAAAAACTTGTATGCGTCCGGCTCGTGCCGAATCGTCCTGAAGTTGAGCTGCAGCTCCACTGGCAGTCCTTCTAATATGCGCCCCGCCCTCGTCTCCGGCTTGAAATCAGTCCTTCGAGTCCACGCCTGCATGTTGTGTCGGTACGTCTCAAGATTCTCGAAGTTCAGCCTGGAGGGCGGAACGCCAAAGTCTCTGTTAGGCGGCTCCTGCTGGTTGGTCCACGCGGGGCCCGACGATGACCACCCGTCGTCGCGTGCCCAGCTCGATCCTCGGTTGGATCCCCACCACCACCACTATGCGTCCTGCCACGAGCTCCACCAATCCTTCCACGGGTCGTCCGCCGCCGTCGCAGGTGGGGACACAGCAGCAGCGGGGGCCGCGGCCTCGTCGTCGGCGCCTCGTGGTTTCTCTGGGGTGGGTACATCTCGCCACGGGTCTCCTCCCTCCGATTGTGCGTCTTGCTGCTGCCCTGGAGCGCTCGCACCCGGAACGCCCGTCTTCTCCGCTAGCTTCTCCGACATAGCTCCGCTTACCACTGTCACTGAACTATGGACACATGGATCTGGTGGGTCGAAAGCGCGAGGGATGGGAGGGCACTTTTCCAGGACACGGGCTCCTGAGCATACAGCGCGAATCGCACCTAAGCCAAACTGGCTATACCACGGGGGCGATGGGAGATCCAAAGGGAGAGGGAGGAGAGCACACACGCCGGGCCCACAAGGGCCCTCGGGCAACACCATATGTGGCACGAGACGTGTGAAGGGTGTGCACAACCGGGTGTGGTGGTGCCATGCGGGCGCTGCCACTGGGGCCTTAGGTGCAGCTCCCTGTGGGGCCACGAAGCGCCCGAGGGGAGTGCCGAAACGTGCGTGGTGGTGCCATGTGGGCGCTGCCACTGGGGCATTCGGTGCAGCTCCCTATGGAGCCACGAAGCGCTTGAGAGGTGTGCTGAAAAGGGCGCGGTGGAGCCATGCGGGCGCTGCCACTGGGGCCTTCGGTGGGGCTTGCGTGATGGAGTGTATCAGCATGTGTTTCCCATGATTCTCTCTGGGGGCTGAGAATGCGATCTCCGCACCCCTCCTCCCCCCCTTCATCCCACATGCAGCTGCAATATCGGGGCCGCCCTGCCGCCGGACTCAAGGGTCCCATCGCAAGCGCCGCGGGCCTGCGTTTCCGTCGGCTCCGGCTTCTTCTCTTTTCCTCGCCCTCTTTTCGTCTCTTTCCCGTGTCCTCCTCGCAAGGGTCCCAACTCATCCCAATGCCTCCTCTTACCCTTTTGCTGGAAAGACACGTGGCAAAATGTTGGCTGTCGGATCTGCCACACTCTGTGTTGGTCCGAAGTGTTGAACAAATCGCCGCGCGAAGGCAAACGATGGGACGCGACTCGCCCGAATTGGCCGCAATACAGACCCAGACCCCCGACGTCGTTGCTTTTCACGCGCGGCCCCCTCTGAAATCTCGACCGCGACGCCACCCAAGACAATCTCTTCCGCAGCGGGTAACTTCCAAATCATAATTTTCACTAAAGGGTCGTAGCGGGGACTGAAGAACTAGGTGCTGGTCGTGGCCCAGCAGGGCGTAGCGAGGCGCAGCAGAGCCTAGCAGTGCCCAGCAAGGCTTAGCAAGACTTAAAAGGGCATGGCACGGCTTTGCGATATTGGGCAGGGCTTATCAGGGCCTAGCCCAGTTAAGCCAGGCTTATCAAAACTTTGCAAGGTATAGCAGGGTTCAGTAGTGCGCAACAAGGCCCAACAGAACCCAGCACGGCTCAGCGAGGCGTAGCAGGGCTTCGCGAGCAGGCACAAGGCACAAGGAGGGAATGATTCAGAGCCGCCCCTATTCCCCAGAGAAGGCCGCCCGCAAGAACATTTGTTGTTACAATTCGACCCTATCAACAACAATACCCTTTCCCCGAAGCAATCGGTCCACGCGTGTGTTTCTAAATTGCCCAAATGGACCCTTCCCGGAATCCCTCTGGCCCAGGGTGCCAAACAAAAATAAGACGGCTAGCAGATCCGCGCGCATTCCCCGAAAGTGCAGCGGTTCGCGACGGGGTGGGTGACCAAAATAATAAAGCCGTTGCCAGAGATTCCCGACGCATTCTGGCCAAAGAAATGGGGGTCCGACAAAGCGGCGTGCGGGGGCGGGCCCCGACGATCCCCCGCTTCCACGGCAGGGACCGGGTGAATTGAAAAATTGCCACCCGCAGTTCACCCAAAACTCAGGGCGGGGGTGCGCGGTATTTAACGACTGCAATGACACCGAATGGCGCCGACGACGGCGACGACGACGACGACGACGGTCCGCCGACGCCGCCGCCGACGACGAGGACGAGGACAACGATGACGACAACGACGACGGACGACGACAACGCAACACAACGACAACGACATGTTCCCTTGCAGCGCGCAACGCACAGTTGACCCGCCAGCGGGTGGGTCACCCGAAGACTGGTTGGGAAAAGCCATGCACCTGGGGCGTCAACATGAATTTCTGCACTCCTACTCCATAGGTTTCCTTGCGTAGCGAGCACCGCACAGGTGACCCACCAACGGGTGGGTGACCGAAAACTAAATGAGGAAAACCGATTCGTCCACTTGCATTTTGGGCCTCAACATGAATTGGTGCAGTCCTGCTCCATATGGTTCCTTGCGTGACGCGCAACGCAGAAGGGGCCCACCAAAGTGTGGGTCACCCGGAAACTCTGGTTCATGCGCATTCTGGGTGCATTCCTACCCCATGTGTTTCCCTGCGTAGCACGCAACGCAGAGATGGCCCACCAACGGGTGGGTCACCCGAAAAGCAGTCGGGGAAAACAAATGGCTTCACTTGTAGCGCGCAACGCACAGGTGAGCCACCAGCGGGTGGGTCACCCGAAAGATGGGTGGGGAAAAACCAACCGTTTCACTTGCATTCTGGGCCTCAACATGAATTCGTGCATTCCTGCTCCACACGTTTCCCTGCGTAGGGCGCAACGCACAGGTGACGGGTGGGTCACCCGAAAACTACTTGGGAAAAACCAATCGGTTCGCTTGCGCGCTGGGCCTCAACGTAAGTCTGTGCACTACTACTCCATATGCTGGCGGGTTCCCTTCGTTCATCAGGCTCGGCTCGCCGAAAAAGCCAAAACAAGAAAAGCAAACAAATCAAGAAAAGCAAATCAATGTCATGTAATATTACGAATAAGTGGTATATATTTCTTGCGTATTATGATTTATTCGTGAACATTCTGGAAATATGTGTGCAATAATTATGAATATATGAAAATAGATAGTAACCGTTTGATTTCATTGTTTTGGATAATATTGCACATACGAGTGATCGTGACAGTAGTAGTAGTAGTAGTAGTAGTAGTAGTAGTAGTAGTAGTAGTAGTAATCGTCGCCGTCGTCGTAGTAGTAATAGTAGTCGTAGTCGTAGTCGTAGTGAGACTACACTTATTTGAGTAATAGTAGTCGCAGCAATCAACAAATATCCACACATGTACATAAACTACATATATATGAGTGCACACATATATATATATATATATATACACACGTACTAGAACCACGCGCGCGCTTCGCGCGCTTAGGTTCTAGTCGACTCCGACAATGGTGTCCGCAGGCATCGCAAGCATCCCAGGATACGGTGGGACAAGTATCCCAGGCGTACACCGCCTTTCTCTCGCGGGTGCGCGGAGCCTCCTGGGGGGTGCCTCGGGGTCCAGGGCGGTCGCGGGGCCGCCTGAGAGCGCCATGGGACGCACCGGAGGGCCCTTGGGAACCATCTGGGGGGGGTCTGGGGGGCCTCTTGGGAGCCTTTTGGGGGTTGTCTGGCGGTGTCGTCGTCCTTGGGGCGTTTCTTGGGGGTCTCCTGGGGCCGTCTTGTACTCTCTTGGGGGTCTCTTGAGCCGTCCGTCTCGAAGTTGTTTTGGGCCGTGTTGGGGCTCTCTTGGGGGCTTCTTGAACCGTCATGGGGTGATCTTGACGGCTTCTTTTCCTGTCTAGGGCAGCTGGGAGCCAGGAACAGCAAGAACGCATCAACATATAAAACACTCGAACACGAGCTCCTTCCTAGGGGGTCCTCTCGGGGCGTCGGGGAGGCTTCTGGAACCTTGGGCCGTCTTCGCGCGGATTGGAACCTGCCCAGGGCGCCCCAAATGCATTCTTGGGCTGTCTTGGGCTGGTCTGGAGGGCGTCTGGAGCCGATCGGGCGCGCTCGGAGCCTCTGGGGTGGCCCCGACCCCCCATGTCAACCCGTTGTCCCCGTCCGGGCATTCGCCTCCTATTCGTCGTCCTCCTCCTTCTCCTCCTCCTCGTGCTCCTCCTGACCCTCCCGTTCCTGCTCCTGCTTCTTCTCCTCCTCCTCCTCCTCCCCTCCTCCTCCTCCTCCTCCTCCTCCTCCTCCTCCTCCTTCTCCTCCTCCTCCTCCTCCTCCCCTCCTCCTCATCCTCCTCCTCCTCCTCCTCCTCCCCCCCTCCTCCTCTCCCTCTTCCTCCCTCCCGTCCGATTCCGTCTCTCCGCCCGTCTCCCTCGGGGAGCGCCGCGGCGTGCGCGGCGGGCAGCGCCTGTCGCCCCCTCCTCCTCCGCCTCCTCCTCATCCTCCTACTCCTTGCCCTCCTGTTCCTCGACCTCGCCCTCGTCTTCGTCCTCGTCCTCCCGGTGGTCTGGGGGGTGGAAGCATAAGAAATCATGTTCCCGAAAAGCTTTCTGGGGAAATGATGTTGGGATGTCTCGGGGGGCATCTGATGGCTTCCCTTGGGGGACCCTTGGGGACCTCCTGGGACTTCCTGGGGGGCTCATCCTCATCGTCGTCATCGTCATCGTCATCGTCATTGTCGTCGTCGTCGTCATCATCATCAGCATCATCATCATCATCAGCAGCAGAATCAGCATGAGCATGAGCATCAGCAGTATCGTCATCATCAGCAACACCATCATCATCAGCACTATCATTATCATCAGCATCATCATCATCATCCTCATCATCATCATCGTGGTCGTCGCCATCGTCGTCAGCATCATCAACACCATCACCATCACCATCACCATCACCATCACCATCACCAACACCATCACCATCATCATCACCATCAGATTCACCATCATCATCATCATCGTCGTCATCATCATCAGCAGTAGCAGCAGCCATCAGCATCGCATGGGCCGCCGCAGAGGCGTTTCCGAGCGTGGCGGCAGGTAGCGGTGCGTGGGACTCTCTGAGGGTGGTTCCTGGTAGGCGTTTAGGGATCATGATTTGGGCGGGGGGCGGCGGCTAGCGCAATCATGCTCTGGGAAAGCTTGCTGGGAACATGATTTGTTAGGCTATATTGTGGGGCCTCTAGGAACAGACCTGAGGGCCCATTCGGTTCCTGCTTGGCAGGCATTTTGGGGTCAAATGGTGTGGGCGGGGAGCGGACGCCTGAGGAATCATGCTCCAGGCAAGCTTTCTGGGAACATGATTTGTCGGGCTGTCTTGGGGGGCCTCTGGGCGCGTATATGAGGGCCCATTGGGGGGCTGCCCGGCAGGCATTTTGGGACTCATGGTTGGGGCCGGGGGCGGAAGCCTGAGGAATGATGTTTCCGGGAGGCTTCCTGGAAACATGATTTGTTGGGGTGTCTTTGGGGGCCTCCGGGGGCTTCGGGGCCTCACGCATTTTCCGAGCGTGGCGGCAGCTAGCGCTGCTTGGGACTCTCGGAGGGTTTTCCTGGCAAGCGAGGGAACATAATTTGGGCGAGGGCGGCAACTCGATAAATCATGTTCCCGGGAAGCTTTCCGGGAACATGATTTGTTGGGCTGTCTTGGGGGCCTCAGGGGGCGTATCTGGGGACCCACTGGGGCCTTCCCGGCAGGTATTTGAGGAACATGGATGGGGCGACCATATTCCGGGACAGCTTTCTGGGGACATGATAGTTGGGTGGGGGCTTACCTGGGGGCCCCTGGAGGCCTTCCTGGCAGGCCGTTTGGGAACATGGTTGGGGCGGTGGGCGGAAGCCGAAGGAATCATGTTCCCAGAAAGCTTTCTGGGAACCTGATTTACTGGGGGGTCTTGGAGGCCCGCTGGGGCCTTCCCTTGGGGCTCCTTCGGGGCCTATTGGGGCTTCCGGGGGCCTCTTGAGAGCCTCACGGGGCTTCTTGGGAGCCTCTTGATGGCCTCCAGGGCCTGGGGGCCTCTAAGGCGCGCGCGCGCCGGAGACCTTGAAATGTCGCGTTCTTGGGGCCATCTTGGGTCGCTCTTGGGGCCTTCTTGGGGCGCTCTTGGGGCCTTCTTGGGTTGTCTGGGGAGCCTCCTGGGCCGTCTCGGGGCCCTTTGGGGAGCCTTTTCGGCCGTCTTGGAGCGATCTCCGTGGGGAAGCGGAACATGCGGGAATGCACAAATCCTTCAAAAACCAACGGAACATTTATGATGTTTGGCTTCTGGGACTCTTTTTGGGGAGCCTCTTGAGCCCCTCTTGGGGCGGTTTGGCGGCGTCGTCGGCCGTCTTGAGGCCATATTGGGCGTCTTCGGGGCCTCTTGCGGGCCCAATTTAAAGCCAAACGCCCTCCAAGGAGCAAGAAGAGAGGATGCCCGTGGGGGCCCCCGCCGAGCAGGCCTGCGAGGGCCAAAATGGGCCCGTGGGGGCTCGATGAGGGCCCCTGGGACCCTGCGACGGCTATTTCCAGCGGGCGGGGGTCTTCCCGAAACCATCGTGAATATCCAAATATATTCAAATATATCCAAAGATATCCATAGATACACAAATACACACACACACACACACACACACACACACACACACACACACACACACACACACACACACACACACGCACGCACGCACGCACGCACGCACGCACGCACGCACGCACGCACGCACGCACGCACGCACGCACGCACGCACGCACGCACGCACGCACGCACGCACGCACGCACGCACGCACGCACGCACGCACGCACGCACGCACGCACGCACGCACGCACGCACGCACGCACGCACGCACACACACACACACACACACACACACACACACACACACACACACACACACACACACACACACACACACACACACACACACACACACACACAAACACACACACACATGTATATGCGGGACCCGTGCAGGACCCTTGCGGGACCCTCCCTGTTTATTGTTTTTTTTTCAAAGAGTATCAGGGAATTTAATTATGGGGCCCTCCTGCGGGACCCTTGCGGGACCCCGTGCTGCATTTATTGCAAATAATCACTTGAGATATATGCTGCGGGACCCTTGCGGGACCCTCCCTATTTATTGTTTTTTATATGTAATGTATAAGGGAATTTAGTTATCGGGCCCTCCTGCGGGACCCTCTGGGTACGCGGCGCAGCCCTGGCCCTCGCGAGTCCGCGGGCCCAGGAGGCTACTTGCAGCCTCTATGCAAAATTCTCTAGCTTGGGGCCCTATTGGGCCGTCTTGGGGTCCTCGCGAAGGACTCTTAGGCCGTCCTGGGACATCTTAGAAGCCTCTTGGGCCGCTTCGGGCCCCATGGGGCCCCCCCGAGGGGTTTTGGGGGGTCCCAGGGCTCCCGAGACTGCAGCGGCCCGCTCCCAAACGGGCCACGACAGGCCAAGAGGGCCCAGCGAAACTGTCGCCACGTTCGTGGGCTCCTGGGAGGCTCAACTAAGTGGTCGCATACGCAGACAAAAAAATGAGGCCTCGCCGTCCCTGGGGGCCGCGAACTGCGAAAATGTCGCTACTTTCGTGGGCTCCGGGGAAACCCAACGGAGTGACTTCATACGCGAATTCGAATGAAGCCTGGCCGTCCCTGAGGGCCGTGAACTGCGAAACTGTCGCCATGCTCGTGGGCCCTGGGGGGTCCAGCGGGGTGGCGTGATACGCGAACCAGAATCATGAAGCCTCGCCGGCCCTGGGGGGCTGCGAAATGCAAACCTGTCGCCACCTTCGTGGGCTGCTGGCGGGTCCAGCGCAGTGACATGATCCGCAGATCAGAATGAGGCGTCGCCGTCCCTGAGGGCTGCGAACAGCGAAACTGTTGCCACGTCCGGGGGCCCTTGGGAGGCCCAGCGGAGTGGTGTCATATGCAAGCCAGAAAGAAACGTCCCCGCCCCCGGTGGCTGCGGACTGCGAATCTGTCGCTGGTTTCGGTGGCTCCTCGGAGGCCCAGCAAAATGGTGCCACACGCAGATCAGAATGAGGCCTCGCCGTCCCTGGGGGCCGCGAGCTGCGAAACCGTCGCCATTTTCGTGGGCCCCCGGTGGGTCCAGCGGAGTGGTGCCATTCGCATATCGTCATGAGGCCTCGCCAGCTGTCGCCACTTTCGTGGGCTCCTGGAAACCCAGCTGAATGATGCCACGCCCAGATCAGAATGAGGTCTCGCCGTCCCTGAAGGGGCCGCGAATGGCGAAACTGTCGCCACGTTCGTGCGCCTCTGGGAGGTCCAGCGGAGTGACGTCATACGCAGATCAGAATGAGTCCTCGCTGTCCCTGGGGACTGCGAAATGCGAATTTGTCGCCACTCTCGTGAGCTTCTGAGTGGCCCAGCGGCGTGACGTCCGACGCGGATTACACTGAGGCCTCGCTGGGACTGGGGCCTGCAGCTGCGAAACTGTCGCCGCTTTCAGGGGCTCCTGGGAGGTCCAGCGGAGTGGTGCCACACGCAGATCAGAACGAGACCTCGCCGTCCCTGCGGGCTGTGAACTGCGAAGCTGACGTCACGTTTGGGAGCTCCTGGGAGGTCCAGCGGAGTGACGTCACCCGCATATCAGAATGCCTTGACGTCCCCGGGGGGCTGCGAAATGCGAAACTGTCGCCGTTCTTTTTGGCGTCTGGGTGGCACAGCGGCGTGACGTCATACGCGGATCAGAATGAGACCTCGCCGCCCCTGAGGCTTGCGAGCCACGATACTGCAGGTGCTTTCGTGGGCTTCTGGCGGGCCCAGCGGCGTGACGATCTCCGCGGATCAGAATGAGACCTCGCCGTCCCTGGGGGCTGCGAACAGCGGAACTGTCGTCACCTTCGTGGGCTCCTGGGGGCCCAGCGGCGTCACGTCTTACGCGAATCAGAATGAGGCCTGGCCGCCATTGGGGGCTGCGAGCTGCGAGCTGCGAAACTCTTCCCGATTCCATTGGCTCCTGCGACATATCATAATGAGACCTCGCTGTCCGTGGGGGCTGCGAGCAGCGAGACGGTCGCTACTTTCGGTGGTTGCTGGCGGATCCAGCGGGGTGGCGTGATACGCGAATCAGAATGAGACCTCGCCGGCCCTGGGGGCTGCGATGTGCAAAACTGTCGCCACCTTCGTGGGCTGCTGGCGGGTCCAGCGCAATGACATGATCCGCAGATCAGAAAAAGGCGTCGCCGTCACTGGGGGCTGCGAACAGCGAAACTGTTGCCACGTCCGGGGGCTCCTGAAAGGCCCAGCGGAGTGGTGTCATACGCAAATCAGAATGAGACGTCGCCGTCCCTGGGGGCTGCGAACTGCCAAACTGTCGCTACGTTCGTGGCCCCCTCGTCATCGCTCCTTTGAGATCGTGGTCGCGTTCTTGCCGACGATATGAGTCGCACGAGTCATGGGGAACGTTTGTCTGCGGCCCCACGTTCTTTGACGAAGCGTTCAAGGATACTGCGAATCCTCCAAGGCGTAAGTTTGAAATGAGCGGTCCTCGGTATAGTCGCCTCATGTGTACAACGGGTTGGGTGCGTCCCCTGGTCAATTACTTTTGGAGGGTCTTATGGGACCCCCAGGGAAGCGATCCTCGGGCGTTTCTGGGACCTGTTGGGCCTTGATGGGGGCACACCTTGAGCTCGAAGACAGCCCCAGAGCGCGTCAGGAAGGCGAGTATTCGCCTCTCCTCTCTGGAAGCTTCGGGATCGCCAGGAGTGCCTCAGAGCGTCTGGGGAAGGGGCTCTTGGGAGCTTTGTGGGACTTAGTGAGGGCCTCTTGGGAGCCTCTTCGGGCATCTTGTGGCCTCCTGGGGACCTCTTATCCCCTCTGGGCTCCTCCTTGGGGCCGTCCTGGGGCCCTTCTGGGCCGTCTTGGAGGCCTCTTGGGCCGTCTTGGGGCTCTCTGGGGCCATCTTGGGGCCGTCTCGGGGGCCCATTGAGCCGTCTTGGGGCGATGGTGGGGGCCTCTTGGGCCGTCTTGGAGCGTCGGGCAGCCGAAATGGTGAGAACCCCAAAACGCTCTCAAACCAACTGACAAAATCTATGTATTTTGCCTCTTGGGGCCCTCTTGGGAAGCCTCTTGGAAGCCTCCTGGGGCGTCTTGGAAGCCGCTTGGGCTGTCTTGGGATCATCTTGGGCGTCTTGGACCAATGTTTGGGCGTCTCCGGGGTCTCTTGGACTTACTTGGGGGCGTTCTGGGGCCGTCTCGAAGCCGTCTAGGTCCGTTTTGGGGCAGTCAGGAAGGCGCTGGGGGCCCTGGTCCTCCCATGCGCCGCCGTGGTCCTTGGGCGCGGCCAGGGGGCCTCGTTATGTATATGTGTGTGTGTATATAAGAATGTATGTATGCATGCATGCATGCATGCATGCATGTATGAATGTATGCATGTCTGTTTGTATTCATACATGTATACAATGCACATCTATATGTGTGAATCTACTACATGCTATACGATTCTTTCTACTACTGCTACGACTACCCGAATTAACAGTATTCAAAACAATTAATTCACAACGCTACTAAATACCAATATCAGCTCACAATTATGACCTAAATAATCCACAACAATTAGAAACTACTCAAATAATTTATGATAATTATACCATATCCACCATTTATGCGCAATATTCCCTGCCATATATGTGTATTGTTTGCTGTTCTTGCTTTTCTTGTTTTTGAATTGTTCGCTTTTCTTGCTCGCGGAAGGCCTGATGAACGAAGGGGACCAGCCAGTCCATATGTTTCAATGCGCTGCGCGCAGAGCACAGGCGACTCACTTGCGGGCGGGTCTCCCGAAAACTGGCTGGGGAAAACAAAGTGTTTCACTTGCGTCGTGGGCCTCAACATGAATTTGTGCAATCCTACTCCATATGGCCCATTGCATGGCGCACGACGCACGGGTGGCCCGCCAGCGAGTGGGTCACCCGAAAACTGGTTAGCAAAAAACGTACCGGTTCTTGCGTCGTGGTCTTCCAGATGAATTTGTGCATTCCTACTCCACAGGTTTCCTTGCGTAGAGCGCAACCCGCAAGCGGCCCGCCTGCGGGTGGGTCACCAGAACAACGGCTGGGGAGATACCAATTGTTCCACTTAAACTCTGGGCCTCAGCATGGCTCGATGCATTCCGACTCCACGCGCGTCTTTGCGTCGCGCGCAGCGCGCAGGTGGCCCGCCAGCGGGCGGGGCGCCCCTCGCTATCTATATATGTATATATATATATATATACATATATACTAGAACCATCGCGCGCGCTTCGCGCGCGCTCAGGTTCTAGCATGCCCCAGGCCTTGACGAATTCACTGCTCCACTGAAGTAGTGGACCACAATACACGCATGCCAATCTGCATTCCGAAAGGCCTTCGAGGAAAATTGTTGTGTAGGGGGGCGGAGGCCGTGTGAATCGGGGTCCCAGAAGGCCTTCTGGGAGCATGGGTTTGGGGGCGTCTTGGGGAGCCTGTTGGGGCGTGCCGTCGTCGTCGTCGTCGTCGTCGTCGTCATCGTCGTAATGTCGTCGTCGCCTATCGGGGCGCGCCGTCGTCGTCGTCGTCGTCGTCGTCGTCGTCGTCGTCGTCGTCGTCGTCGTCGTCGTCGTCGTCGTCGCCGTCTTTATCGTTTCGTCGTCGTCGTCGTCGGTTCGAGAGGGCACTTGGGGCAACTTTGTGCGAAACGATCTGCGGAGGGCCGCGAGAAGGCGATCAGTCATGTTCCCAATCAACTTCCCAGACAGCTCTCCTGTAGCATGATGGTACTTCGAAGCCTCCGGAGACTCGCGGGCCCATGATGAACTATGTCCCTGGAAGGCTTTCTGGGGAATGGTTTGTTGGGGTGTGTTGGGGAGTCTCTTGGGCGTTTCCTGGGGGCCCCATGGGGGCCTCTGGGAACTCTCGGGCCCATGATGAACCATGTCCCCGGAAGGTTTTCTGGGGACATGATTTCTTGGGGTGTGTTGGGGGGCCTCTTGGGCGTTCCCTGGGAGCCCCTTGGGGGTCTCTTGGGGCTTCCTGGGGGCCCCTTGGGCGCCTCACGGGGCTTCGAGGGAGCCTCTTGGTGGCCTCCGGGAACCTACAGGCGGCCTCTAGGGCCAGAGACCTCGAAATATCGGTTGGCGGTCCCCCTCTGGGCCTTTTCTTGGGGAGCTCTTGGGGCACAGTTGGGTTGTCTGGGGAGCCTCCTGGGCCGTCTTGGGGCCCTCTTCGGGGCCTCGTGGCCCGTCTTGGAGCGATCTGAAGGGCCTCCGAGCGAGGCCGTGAGGGAGCGCTGGGAAGCGGGGAAAGCGAGAACGCCTGAATCCTTCAAAAACCATCGGATAATTAATGAATCTTGCCTCCCAGGGCCCTCTTGGGGAGCCTCTTAAGTCCGTCCTGGAGCGTATTAAAGTCCTGGGCAGCTTGGGCGTCTTCGGAGCCTCTTGGGACCGTCTTGGGCCCTCTCGGGACCTCCATTAGTCTTGGGGCCCTCGTCGGGGCCTTGTGGGCCTTCTTGGAGCGATCTGAAGGGTCTCCGAGGCCGTGAAAGGAGCACTGGAAAGCAGGAAAAGCGAGAACGCCAAAATCCAAAACACTCGGATAACGAGTGAATATTGCTTTCCACGGCCCTCTTGGGGAGCCTCTTGAGTCCGTCCTGGAGCGTGTTGGAGTCCTCGTCGGCTGTCTTGAGGGCATCTTGGGCGTCTTCGGGGCCTCGTGGGACCGTCTTGGGCCCTCTCGGGATCCCCTTAGCCTGTCGTGGCCTGCTTCGGGGCGGGCTCGGGCCGCCTCGAGAGCTCTGGACCCCCCCCGCAACCCCTGGTGGGCACCGATGAGGGGGAACAAGCAGCGGCCCGCCCCCCCCCGGGCCTACTCCGAGATAGAGAATCATGTTCCCGGGAAGCTTTCCGGGAACATGATTTGTTCGGCTCTCCAAGAGGGGAGCCTCTGGGGGCTTACCGAGGGACGCCTTTTGGCCTTGTCTATTGGAAACATGGTTGGGGCGGTGGGCGGACGCCCAAGGAATCATGTTCCCGGAAAGCTATCTGGGAAATACGATTTACCGAAGTGTCTTGGGGGCCCGCAGGGGGCTTCCCTGGGGGCCCCTTGGGGGCCTATTGGGGCTTCCGGGGGGCCTCTTGGGAGCCTCACGGGGCTTCTTGGGAGCCTTTTGATGGCCTGTCCTAGGAGCCTCTCAGGCCGGAGACCTTGAAATGTCGCGCTCTTCGGGCCCTTTGAGTCGCTCTTGGGGCTCTCTTGGGGCGCTCTCGAGGCCCTCTTGACTTATCTGGGGAACCTCCTGGGCCGTCTCTGGGCTCTCTTGGGAGCCTCTTCGGCCGTCTTGGAGCGATCTGAAGGGCATCTGACGCGGTCCGGGACCGTGGGGAGGCGGAACATGGGAGAGCGCAAGAATGCTTCAAACAATTGGAAAATTGCTAATTTTCGGCTACTGGGGCCCTTTGGAGGGGCCTCTGGAGGCGCTCATGGGGCGTTTTGGCGGCGTCGTCAGCCGTCCTGAGGTCATCTTCGGCATGTCCGGGGCCTCTGGGGGCTGTCTTTAGGCGTCCTGGGAACCCGGAAATCATGTTCCCGGAGAGGCTTCCAGGAACATGATTTCGAACGGGGCCCTCTTGGGCCTCCCTGAGGGGGCCTCCTGGGCTGGCTTTGGGGCCTCTGTCTTGTGGCCCTCTAGGGGGCCCTGGGAACCTGGAAATCATGTTCCCCGAGAAGCTTCTCGGAACATGGTTTCGAACGGGGCCCGCTTGGGCCTCCCTGAGGCCGTTTTGGGGGCCTCCTGGGCCGGCTTCGGGGCCCTCTTGGGGCGCTCTTGGGCGTCTTCGGGGCCTCTTCAAGCTTTCTTGACCATCTGTACGGCCCGCGTGGCCTGTCGTGGGCAATTTGGAAGCGGCCCGGGGCAGTCCCGGGGGGTCTGTGGGGCGGCCATGGGGGATGACGGCACCGATTTTGCCCCCCCCCCCCCCCACCACCACCACCCCACCCGGCCTACTCAGATAGATCTTAGATATATGTGTGTATACATGTATGTATGTATGTATGTATGTATGTATGTATGTATGTATGTATGTATGTATGTATGTATGTATGTATGTATGTATGATGTATGTATGTATGTATGTATGTATGTGTGTGTATGTGTGTGTATGTATGTATGTATGTATGTATGTATGTATGTATGTATGTATGTATGTATGTATGTATGTATGTATGTATGTATGTATGTATGTATGTATGTATGTATGTATGTATGTATGTATGTATGTATGTATGTATGTATGTATGTATGTATATGTACGTGTCTGAAAAAGGTTTCACTGGCAGCCTGGGCCTCAACATGGGTTACCGCATTCCCACTCCACGCGCGTCCTTGCGTAGCGCGCAACGCGCGGGCGACCCCCCAGCGGGCGGGCCACTCGCGCAGGTGGCACGGGACCAAACATTGCGGAACGACGCACGGGCGACGCGTCTCACCCCGAAGAGCGCGCGAGAAGTCGCGGGGGAAGCAAAAGGTGGCAGGCGCTTATGTTCAAAGGGTCAACGCGGGGTCAAACATCGCGAGGCAACGCGCAGGTGACGCGCGCCAACCCAAAAACCGCGCGAGAACAACCAATCGCTTCACTCATAGATTCTCGGGGCCAACGCTGGGCGAAACGAAGAAACACAACGCGCGAAAGACGCGCGCCACAGCAAAAACCGCGCGAGAAAAGCCACTTACTGCACCTGCATTCCGAAGCCCAACACGAGGCCAAACATCGCGAAAGAAACGCGCGCGGGGGCGACGCGCGTCGCCCGCTCCGAACGCCGCGCGCGAACGCACGCAAAATTGTTTCACGTGTATTCCAGTGGCCAACATGGGTCCAAACAGTGCGAGACACCGCGCGTGTGACACGCGTCGCCCCCAAAAGCGCATCATCGTGACCATGCGATGGTCATCCCTGGTCGCGCGCGCGATCCCCGCGCGTCGCTGGCCTGGCGGGGGGGGGGCGAGCAACAAAAATAATCGCGGCCAAGCGCCATGGGTTCCGCGCGTGCGCTGGCCAATCAGGCGCGGCGGGACCGGGGCATTTTTGAAACTGACCGCGGCGAGCGATTCCCCGAAATGGTTTGTCCGACGGGGACAGGGTGGGAAAATGAACCCAAATGGCCGCGCGAATTCCGCTGCGATTCCCCCGCGGGGGGTGGGCGCGCGCGCCCCTACCCCAAAAAAACAGCATTTCCCCGCGGGGCGCGGCGCCCAGACGGCGGGGGGGCCAGATAAATCCAAAACAGATTTCCCGGAGAAGTGGCCGAAGGGGGCTCGGGGGACGCATGCGCACAATCTCCCCTGATGAGTAGTCGACGTGCCCATCGAGAGGCTCAGAGGGATTTCGCAAGTAGGATAACGCGGGAAACGAGCGCATCCATTTGTCGATGAGGATAGCGCGACGAAGCGCGCCGAAAAGCGAGCTGATATTCGATGCCATCAGCATGAGCAAGCGCGAATTCGAAAACATAAAAACATATCTCATGTACTCGCTGCGTGAGTAATTTGATAAATGTTCACTGAATTTCCAAATAAGCTGCAAGCATTGCATTATTCAATCGTGTAGTTGCTCAACCATTTAATGCATGGTCGCGATCTGATTACGCATCTCCGCTTGGTTTTGTTCGAGCTTGGACTGCGTGGCATGCAGCTTGCCCGCGTCCGATTTGGTTCGGGGCATCTGCTGCTCTTCGGCCTTGGCGATCTCGCTGGTCGCGTTGGCCGTCGTCTCCTGGGCCGCGCGGATCTGCTTGTCGGTGTGGCGGATGATGTCACCGCACAAGGACTTGTTGCCGTTTTCGAACTGGTTGCCGAGATCGGCACGCAACTTGGCGATAAGGCGACGACACTGCTGCTTTGGTCAGTGGCGTCAGTGGTGCTGGTGCCGGCAACGTGAGAGGCGGCGCCGTGCTCCGGGGCTGCTCCAGCGGCGCCGCCAGCGTGTTCTGCGCCACCCTGCCGACGACCGTTCGCCGCCAGCGGGTCTGCTGCCGACGGCATGCCGGCGGCATCAGGGCGCAAGCGCTTAGGATCAGCAGCCTTGCTAGGATGCTGCGGCCCCTTTTGCCTTCGGCCCTCGGAGCGCTTCGCCGGACGAGTGTCCTCGCCATCTTTGCTGCCATGCTGGCCATTCGCAGGCATGAAAACTGGGCTGGCAGGGGCAGGTAGGCGCGAATGAGACTTGGCCGACGGTAAAGAGATTCTTATAACAAGAACGCCCAGCGACCTGCCGAACTTCGCAGTCTCGCTACAAACACTATTACTATTCGAATTACTGTTCCTGTAGTGGCTGCTATGATTAAGTGCGTCAAATTCGTTATCGGTCAAATTTCTGGCTGATAACATGCATGTTGCCAAATAGTCGGCATTCCCTGACGAATGAAGTTTTTCCTTGCTCCGACATCGGCACTCTGAGATGGATCTTGTAAACGGATGGGTTCTGAACGATGTGGTCCGACATAACTGAAATGTTCCGTCAGTCGATGTGAGGGTGTACAGTGATACGCGAGCGCTAAGAGAGACAGGCGCGCGCGCGCTTTCTCGCTAAGACGCCAACTGCGTCCATCCTCACCATTGTCGTGAGTCAAACATGTGCGCAGGTACGCAATCATAGGCCCCAAAGAGAGATGGAGGGAGCGAAGGTAACGACAAATTGGCAGCGCGCACAAGGGGGTATGGGGGAGGAGGGAAGGTTTCTTAGAAGACGACTGCTTCTTGAAGGCGCCAGCCTTACATCTACAGATCAGGCCCTCTCCTTCCAAGAAGCATGGTGTTTCTACGAATCCTTCACCCCCTCCCTTTGCCACCCTACGCGTGCCCGAACTAAACACCTCAACGAACCAGTTCCCTCCAATGCAACGCTTCTGAACGGCGATGGCGGCAAACCCATGGCGTGGGGCTCATCTGAACGGCGATCGCTGGCCCCGCCGATCCTTTTGAGGGGTGCCGAGGCAGACGCTTTTGACGCTCTCGTCCGAGTCGTCCAGCACGATGGTCGTACCGGTGGGCGGTGGTCTCCGCGGCACGACGGCCTTCCGCGCGTGCATTCCATCCCGGCCTTGCTGCAAGCCCGCCTCCCGCACCACTGCAAACAAACCTTTTTCTCCCTCCTCATCTACGCATCCACAAGGTGCTGTCTTCATCCTGGGGGCGGAGGGGTTCGTGCAACCCGCACTGTTCGCGTTGTCAGTCCGTTCGGGGCATTGCTTTCGCAGTCGTTGTTTGCGTGTCCCTCCTCCTCCATGTTCACTTTCTTTTCCTCCTCCTCCTCCTCTTCCTCCTCCTCGGCAGTTCTCCTGCCCTGAAGGGCTGGGCCGGGCGGGGGCAGTCCTCGTCTGTGTGGCCCCCTCTCTCGAGATCGCCCCCTCCCCGGCAGAGACGTGACAATGTTCCACGCTTCCATACCAGCGGGCCCCTACGTGAGGACCGCCGAGGAAGCGGAGGAGGAATATTGCGAGCACTCTGCCCAGACCTCCCGCGTCGCGATGTGATTAAGACGCGGGCCTCTGGAGCTCTCGACCTCATCCCCGCTACCAGTTATTCGTCGCGGATCGTCTTTTGGTTGTCCAAGGGCCACGAAAAAAGGCTCCTACGAACACAAATGCCTGTTGAGTTTCTTGTTCGAGGTGTCTGAAGGCCTGAGTGACACGCCGTCCCAAGTGCAGCGTTCTAAACGTGTCCACGAGTCCCAGACCGCTGCCACCAACCGCGCTGGCCTGGCTGCTCTTGCCAAACGGGGCGTCTGCGATCATCAGAACCTGGGCGCTGTCCTTCGCCTTATCCTTTTCCTTTTTCTTGTCCTTGTCTTTCTTTTCTCTCCTCTTCCTCTCCTGGCAGGGTCCAGCACGGACAGCGTCGCACGGCTGGAACGACCCTCGCAATGTAGGCCAGACTCAAGGCGCGATGTGTCATTGGGAGGCCCCTCAATTTACAACTTCATGATGCGGCCTGTCTTGCCATGTGCAATCGATGCTGTCTCTTGAACAACTGTACATATCATGACCAACAAACCGCTTGCCAAATCAACGCGGGGATGAAATCCGGTATATGTGACTGAAACCTTGCTGAACATAACCGTGTGAATACGGCCTGGATCGGGAAGACAATCCGGACATCAATCGGGAAAACCATCGGGACATCCATCGGCACAACCATGGGGAAAACAATCGGGACAACCATCGGCACAACCATCAGATCAACAATCGGGACAACCATCGGCACAACCATCGGGACAACCATCGGCACAACCTTCGGTAAAACCATCGAGACAACTATCGGGACACTCATCGGGACAACCATGAGCACAATCAAGCTTCGGTAAAAGCGTCAGGACAACCATCGGCACAACCATGAGCACAACCATTAGGACAACCATGGGGCCAAACATCGGGACAATCATCGGCACAACCATTGCGACCACCATCAGGAGAACCATCGGAACAAGCATCGAACAAAAACATCGGCACAACCATCTGGACGACCATCAGGACAGCAGCCTGGAAAACCATCGGAAGCACCAGCGAGACAAACACGGGCACAATCATCGGGAAGACCATCGGGACAACCAAAAGGACACCCACCGGGACAACCATCCATCGGGACAATCATAGGGACAACCATCGGGACAATCAACGGGACAACGATCAGCATGACCATCGGGACAACCATCGGGACGAACATCGGGACAACCATCGGCACAACCATTGGTGCAACCATCGGAACAACCATCGAAAGTGGCGACAGTTTCGCAGATCGCAGCCACCCAGGGATGGCGAGGTCTAGTTTGAATCTGGGTAGGACGTCGCTGGGTTGGCCCCCACAGATGCCCTCGGAAGTGGCGACAGTTTCACAGATCGCAACCCCCCAGGGATGACGAGGTCCAATCTGAGTCTGGGCAAGACGTCGCTGCGCTGGCCCTCCCAACAGCCCATGAAAGTGGCTGCAAGTTCGCAGGTCGCAGCCCCCCAGGGATGGCGAGGTGCAGTTGGAATATGGACGTCGATGTGCTGGCCCCTCCCCCCGGCAGCCCTCGAATGTGGCGACAGTTTCGCAGCTCGCAGGCCCCACGGACGGCGAGGTTGAATTTGAGTATGGGTAGGACGTCACTGTGCTGGCCCCCCCAGCAGCCCTCGAAAAAGCTGGCAGCTTCACAGATCGCAGCCCCTCAGGGATGCCAAGGTTGAATTCGAATCTGGGTAGGACGTCACTGCGCTGGCCCCCCCAGCAGCCCTCGAAAATGGCGAGAATTTCGCTGATCGCAGCCCCCCCGGGGCGGCGAAGTTCATTGGAATCTGGGTGGGACGTCACTGTGCTGGCCCCCCCAGCAAACCTCGAACACCGGACTCATTTCTATAGCGCTCACTTCTATAGTGCTCACATTCAAACTGAAGTCCAGAAGGGGCCGCACATGCAGGCACATGCCGCACAGTCGAATGCACATGCCCATGCAACTCCACAAAAACCTCAACAGCACTGCCGCACATGCGCGCACATGCCGCACAGCTCGATGCACAGTCGGATGCACAGTCTGGCAAAACTCTGAAAACATAAAACGCACATGCACGCACATGCCGCAGAGTCGAAACATCGGAGGAGGAGGGAGGGACAAGTGAGCAGGAAAGAGGACTGAGGGGAGAAGCGATGGGAACGAAGGAATCTAATGCGGCTGGCACTCAAACTGAAACACCATACCCGCATAAGGGATGTGGCATGATATAACACCAATCCAACACAAGGATAGGGTCAGCGCTCCGGTAATGTAGATCACGCGAGGATGTCTCAGGCGAAAAGGGCCTGACCACCTAAGCGCAAGGCATCTCGGAACCCAGAGTTGTGAGGACGTCTCAGGCGAAAGTGGCTGGACCACCATAGGGCAGGGCATCTCGGAGATCAGAGTTGCGGGGATGCCGCAGGCGAAAGTGGATGGACCACCTGAGCTCAGGGCATCTCCGAGGCCAGAGTTGCAGGGTTGTCTCAGGCGACAGTGGCCTGACCACCTCAGCGCAGGGCATCTCGGAACCCAGAGGTGCGAGGATGTCTCGGGCGAGGGTGGCCTGACAATCATGGGCAAGGGCATCACCGAGGTCCGAGTTGTGGGTATGTCTCAGGCGACAGTGGCCTGACCACCTCAGCTCAGAGCATATCCGATGCCAGAATTGCGAGGACGTCTCTGGCGAAAATGGCCTGCCCACCTCCTCAGGGCATCTCGGAACCGTTGCGATGATGTCTCAGGCGAAATGGGCTGGACCATCATGGGGTAGGGCATCTCCGAGTTCAGAGTTGCGGGGATGTCGCAGGCGACATGGGCTTCTCGGAACCCAGAGTTGCTAGGATGTCGCAGGCGAAAGTGGCCTGACCACATCAGCGCAGGGCATCTCGGAAGACAGAGCTGCGAGGATGTCGCAGGCAAAATTGGCCAGACCACGATGTGGCAGGGCATCTCTGGTCACACAGAGTTGCGAAGATGCTTAGGGTGAAAATGACCTGACCACCTGAGTTCAGGAAATCCCATACCATCATGGGGCAGGGTATCTCCGAGGTCAGAGTTGCGGGGATGCCGCAGGCGAAAATGGATGGAACACCTGAGCTCAGGGCATCTCGGCGGCCCCCCGCTCTGTTGCACGTTCCGCACATGCCCCGCACAGCCACGCACAGAAATCGCACAGGCCGGGCCAGGCAAGCAAGCGACGACCCTAAAGGACACCAAGCTCGCATTCAAACTAAACATGAGGCGTCTCGTGAGACAGCGAGGCGTCCCATGGGACAGCACGCCCCCGGAAAACTCTTGGCGCCTCCTTCGGCACAGCCCTCACGCAGATCGAGGCCTGCAAGGACTGTTGGCACCTCGTGTGGGGGCATATCTGAGGTCAGCATTGCGAGGATGTCTCACGCGACAGTGCCCTTACCATTTGGGCTCAAGGAATTTCAGAACCCGGAGTTGCGCGGATGTCTCAGGAGAAAGCGGCTGGATCACCATAGAGCAGAGCATCTCCGAGGTAAGACTTGCGAGGATGTCTCAGGCCAGGAGTGACCTGACCACCGCAGGTCAGGGCATATCCGACGTCAGAGTTGCTAGGATGTCTTTGGCGAGGGTGGCCTGACCACCTGCGAAGGGCATCTCGGAAACCAGAGCTGCGAGGATGTCTCAGGCGAAAGCGGGTGAACAACAGGGCATCTCTGAACCCAGAGGTGCGAGGACGTCGCAGGCGACAGTGGCCTGACAACCTCAGCGCAGGCCATCTCTGAGGTTGGAATTGCGCGGATGTCTCTGGCGAAAGTGACCTGACCACCTGCTCAGGGCATCTCGGAAACCAGAGTTCGGACCACACTGCCAACGTGGCCTGACCACCGCAGGTCAGGGTATCTTGCAATCCAGACTTGCGAGGATGTCTCAAGCGAAGGTGTATGGACCAACTGAGCTCAGGGCATCTCTGAGGCCAGAGTTGCGAGGATGTCTCAGGCGACAGTGGCCAGACCACCTCAGCGCAAGGCATTTGAACCCACAGTTGCGAGGATGCTTCGCGCGAAATAGCCAGACCACCATGTGACATGGCATCTCGGATGTCAGCGTCACGAGAATGCCTCAAGTCAAAATGGCCTCACCACAATAGGGCACGGCATCTCCGAGGCCAGAGCCTGATTGCCGCGGGAAACCTTGGGACCCCCCCAAGGCCCCGAAGGTCACGAAGCGTTGAAGGCCCTTGTAGTAGGGAGTCCAAACAATTCAGAGAGCGCATGTGCGTGCATGTGCATCGGCATGTGCGGGCATGTGCGGGCGCAGGATGCAGCGCATGTGCGTGCATGTGCGGGCCCGCGCTGTCGTCCGCAGGGGGGGACACAGGCGAGTGAGTGCATGTGCCACTGACCGATCTGCGAGTTCCGCACATGTTCCGCATGTGCGGGCATGTGCGTGCATGTCCATCGGCATGTGCGAGCATGTGCGGGCGCAGGATTCAACGCATGTGCGTGTATGTGCCATTGACCGATCTGCGATGCTCACACAGGCTCCGCATGTGCGGGCATGTGCGGGAATGTGCGTCGGCATGCGCGGGCAGGTGCGTTACAACGCATGCGACAAAACCCAGTGCACATAACCCCGCACATGCCCAGGCACGTGCGCACAATAGGAAATTCATCCAAAAGCGCCCGCACATGCCTGGCACATGCTGCGCACATGCACGCACATGCCCGCGCAAAAACGGCCACACATACACCCACCCAGGGGTATATGAGTGAGTGCGGTGAAAGTGGCTGCAGCTTCGCAGATCGCAGCCCCCCAGGGACGGCGAGGTCGAATTTGAATCTGGGTAGGACGTCACTGCGCTGCCCCTCCCAGCAGCCCTCGCAAAAAAAAAAAAGGCGACAACTTCGCAGATCGCAGCCCCCCGGGGATGGTAAATTTGAATTTGGATCTGGATAGGACGTCACATTAGTGCCCCCCCCCCAGCAGACCTCGAAAGTGGCTACACTTTCGCGAGTCGCAGCCCCGCAGCGAGGGTTAAGTCGGAGGCAAGCGCGACAGCGAGACGTACTCGACTCGCTCCCGCCTGGAGGCGAGGAGCGGGGGGGGGCCGAGGCTCGCGGCCGTCGAACTCGACCCCCGAGTTGACGGCCGCGTCCAAGCGCACCCCCGCGAAAGGCGCGCTCGCCCCGAGGGCGACGCGAAAATGGGGCGCCTCCGACTCGGACGGCAACGCGTCTCCCGCTTCGACCCGGGCCCAATCGAGCGGGCCACGAACCCCGGCGTGACACCGGAGAACCGCAATAGCTTGCGACGTCTCCCCGCGCGGCGCTGAGGGGGTAGGCCCGCGGGCGACTCCGCCGCGACTGCGCTCGCGAAAGCGCGGCGCAGCTCATGTGTATGGGGTTAGAATACAGAGGCACGGAACCCCTGATCCGTAGGTAGAGGAAGGAGGGAAAGATAGGGATCTTTTCCTCCTGTACGACCAGCGTCCTGGTCTCTTCCAGTACCTGAGCCGATAAGGCGAGCAAACAGGCGAGTGGAGAGTAGAGATGAGGGTGCGAGATGGGTTCCTGTCACACCCCCCGTCCCGAATCCCGCCCGTTCGGGCAGGACTCGGGAAAAGGAAGAAAGAACCTGTCACCCTCTTGCTCCTCCAAGTGCACAAGTAGCAGGGTGCAAAAGTATGTAGCGCCTCTGCTACGCCCCGAACACATCAGCAGTGCGCAAAAGTACGTAGCGCCTCTGCTGGTGTGAACGGGCGGGGCGAGGGCGACGGAGCACCCAAGTGTCCATAATCCTTTCCGAACGCACTTTGGTGCCCCTCGGTGCGCCCCCCAAAAACGCTTCGGCGCTCGAGGGTGGAGAGGAATGGGACGCGGGTGAGCGGAGCAAGAGGATCTGAGCA
The DNA here is from genome assembly GCA_963575745.1 of Prorocentrum cordatum. Lineage (NCBI taxonomy): Eukaryota > Dinophyceae > Prorocentrales > Prorocentraceae > Prorocentrum > Prorocentrum cordatum. Next base: position 36,575 of record CAUYUJ010015664.1, read on the forward strand.
AACTAGAACAACATCAAAAGCCGCTGCGCCCAACCATGTTTGCACAGGAAGGACGCAGCGGGTGTTGCCACCAGCGTCAAGCTGAAGCTGGGTATAGGATCACACTCTAAGCTTCGCCGTCTGTAATACGGGAGCTGTCGCACAGAGGATTCACACACTCAACATAAATTCGGCGTCGTGTTGAAGAACGCGAACAGTTACATAGACAGATTCTGTATTGGGTGAGTCTCTTCGGCAGAGCTCCTAAGGAGCGCGCCTCCGACATCACCGATATGCGTATAATAAGCCACTTGTCGTAGATAGTGAAGTGACTAAAGGTTGAGCGTGTATTTACTGCTCGAGGCGAACTCTGTCAACACTAAGTTCAGGCAGACTCGAGCACTGGGCCCTGCGGCCGACATTACTAGGCATTGCCGCGCGGGTAGAACTCACTGGCCCAAACACGGTGGCCATCGATACCAGTGAAGCTCGTCGTATATGTTGCCCACGCGGTCCGCGCGTGCCAGTTGTAGAATCGAGGATTCTACTGCAGGTCGCGGATGCACACGAATTCATCGCTGTTCCCCGCGACGTACATCCAGCAGTTGTTGTGGTAGCTCCAGCACCTGGGGCCCCACCGGCTGCCCTCGAGGTTGTGGCGCCAGCGCGCTGCGTACTCGTCGGCGGCGCGCGCCCGCTTGGCCCGCGGGGGCGTCGCTGGGGCGCGGGCGCCAGCGCTGCTGCCAGCCGGCTGCCAGCCGCTCGGGCGCGGGGCGGCAGCGGCGTCGCCGCGCCGCCCAGCGGGCGTGGCTGCCAGCGCGCCAGTGGCGCGGGCGCCAGCAGCGTCGCCATGGTCAGCACGAGGCGGCGGCGCCATGGCATCGCGTGTAAAAGGTGCGCGTGTGTGGGGGTGTTGGTATCAGGATCGGTTCCTACCCCTGAACCCTTCCCCCCATGGCCTTTTGATCCCAGGGCAGGTCCGACAGAGGCAGCTTTGACAAGATTACGTCGCGGGGTCTGGTCATAAGTGCCGTTCCCACGGGGAAGGGCAATCGTGACCAGACCGCGTTCTTGCCGAGTGCTTCTGTCCATTCTACCCTCATTCAACCACCAATTCCTACAACCGGCGAGGCCAGGTGTTTGGCTGCGATAGCGAATATTGCAAGCCTCGCACATGTCATCCTCGGTCCAGGGCACCTTGCCGATAGGCGCACGGGCTCCGGTCATTTGGTGGTGGAATCGAGATTCATTGAGGGGGCGCTGAAGGACGTTGTGGTGGGGGTGGTACAATGGGCGGTCGTCGTCGGGCTCTCCCACGAGCCGGCAAAAGCGGGCAGGTGGACAACCCGCACCGCACCACCGATTGTACCTCTCCTCGGCCTTCTTCGCCACTATCCTCCATTCATTACGCTGCTCACTGATAGCCGAACGCTGTCCCCCGAAGTAGATCTTCGTGCCCTCTGCGATGAGGCGGGCCACCTCGTTGTGGGACAGGTTGTTCCTGATCCACTGGTTGAGTTCCTGCAGGTACGCAAGGTCGGCCGCCTCAGCGCCACCAACTCCTGCGGCACCTACAGAGGTGCTGTATTGCCAGCATATGTCACACAGAGTGCCATTTTCAGTAACAATGCCCAGGGACAGGAAGCGACTGCAATTGCTGCATCGAGGGGCGTCATGCTGGAGTGACTCGGGGGCCCCGGTCGAAACGAGATCCCCTAGGCTGCCCAAGCGGGTGTTGCCGCCGGCTCCAGAAGCAAGAGAATGACCGAGCTGGTTCATTGCATCTCGATTAAGCTCGGCGGTGGCACGGGAAGCGACCGATCGTCCGATCCCCTCGATCTCAGTGAGCGACAATCGACCGCCGGGCAATCCAGTGCATTCGGTCGGTCCGATATCCGACACGTCTAGGTCCCCGCAAGTCTTGGCCACCTCTGCGCGGATGCGCGCAGCTTCGGCCTGGAGGGTAGTCTCGTTGTCGCCCTCCTTGCGGTGGAGCTTCTTCTGCTGTGCCAGGACCTGCGCCATCGTTTCTTGGCCTGGTGCTGCCGAAGCAACGCTGCCTGGGTCCTGTGGTATCTCGACGGGAGCGTCGGGCATGGCAGCGCCTGGTTCATCCTGGCCAGGCGCAGCAGGTGTTGCCGCCGGCTCCTCCCACAAGGGGAATCCGGGTGATCCGTGCTGCTCCTCACAGTCTCTGTAGAACGATCGGAGCGCTGTGAGGGCTGGATGATGGGCATTAATGGAGACCTTGTTGAATTTGGTCAGCTCTTCTATGCCCCCCAGCAGAAAGTGTTGGTAGACTTTGGAGATCCACTGGAAGATCCCCGCAATGGTACCCTGCACAGACTCGGGGTCGAGGAATCGCAACTGCTTCTTGAAGAAGCGCTCTGCAGTACACACGGGAAGGTCCCGTGCCCATGTATGAGTGTGTTTGTAATAAATCTTGCGCATATCTGACTCGGTCCCAAAACGAAGCTGGAAGACCAGATATGATTCAATCTTGTCCTGTATGAACAATTCGGAATCGCCGTGTATCTAGATCACCTGTTCTAGCTGGAACATCGGCGACTCCATCAACGGTGCCGATGTCCAGTAATACACCGCACGGTTGTCCGAATATGTCGTCCACTTGTTGAAATCTTTCGGGCGGTAATCCTTCTGGTTAAGGACTTTCTCTGGTGGATCAAGGATGTACGCAAAGGGAGAAGTGCCAGAGTTCTGATCTGCCTGGATCCCGGCTGTCATCTCAGCCTCCATGGCGTCATTGGCGGCCCTCTGTTCATCGCTTACCACATCTTCGGAAACGTCAACGACGATGGTTGAGCGCTCGGCGGTGGTGTCAACCACTTGTTGCCGAATGCCTTCGTCGATCTCCATGTGATCTTCAGCGGGCGTTGCCACCGGCTCCTGGTCGGATCGCGGGGCCCGAGGAGCGGCGCGTCGAGGCGGCGCGCGTGGGGGCGCGCACTCGCCGAAGAGAGGGGGCACCGAAGTAGAGGAGCTCATGGGATTGAGCATACTCAGCAATCTGGGAGCTGCATAGCCACCTCCATGTGGGCACCATCAATCTTGTCAGTGCGAATGGGCATGGCGTAAACGACGCCCTTGAGGGGCGCATTTTTGTCGCGATACCAGATGTTTACCCGACGCGATCCGTAGTGCAGTATCGGTATCTGTACTGCGAAGAACTTCTCAAAGACGCCGAAGTGCATGACGGGGCCGTAGATGTGTCCCTTGTTCATGCGAACTTTGGTTCGATAATCGCCCTTGGGGCAGTGATTGTCGTAGTGGTAGGCAGTTGATTTGGCCCCAATTCTGCACGAGAATGAAGTCGCCGACGCGAACGTCCGTGAAGATAGGACGTCGGCCCCAGTCTCTCTGCGTCAACTCTGCTGCGATGGGCCGGAGCGCCGCCCTGCAGCGCGCCATCGAGATAAGCCTATCCTTGTCCTGCTGGTTGTATGTGCTCCTGCCAACCATAGCACGGACAATGGCCTCTTCGTCGAACGTACCGGGGTCGGCACATTCTTCTGCCGAGTGAATGGGCGCTGCTGTCGCTGCGGCAAGGCCAGCAGGGGTTGCCCCCGGCGCGGGGGCAAAGGGTTGCTGCGACGATAATGCAGAGGCAGACTCGCGGGCAGAAGGTCGCTCGGAACCACTGGTCTGGGCGATCGGTGTCTGCTGCAGAGGCTTTGGCGAATGCGCCACAGGATCAGCCTTCGCAGCAGGCGTCGCCGCTGGCGCAGGTTGGTGCGCGTCTGACGAGGGTGGCGGAGCAATCCCAGGAGGGTCGGCAATCATGTCAGCCTCTAACTCCTGGGCAACCTGCTCCTGTCGCGACTGCTGCCGAGGCGGGGCGCAAATTTCAGATTTGCTGACTGGCGCGCGCTGGCACTCCACAAGCGGGCATTCCCAACGTGGCCCCCTTGCAGGCCACAACTGTTTGCCGCAGTCGCGGCCCCCCTTGCAACGGCGAGTGGTCACAATTGCAGCGGGAGGAACCACGCCCTCGGTCATGATAGCGCCTTGCCCGCCAAGCCAGAATCTGCAGCCAGATTGCGTTGCAAAATACATGTCAATCACGATCTCCACCTCGTTTTTCCAATGATTGAGCTTGTATGGTGGGGAAAACGTGTGAGGATTACGCTGCGCACCCCTCATGTGCGCACTCGATCTGTAGAAGGCTTCGGTGCGCGGCCCCTCCTGATGCCTTGTGTCTCGCTGAGCAGTGTCTTTATATCCTGGGATGATTCCACGCGCCAAAATGTTGCTCCAAGCACGGTATGTCGTGCCGTGGTGGAGGTATTTCACGTCGGTCCGCTGTAGACTTTCCCAGCCCAAATTCCACGGCTGGGAGCGCGGATTGGCCGAACTATGTCCTCCTACGCATCGCATGGCAATGGCGCTGCTCCAATCGAAGCAGCGGGGATTGCTCCCAGCGGATAATGGTGCACTGTAGATCTCAAACCTATTCTTCTCTGGATCAACGTGCGACTGTAAAGCACGAAGGATAAAGATCGGGTAATAATCCGTCCAGGCTTCCCAGTCCATGCCGTCTTTAAGGAAGTGTTCCGTGGCCGCCTTATCGGATGGGCCGTTGCTGCGGCCACGACAATTGCGGAATTTCCACTCCGCCATTTCTTCGGAGGAACGCCATGTGCCGGTGTATTTCCACCTGGCATTGGAGCGCATTTTCCATCGATCAATACGCCGATCCGTGAACTGATCGATGCTGAAGTGCTTGCTATACGAGATGTGGCGCAGCATAGTCGTGGCATCTTCGCTCATGTACTTGGGGTCTCCAAGATATTCTGTCAACATCAGGTCGGGACCATGCGGCGTTTCGTTGTATGGTGGTAGAGAAATCCATGTATATTCAGTCAGCAACCAGACTGGTCGAGATCAGGTGCGCGGGTGATCACGCAATCGTCGTAGTCCAACTGAGCTGCCCAAGCCTTGTCAGTGATGCACTGCATGCCCCCTGGTGCGCCCGTGCCCCGAACTGGAGGGGGCACGCGATAATGCTCATCTGGCTGTTGCGCACGGAGCTTATATCCACGAGAAGTGCATGTATAGTCGGACATAGTGAACTGACTTGGCTCTTCATTGGAAGAACGCTCACAGCAGTCCTGCCATGGAAGCACGCGTATTTTGTCCAAACGCTGAACCCCACTGAACAATGGTGCGAATTATTCTGACTTCGGGAGAAAAAAAAGCGCAAATCACATAGCGCAGTAACATAAGTTTTACATGTTTTTTAGAAACCGATACCCCTTTGCGTGAAAAGTACAACGCGCTTCCAGAAATCATTGGATTTTGATGGTTGCGACCTCTGCGTTTTCGCACTATTTTGATGGAGGCTTATGCGAAGCACGGCACGAGCGCAGCAAATCGGGTTCCCCTGACAGAAGCCCGCGAGCGATTTTCGTCGAAATCCATCGCAGCACACTTCAAAAACAGCCGGACATCCAACGAAACACATATCTTATTCTTTTTAGGGGGGGGGGGGGGGGAATATCCTGGTATACGTCGAAACCTCAATAAAACATATGATGGGAACTCGGATTTTCATATATATATATATATATACACATATATACACACATATGTATGCCACTTTGAAGACGCGCGCCAAAAACCGCCGGCCCCCCCCCCCCCCCCAACAAAAAAATGTGCTATACATAAGGTCGCAAAAAATTCCGGGTGCAAAAAATGTGCGATACTGAAACGGCGCCAAAAGTCAACCGAACAAATGTTTAAATCAACTGAGTTTCATATGATTCCTGGAAAACTCATGATTTCCAAAGTGTCGGGGGGAGCCCGAAACCATGCACGCGGTTGCCTCCCCATTCGTTGCTGACGTATTCATGCAAGTGCCCTTTCAATTCCATGCTTCGCGCGTCGAGTCATTGGCGCGGCGCGAATTTGGCGAATTCGCTGGAGAGGGCGGCGCGTGGGGCGGGCGACGGCGCGCGGGCCGGGGCGCCTCTCGAGGCCCCCGCCACCGCTCTCGAGGACTCGCTGGGCCCTCTCGAAGCCAGCGGCAGAGGGGCAAGGCGCGCAGAGCTCTCGAACCCCCTGAAAAGGTGAAGCACGGGGCCCTGTGCCAGCGCGGGGGCCCTTCGATCCCCTGGGGCCCAGGCGCGCGCCCTCTGGCCCCTGCGGATCTCCCCGACGCAACGTCGAGCCCTGGCCCCGGCCCATTGCGCGGCGGCCCCCCGGAGCGGCGGGGGCGGAGGCGGAGGGGCAGAATGCGCGGGGGGCGTTCGGGATTAGGTTGTTTGGCCCGCGTGGGTCCAAGTGATTCACGGCTTGTTTTGGCAATGTTTTCGCAGTTCCACGCGCGGCAAAATTTCCCGAGTGGCCCCCGTGATGAGCTCTGGGCGGCATCCTACAAATATAGACGCACTCCGAGGGTCGCTCATTTGAAGACACCGACCCTGAAGAGCGCATGGCGCGCGAGCGCGGGCGGTCACTGCAACGTCAATCATCGCGCTACATACTCGCACTCACGATCTTCCATCCTTGGTCGCATTCGCCAGCTATCATCCTCCCCCGTAAGTCTCTAGAAGGAGGGCAATAAGTGGCTCGCAACTCAGGTGCTTATACATCGCGTTGCCGTTCGCTGCGCGCGCGACTCCTGCCATTGGCAATTGTGGCCCGCGGCGGAGTCTGACCGTCTGCGCCAGGTGGCTGTGCGCCCGGGCCCTGGTGGCAGGGCGAAGCCGCGCGCTGGCGAGGCTCGCGAGGCCGCCGTCAGCGAGTCTGGCACTCGTCTGATTGCACGGCGCCGGTGGCAAACAGCCAACGCTGCAGCCCTCCACCACAGATGCGGCCCCTCGAACACATGCCGCTCACCGCAGTCACGATCTTCGAAGTCTTCATCGTCGTCTCTTGCATCTGCGCCGGAGCTCCTCGCACTGTTGCGCGACAGCCTTCCGAAACTCCGTTGCCTGGTAAGTTCCAGCTGTCATTGCGCCCGCCCGCGTCTCCTATGCGGGATGCATGTTAAAATGCTCTTTGAGGTCCTCCATCTTCGCGTCGAACTTGTCGCTCAGCTCGCGGGTGCACTGCGTGTCGTCGTTCACGCCCGCCTTCATTTCGTGGATGTTCGCGTCGACATTCCCGAGGCGCGCTTGCAAGCCGTCGATGGCGCTCCAGAGCTGCAAACACGCAGGGCGCGCGGGCATATCCTCCGTCTCAACGTCGGCGTCCGAATTGAGCGTTGCCGTCGCAACTCCACTTGCGACTCCACCAAGAGCGGCTGCTGCCGATGCTGCGCCGTCGGCTGCTGCTGCGCCAGCAGTTCCTGCTGCGCCTGCTGCCGACGCCGACGCCGATGCGGCTGTCGACCAGCGGCTGCCCGTCTGCGTCCCCCCCTTCATTGTCAGGGCTCTCTCTCCAATACTTCTCATTCGTTTCCTTGGTGTCCCAGTCAGCCCTTGCTGCTTGGAGTCTCTGCTTGTAGCCTTGGCTGTCGCGCCTGACACACCGCCACAACGCTGTGTTTGAATGTGTTTTGTTCTTCAAGTGTCTTAGACACTGGAACCGCACGTTGCACGCCCTGCCGTTGAGGCCCCCCTCTTCCAAGAAAACGCACGTCGAGCCGGTGCGCGCGCCATCCAATCGTCTCTGGCCATTTAAAGTTTGCCATCGGGCACGCGGCGCCTGGCGACCTCTCAAGCGGATCCACGCGACGGCGCGATGCTCTGGATCTGAAGCCAAAACGGCTACGCGACGATGGTGTCTGTGGCAAAGCCCCTCCCCCCTCCCCCCCCCGCCCACCTTTTCCCCCTTGTCCTTCTCCCCTTCTGGACCTCGAGAACTGCCCCAGTGTGGGGCCGAGAAACTACGGAAACCCAGACGCGCGCGAGGGGGGATTTGGAGAGAGCATTTTGATGATAATGATGGTGATAATGATGATGTTGCTGCTGCTGATGCTGATGGCGATGATGATGGCGACGGATATGTTGACGAAAACGATGACTTGGACGATGATGATGGTGACCCAGGTGGCGGTGATGGTGCTGATGATGATGCGGATCATGATGATGATGATGTTTTTTATATAAAAAAGAATCCCCCGATCCCCTGGTGGCGACCCCATTGTTCTGAGTTCCGTCCAGGCTTTGCAGATGGCAGCGCGCCGCCTCGAGTGGAGCCTCAGGCGCGCGTGAAACGCCTGCTCCACAACAGCACTGCTGCCAGTTCGCACAGTCGAGTGTGCGTGAACGAACGCGTCACAGCAGCTTGCATATCTGAGCATTGCAGAGGGAGAAAGGGTGAGGGAGGAGGTGAGAATCAATTCAGAGAACCATTCATCATCACCAGGAGCATGGAAAGGACCGAGATGGGATACACACAGAGCACGGAGCCGCGGACAGACAGAATAGTGGTTAAGATCGTCGTAATCAACGCCTGATGGGGCTTCACAGTCAAAGATACAGCCTCTGGGGATACAGTGGAATCTAGACGTGGTGCAGATACCCCGACACGCCATACGAAGAATGGCAATCCCAAGACACGCCTGTGATTTATGATGATGATGATGATGCTGATGATGATGGTGAAGATGATGACGAGGATGATGATGATGCTGATGATGATGAGGATGTTGGTGATGACGATTACGATGATGATGATGGTGATGCTGCTAATGCTGAGAGAGTGAGGGATACGCGAGAGCAGTCTCTTCAAAACGAGGACCCTACACCACTGGATAGTTGAGAAACACCAAACGTGCGAATGGCAACCCTGGGCGGCGAACTGGCCCATGCGCCGCGGGCCCGTAGCCGAGGAATGGAGGCAGATGGCGGGCCAGCACACCAGAAGGGACGGTCCATGCTATACAGACGCACATCTTTCTACAGGAGAGACAGGACAGGCACGCCATAGGAAGGAAGGAGGGAGGAAGGAAACTGGCAGCGCCAGAAACGACGCCGATGACCATTTGCATGACAGCCTCTGTAAACACACCATCGTCGGCCAAGAACTCGAGTTGGCACTGCTTTTTGCGCTGAAGCCCAGCCGACGCCATGCTAGCCAGGCAAAAGGCGTGACACCAATGGCCGATCTTCTCCATATATTGGCTTGGTATTGGGGGTCTGCGGTATTGGGGGGGGGGGGGGGGGGGGGGGTGGGGGGGGGGGGGGGGGGGGGGGGGGGGGGGGGGGGGGGGGGGTGGGGGGGGGGGGGGGGGGGGGGGGGGGGGGGGGGGGGGGGGGGGGGGGGGGTAGCTCAGGGGCTGGCTCACGAGCAATATTGCATTTCGCTTCCACGGCCTGCCGCACGCAGCGTTTGCCGCAATTGATTTGCATCTCGGCCCAGCTACCACTCATTATATCAGAGGACATTCGCAAATCGCAAACCGCCAATAACCGATGAATGGGCGACTGAAGTAGCGGGCTTACGTTCAAAACGAGCGCGCTCACATAACGGCTTGCCAGGGAACTTCGGGGCCGCGCGCGCGCGGCAATAGGCGTGCGAATTTCCCTGCGTCGTTCGTGCGCCAACTCGTGCACCGACCCCCCCCATCGCTTTTCACATTGGTGTTGCTTCCCATGCGTTGCCCATGCTCCCGGGCGCATCGGGGCATCTAGGGCGCGATCGGAATCGCGTTGGCGCGTCGTCGGGGCGACTCGGGGCGACCCCTGGAGCCGCCTGAGGTCAGATCGGCCGTCTTTGGAGACGTCTTGGGCGCATCGGACATCTGCGCGGCCCGAGCCCCCTAGCGACACGAGCAGCTATACTTGTACAGGACCAAATGCTGCGACGCAAGCGAACCTCCGACATGTAAGGACTAGATGCAGGCATGCCATCAAACGCAGAACGCACGCATGCCCCCGCTGCAAGATGCCAACATGCAACGCAAATGCATACTGCATGAAAGCGGACGCTAGGCACATGCACATCCCCCCCCTCCCAAATCAGACCGGATATCCTGGGAGAGCGATTCCTCGGCCGCGCGCGAACGCAGCGCACGTTCACAAACTACGCAGGTTGCAAGACCTGGTGGTGCCTGTCAGCGCCACCCAGCTGGCCAACAAAGGAACGGGCTGGCGCAACGCTTGCGCGCGTCATTTTCCAGGAACGCCACTCGCAACCGAGCGGGCTTGTGGGGGCGCACAACAATACCGTGCAATGAGCTTGCCTGACTCCTTATATGCCCTGGTTGACTACAAGCAGTATATCAGAGTTGGGTTTGGAAGCCATACTACGAGGACGATACAAGGCATGGCTTGGCTGGAATGCACTAGGCCTGGGCCTGACCCCAACAAGAGCGCTCGCGCATGGCCAGCACGGAGCAGGCCCCAATCGCGAGCCACGCAGCGACCGAAGGTCTTCACCGTCCACGTCGTGGTTGCTCAGCGAAAAGCGCTGTCGCCATTCGCGCCGCCGCGCAAATTGCTCACCTCGCGGGGTAGCGCGCGCAGCACGTGGCTTCTTTTATCTCGGCGTCGGCCGAGCGAAGTGCTGCGAATTGCCATGTGCAGCCCTCCGTCCTCGCGCGGAGCGCGAGCGATTTTTTCTAACTACAACAACGAAGCTGCTTCCTTGTCTCGGCGCAGGCCGAGCGCCTTTGTCTCCTGTATCCAACAACCAGCCAGGGGCTCCTTGAATGGGCGGCAGCCGAACATTTGCGGCGACGTGCAATCCGCTGCCCTCTCTCGCGCGGAGCGCGAAGCTTTTTCTCGGCGTCAGCCGATTCTTTTTTGCGAACATCACTTGCCAGCGACCCCCCCCTTCCCTTCGCGCAGCCGAACGATTCCTGCCAATTGGAACTAGTTGCGCTCTTATCTCGCGCTGAGCGCGAGATGCTCCCAGGGTCTGCGAGGGCCCGGGGCCGGCAAATCGCGCGGTTTCCCGCAGGTCGCACCGGCCCCGCAAACCCGACAAGCCACATGGGCCCCACAGGCCCCACAAGCCCCATGGGACCTATACGTCGCACAAGCCCCACGGTTCCCACATGTCGCTCAAGCCCCACGGGCCCCCACTTATCCCACAAGCCCCGCAGACCGCGGCGCGCGTGGGTCGGGGGCCCAGGCGCGCGCGGCCAGGCACCCGTGGCGCGCGAGGCTCGGGGCCTGCGACGCACTGGACCGACCGAAGCTCAAGGGGCTCGCGGCGCTCGGGATTGACGAGGCTGCGCGGTCTGCGAGGGCACGCCCTCGCTAGGCGCCACCAGTAATGCACGCGGGCGGGCGCGCCATGGCGCCCGCGGCGTGCGCGGGCGGGCGCGGCCCAGCACCCGCGGCCCGCGCGCGCGGGCGCAGCCAAGTACTTGCGGCCTGCGGGCGCGCGCAGTCTGGCGCGCGCGCGCAATGCACGGACGGGCGCGACCAGGCACCCGCGGACCGCGTGGGCGGGCGCAGGCAGGCACCCGCGGCAGAAGCGCCAGGGCGCGCCCGGGCGCGTATAGGCGCTGCTGCGGGTGGCCGCAGCCACCAGCACGGTTCCCACGCGGGCCCCCGCGCCCCCCCCCCGGTGGCTCGACGCAGCCGCCCGCCCCGCAGGGCGGGTGATGGGGAGAAAAAACTGCCAGGGCCCCCCCGGGTGCCAGGGCCCCCCCGGGCACTCGGAGGTTTTTCCTAAAGTGCGTCCTAGCGTTCGAGCACGAGGTGGATTTTGTTTTTCTTCGACGTCGCAGTTTCGGAAGAAAAATGAAACGTACGTCGCAGCTTCGGAAGAAAATTATCCCGGCAAAGCAACCTAACAGCGATGTGTAGAAGCATATCTGAAAGCATTCCCCTTAAGATTCAGATGAAAATCCAGTTGTAGAATTCTGCTGTTCTCGCAGTCGTAGTCGCATTCGCGATGACAGTCGCAGCGGCAACGGCAGTCGCAGTCACAGCCTCAGCCTCAGCCTGCCTCAGCCTCAGCCTCAGCCTGCCTCAGCCTCAGCCTGCCTCAGCCTCAGCCTCAGCCTGCTTCAGCCTCAGCCTCAGTCTGCCTTCAGCCTCGGCCTCAGCCTCAGCCTGCCTCAGCCTCAGCCTGCTTCAGCCTCAGCCTCAGCCTCAGCCTGCCTCAGCATCAGCCTGCCTCAGCCTCAGCCTCAGCCTGCCTCAGCCTCAGCCTCAGCCTGCTTCAGCCTCAGCCTCAGTCTGCCTTCAGCCTCGGCCTCAGCCTCAGCCTGCCTCAGCCCCAGCCTGCCTCGACCGCAGCATCAGCCTGCCTCAGCATTCAAAATGTGGCCAGGAATTGGGAGTTCTGGGAAGTCGAAGAGCACGAAGTTGCCTACAGTAAGTTGGCTGGGAACTCGAAGAGCACGAAGTGGCCTACAGTTGGCTCCGGGCATTCAAAATGTGGCCCGGGAATGGAGTTCTGGGAACTCGAAGAGCACGAAGTGGCCTACAGTTGGCTCCGGGCATTCAAAATGTGGCCCGGGAATGGAGTTCTGGGGACTCGAAGACCACGAAGTGGCCTACAGTTGGCTCCGGGCATTCAAAATGTGGCCCGGGAATGTGAGTTCTGGGAAGTCGAAGAGCACGAAGTGGCCTACAGTTGGCTCCGGGCATTCAGAATGTGGCCCGGGAATGGAGTTCTGGGAGGTCGAAGAGCACGAAGTGTGTGACTGTTGGCTTAAAACGACTTCTGCGGCACCCTGTCCGGCACCCGCCCAGACCCCCCTGTGGAGTCATCTGCTGCTCTCTTTTGACCCCACTAGAAACCTATCAGTCTTCGCTGTTAGGTAATGAAACGTGCGTCGCAGTTTCGAGCCCAAATGGCGACGTCGCAGTTTCGGCCTCAAAAAAAAGTTGGGCGCGCGAGGTGTCTCGAGTGTCCTGAGGGGCTTTTTTTTCCTGTGCGCGGAATGTCCGGCGCCACGAAAATGCATTTTACTCCTATGCGTTGCGCGACGAAGCCCTCTCGAGACTCCTGTGGTTCCCCCGTCCAGGGCGCTCGAACGCGCGCGGACAAACGCGCCCTCTCGTTGGCCGCGACAGGCCGCACGAGGCCGCACGAGGCCGCGCGCCCGTGCGCGATGCCAACTGCACCGCCGTCCCTCCGCTTCGCGCGCTGCACGCCAGCGGAGCATGCGCGACCCGCAGCGCCTCCTCGGCCAGCGTCAACAGCATCTCCAGCCAGTTCGCGCGCCCCCTGGCGAACCAGTCGAACCCGCCTTCCACGGGGCCGCCTCGCTCGCGGCGGCCCCGATGCGGGGGCGTGCTTTCGACTGCGCGCGACCGAAGCGCAGCTCCTGGACACCGAACCATCACGCCGCCATGGGTCCAGAAAAGATGCGTGGGAGTGCTCTCGCCCGCGGCGCGCGCGCCTCGCCGTGCCCTCGCGCGCGCCAAGCCGTCTACGCAGTTCGCGCTGTCGTCGCCATTGGCCGCGCGCTCAAGGCAACCCGCGCGGCGCGCGGCATCTTCGGCGCTTTTTCCAGGCGATGCGCGGCTTGAGCGCGTCGCGGCGACGCCCAGAAGTCGCCGCGCGCGTGTCGCCGCGCGCGCGCGTCTGCGCGTCGCGCATTTCGCCGCGCGATTGGCTTAGGACAACAGCGCGCTAAGTCGAAAATGGGAATTGAACGCGCGCCAAATGCCAATGTCAGCCCCCAGACCCGCGAGGCGAACTCTTGATTTGAGAACCGCGGACCTCGCTGCGCGGTCGACGCCGCGCGCGTAGCTCCTCGTGCCGGATTGAAAACGCCTCGCGCCCAGCTGACATCCAGGATCGCAAACCTGGGCGCCGGTTGTGCTTCCAAGCCAAGTTGGCAACTTGACCGCGCCGACAACGCAGCGCTTGCCATGGAAACGCCGCCGAGCGCGTTGCACCGTGCTTCTCTTGGCGAAACTGCGGAAACACACACACACACACACACCCACACACACACACACACACGCACACACGCACACACACACACACACACACTTAAAGTTGCGAGTCGGGGCCGCGCTCGTTAAAGGCGTACTTCGGTTACCAGACAACCGAACTTCTTCATTCCTACGAGGCAGACCTCGTCATGCACGCGCCGCCACGCGCGCCCGCTGTGCACTGGGCACCTCGTGTACATGTGGAAACCGCGCTTAAGTTGGCATCGGGAACGGACGACAGTCACTACATGGAACCATTCAGCTTTCAAAGCAATATGGCTTGATGAGTCTGTACGGCTATGTACAGGATGGCCGTGCGAGCCACTGCGCGTGCGAATATCAACAATAGCTTTCTTGCGCGCCAATGCAAAACGCTAGTTATTATGACAGCGTGGCGACTTATGCGTTCCCACCCGGTGAAGACACCGCCGCGCGCGCGCACCGCCCATGTCCTGCGCGCTCGGTGCATACAAAGGGGGCGCAAAAACGTCATGCTAAATTATCAAAGACTTTGGGCGCGAAAATGTAATATTTGAGTTCCCGCGCAAAGGTGGCGACTTATGCACTTCCACTGTGCACGAGCCTGCCATACAGGCGCGCTGATGCGCGCGCGGGCGACGCGCGTCACGCCCGAAAGCCGCGTGGCGACCGCTAAAAGTCTAATCTAGTTTCCAATCCACCATGGCCGCGTCCTCATTCCCAAAATCCAGGGTCCAACGCGCGAGCGGCCAAGTTCCCAGACAAAGTAAGGACATCAAAAACCTATGCATTTTCCCCCCCTTTCGCTGGCAACAGCCTTCCGAGGCTTCACGATGGCTCCAAGATGGACAAAGAGAGCCCCTGGTGTCCCCAGAAGGACCCCAGATATCTCCAAAACGGCCCCCCCAAGTGCCCGGGAACGTCCCAAGAGCGCCCCAAGAGGGCCCGGATGGCTCGCGGGGCTCGAGGGGGTGTGGGGGCAAGCTAATTAAAACACTCCCTCTGGCTGCTCGATGTCATTCAAGATGACCCCAAACGTGCCTCCAAAGCCCCGAAGAGGATACTGATTTTCGCCCGTGACTTGACGGGTGCCGTTTTCTCTCTGTTGTTGAGGGCCCTGAACCAAAGCAACTGAGGGCACCGCACAACGCGATCAGACTCGGGAGCAAAACAAACGAAAACAAGGCCAGCCACACAACGCCATCGAAATCATCTTGACAAGCAAGCGCTTGCGTTATGTACATTGAAGACGCGCTCGAACCCGACACAGCAAACCGAACCTCTGGCTGTCTGCCACCAGGGACGGGTCATCCGACTGATGTTTATTGCCAACCCTGTGCTAACAACAACGCGTTCAGCTTGCCAAGCACAGTCTACGGATGTTGAAACAACAAAATCTATATACGGCCGCCTCCAAAGCAGAAAAGAACGATGGAAGCGAGAATTTACTGTGCGATGGCGTGACTCATTTCGCCTACAAGTGTCCTAGCCAGTTCGCCTATGTTAAAATGAATTTTATAAAATACAAATGCGTGTGCACGTCGAAACCGTACCAAAGTTGTGATTTGAGCTGCGTGTCCCAAAAAGCGATTGGGACCTTTTGGTAATACCACCCAAATGTCGCCCCTGCCATTACCCAGGCATGAGGGCCCAATAGACAGGGGCGGACGCAGCCCCCCAGATGAAGCCAATCCATATAACTGTCGGTGTCGCAAACGGCTACCATGACACTGTCGGGAATGGGCTGCTCAGCACCCACGGAGCTGTCCACCTTGCCAGCAACGACACGCTCGAGCCAGCCAGAGGCCAGAGGTGCCAGCGCGGAGCGCTTCCTGCAGCAAGATCGGGTTCCTGCGTGAGCTTGGGCAAGCAAGGCTACTCGCCGTTCAAGTAAAAACCTCGGAGCAGACGGTGAGTCTGAGTGTGAGTGGTGAGTGAGTCTGGGTGTTAGCGAGCGGACGTATGCGCGTCTATTTGCGATGCGAGAGGAAGAATGCGGGAAGGTTAGGCGGATGCGTGCCAATGATAAGAACAACTCCATTTTGGGATCTGCGGAAGAGCGGAGCAGAAGTATCTCACGCGCAAGACCCAAGGTGTGATGAAACTAACACATGTGAAAACAATAACGGCAACTACATCGTCAAGCGTGTAACC
>CAUYUJ010015664.1:55000-70000 GCA_963575745.1 Prorocentrum cordatum
CCCCCCCCCCCATGCGAGTGCGATCGGCGCAATGCATTCGTGAATTTCGAAGGGTGCTATTGCAAGATTGCAATGTTCATTTGCATCTATATATATATATATATATATATATATATATATAAATATGCATGCGCCGTATAAGCTTTTGGCTCAACAGAGGTGGTTTCCGCGCGAGGCGTCATGACCTCCAAGCGTGAACTGAACATGCAGAATGTTGTTGGGGAGACGCATGCAATCAAGGCTGCGCATGAGCAGCCAGACGCCCCCGTTGTTTCTTTGTTCGAAGAGGTATGCGCCATAGCGCAGGGGCCTGGCATCGATTGCATCAGGATGGAGAGGATTCATAGCAAATACATGTTCGTGTGTATGGAAAACAGGTATGGGGATGGGGTTCATCGTAAAAATATTCAGGAACGGTTTCAAGAACTCGGCCCTTCAAAATCTAGTGCGCATGGAATTTCAAACAGGCTCGGCGGAATATGAAAAGGTCAAAGCGCTCAACGATAAGATAATGAAAGATTCTGCTGGCCAAATGCCTCCATATGAATGCGAAGCTAAATTCGCAAGCTACACGTGTGGACATACGAGCATGGGGTTGTGCTGTTTATATGCAGAAGTTCCCCTGCCGCAGGAAGATCCAGAACGACTCGACAGCATTCACAAGATGGGTTTCTTTCAGTGAAGAGGTTGAGAGAAGCGCAGCCCGACTACGCAAAGGCTCGCGATGAGGGCATTGAATGGAAGGTCTTTCGGTATGGATTTGTCAAAGCGTTCCCTTGGATTTCAAACCTTGCCAAGGAAGCAGGCAACGCGGGACAACAGATCGCACGCTGCGAGTCCCGATTGAGCCTGAAGTTCAAGATCGCATCCATTGCGAACCGTTTGGCTAACCAAGGAGGCAAGATCGATTGGCCGAGGGCCATTCAAGAGGCGACTCGCGCGGGTTCCCTCTTCCCTGGGGAAATCGACGGATTGGTAACGTATGCGACAGAGATGTCGGGTGGTTTGGGCGAGCCAATTTTCCTCAACCAATTGCGGGACTTCTCACGGCAATTAACTGCCCAGCGCGTGGTCACAGGCGCCACGGCGAAGAGCCTCGCCGAAGTAAAGATCAAAAACGAGGGGGCTGCGGTGACATTCAAACTCGCACGCATGAAAGCCATGGCGGCCGCGAGTGGCAAGTACGCCAGGGACGGCCATCATATGCTCTTAAGGCCAGGTGACGTGTCCGCGCTGTCTGGTGACAAGAAGGCTACAATTGTTCTGCATGCGGATGAGTTCTTGCAGAGGGTGCGAGAGATCGCAACAAAAAACCAAAGCATTACGCCAGACACGCTCGCATACGGCACCATCGTAGGGTTGATAGGTGTTCGCGTCGTGTACTTCGTATTCAACAAACCAGATGAACGATTGGGCAGCGCCAAAACGTTGCCAGATATTGGCGCCAGCTTCTGTACTGCGTTGGCAACGCATGTGGGCAAACCAATGGAAAGCCCATGGGAGGTCAAGGCCGCCCCTGCAGCAGCGCCCAAAACGGCTACAAGCTCGGGTGTGAAGGAGTATACTGCGACAGGCGCATGGTCCAACCAGGCAGATAAGTTGTCGGAGAGAGGCTTCGTGTCGAAAGCAAAGCCCTGCTTGGCGAAGGGTGACGACAGGGACAGCGCGTTCGAGTCCGTTGGGGTCGATGCGAAGGGTGTGAAGTTGATGATCGGGAGTAAGACAGTGGTTGAGAGCATTGACGAGATGCTAAATGGGAAGTACGTCTTGAGTACGACTAAAGACAGCTAGGGCAACATGCGATCTCGTCGCAACCCGACCTTCAATTGTTTTGACGACACCTCTCTCTCTCTATATATACACCCGTCCTCTATTTCATCTGTCGGCCCATCTCTATACATATATCAGTATCCCCATCTCTCTCTCGTTCCCCCGCTCGCTCTCTGTCTACGTGTCCCCCGCTCTATGTATTTTAACACTCCATTCGCCCATCCAGTGATATGCCTCTCGCGTGCCCCCCCCCCCCCCCCCAGCCCTCCCAGCAAATAATCGAAAAAATTTGCTGACCACGGCCCCATGATGAGCGTCGACTGGCAGCTGACAATTGAGGAGGCGAAAATCAGAATCGCCTTGGGCGACATGTACGCCCAGCATTCAGATTGCTTGAAGGGCATCACTGGCGTAACATCGCCTGTTCAGTATCGGTCTATCACTGCCACGCGTGCGTTCAAAGCAGGAGAAATAGCGCTTGTCCCACCCACCGCGAACATCGCCATTCAGAAATCCAACGAAGACTCACCAAACGGGAGCGCGTTTGTGAATTCGTACGAGGACCTCAAAGGCACCATTTTCAACATCGCGCTGCTCCCCACTGGTGGCATGAAGATGCCCGCGGCGCAGGCGAATACGGGTGTAGGGGGGCTGGCAAAGGCCCCTGGCTCCTGAGTCATTCCATTTTGGTTCGTGCAGGAGTCGACCCCCGAACTCAATGCAAACGTGGAGGTCGTGACCTTGAAGTCCGATGTGATGCCGTCTGTGTCTGTGCAGGTGCTGACCAACAAAAGCGACGTCGCGAAGGGAGACGCGCTGATCGCACTGCTGGCATCGCTTATGCCAAAGCGCAGAGCTGAGGATGCGCCTGCGCCCGCAGCGAAGAAGTCTAGGAAGTGACGATGTATGCATGCATCTATGCAGTACTTATAAACACGCGTTCGATTGCAATATGGCCATTTGCAAAACGTCGCTCCACCCTCCCATGTCGGCAAACGCAGTGCCATGAGTTATCGCTCACATACCGCATGGACGTCGGCAGTCGTTGCCTTGTCCGTAGGCGTTTCCACTCGAGCTTTGGTTTGCAATCATGCCCGTGACTGTGCAAATGCGCACTGTCATCGAGGGGGGTGCATTGAAAGACCCACGGGCCCCCAGACAGATTATCCAAGCGGCTGGTTCGCTATTCTTGGAGCTGTCGAAGAGCGATCGCAAGCTTCAGAACTTCACCGGAGCCCCGAAACCCACAAAGCCAAACGCTCCCCTAGCGCACAACGCTTTCTTTGGTGATCTGATGAAGATGAGGAACGCCGCATGTGACGATGCGATCTGGCAACACATGAAAGAGACAGACCCGTTGCTTTAGGACGATGCCGATAAGGCCTCGGTCGTCAAGATCAATCGGGGTATACTCGATGCATCTCTGATGCCAGAGACCGTGACTGCATCGTTCCCAGCGGTGGAGTGCACGCACGGCGGCCAGCACTTGAAGCACGATGCTATCACGTTGACGTTTCTGTTCGAGTTAGAGGCGTGCAAGAAGGTCTCGATCGAGTGTGTACCTGCTGCTATGGAGTACGTGCGCGTTGCAGCGGTGGCTGCAGCGATCGACACGCATGACCGAGAGAAGCGAGCCAGGCCCACGTCTGGCGTCACTGGCGTATTTTGCGACAAGCGTCGCAAGACAGTGTTCATGACGATACGTGGTGCAGACGGCATGCCGCAACGGGTGCAAACAAAAGTCGATGATTGGGAACCAGTATACATCGCTCAAGCTGCACAAACTCTTCGGGACAACATCACACCTGCCACCGAGGGGAACGATATAGTTGACGATGATGATGGCGACGTCTCGCCTGCTGACCAACCTGGCGAAGATTCGCCTACGCGCGGCATCGATCCAGAGAACGCGGCCGAGTGATCGCGACTAGCACGCGCTCGCTCGCTCACCGTCTGACTCCCCTCTCATCCCCATCCTTCTCCCTTTTGTTTTCTATATCGCTCCTCGAGCATCAGTCCGAACTATCAGATTCTGGAGCGCCAGAATCGTGCACCACCACATCTGAGTCAGAAGCGCCAGTGACCTTGCTCGCGACAACGCTCACGATGCTGTCGTCCGCACTCTCGTCACTGCGGGTGTCGATGCCCTTGCCACTGTCCTTGCCACAGTCGTGGGCGCCGCCCTTGCCACCGTCGTAGTCGCTGCCTCCACCGTCGTAGTAGCCCGTGCCGCTGCCCGCGGGCCCTTGCCGCCGTCGTAGTAGCCATTGCCGCCGTCGTGGTAGCCCTTGCCGCCGTCGTGGTAGCCCTTGTCGCCGTCGTGGCAGCCCGTGCCGCCGTCGTATCCGCTGCCCTTGTCACCGTCATAGTTGCCGCCGTGCACACTTTTGTCTCGCTCCACTCGATGTACTTCGTCTGCTGCCGTCGTAGCCATTGCTGATCGCTGCCCTTGCCGCCGTCGTAGTAGCCCGTGCTGCCCTTGCCATAGTCGTAGTAGCCATTGCTGCCCTTGCCACCGTCGCAGTAGCCATTGCTGCCCTTGCCGCTGTCGTGCTTGCCGCTGTCGATGTAGCCATTGCTCCCCTTGCCATAGTCGTAGCCATCGAAGCCCTTGCCACCGTCGTAGTAGCCCTTGCCGCTGTCGTAGTAGCCATCGTCGCTGCCCGTGCCACCGTCGTAGTAGCCAATGTCGCTGCCCTTGCCGCCGTCGTGGTAGTAGTCATCGCCCTTGTGGTCGCTGCCCTTGCCACCGCTGTGGTAGTAGTCATCGCCCTTGTGGCCGCTGCTGTCGCCACTGCCCTTGCGGTCGTCGTCGCCGCCCTTGTGGCCGCTGCTGTCGCCGCTGTGCATCTCCAGCTTCAGCCTCTTCGTCTCGCGCTCTGCGTCGTCTGCGCGTTGGCACTGGCGCTTCAACTCCTTATGGGGGGTATGTGCTATGAACCCATATCCACCCACCCCTTCTCATCCCCTCCGTTCCCCATTCTCATTCCAAGTTCCTCGTTCAGCTCGGCAGGCGCCGCCGAAATCGCTGACCCCGCGATGGCATCGAGGATCCTCTCGTCGAACGCGGTGCCATCACCGCGGCTCGCGAGATGGTCCTCGAGAGACCTTGGGACCCATTGCATATGGATGTCCCCCGATGGGCCCTGGGAAGGCCGCGGGGGGACGTGGCCCTGCATGGGGTCTCGGAATTGAGCACAAACGGCGGTGAACCCCTCCGTCGTCGCCGTCGTCGTCGTCGTCGGCGTCCGTCGTCGGCGTCCGTCGCCCGTCGCCCGTCGTCTGCCGTCGGCCGCCCATAGTGTTTCACTTTTGTATTAGGGGGTGCATGCAGCTAGTATGGCAACACGCATGCGTTGCGGTGCACCGCACGGGGTTGCATGGCGCAGAAAACAAGGACAGTGCACGCATGTTGCATACGATTGCATCGGCCATCATCAGCAGCCCCACCTCCATATCCTCATCCGTTGCCACCTTTCAAGCCCAGGCGTTTTGGGCCTTCGCATCAGTGCGGTGCTGCGCCGCGCGCAGCCCCACCAGCGCAACCAGCAGCGCACCACGCGCAGCAGCACCCGCGCAACCAGCAGCGCACCACGCGCAGCAGCACCAGCGCCATGGACGAAGCTGCGGTGGCGCTCCTCCTGGACGCGGCGGAGGACCTCAACCGCCGCCGCCGCGGCGGCGGTGCTGCCGAGCCGCAACCAGCGCTGCGGCCGCCAGCGCCGCCGCCGCCGCTGAAGCCGAAGTCGAAGTTCGGGCCGCGGCAGCCTGCGGTCCCGCCTGAGGCAAAGCACTACGGGCCGCGGCCGCCGCCGACCGCCCCGCCGCCGAAGCGCGCGAGGCAGTGCACGGCGGACCAGCTGCTCGACATGTTCGACATGGCGCCCGCGATGAGCCCGGGCATGAACCAGGTGCACGGCATGCAGCACTTCGTTCGAGACGACGACGATTACGGCGACGTGGGCTACCACGACGGTGGCAAGGGCAGCGCGCACGACGGTGGCAATGGCAGCGGCTACGACAGTGGCAAGGGCAGCGATATGGGCTACTACAGCGGTGGCAAGGACAGCACCTACGACGGCGGCAGGGGCAGCGGCACGGGCTACTACTACGGTGGCAAGGGCAGTGCCTATGACGGTGGCAGGGGCACCAGTGAAAAGGGCAGCGATATGGGCTACTACATCGGCAGCAAGGACAGCGCCCACGACGGTGGCAAGGGCCGCAACTACGACGGTGATGAGCCACAGCCGAAGACGCGCCCATGCAAGCGCTATGGCTACTACGAGCGCGAGGGCGACGACCACTACTACCACAGCGGTGGCAGGGGCGATGACTACTACCACAGCGGTGGCAAGCACGATGACTACTACCACAGCGGTGGCAAGCACGGTGGCAAGCACGACAGCAGCAGCTACTGCGGCAAGCGTGGCCGCTACTACGACAGCAGCCAGAACGAAGTCGGCTACCACGACCGCGGCCACGACGGCGACAAGGGCAGCGACCACAAGGGCTACTACGACGGTGGCAAGGGCAGCGGCCACAAGGGCTACTACGGTGGTGGCAAGGGCAGCGGCCACAAGGGCGGCGACGACGATTACTACGTCCCGCGGCCGCGCGGTGGCAAGAACATCCGCCTCGCCAAGGCCCTGGCGGTGAAAGAGCTGGTCGAGGGCTTCAATGGCTACGACCATCAGCAGATGAAGTACATCGAGTGGAACAAGAGGCTCCACGCGCATGTGCGGAGGGAGGCCCAGCGCGCGTGGCGCGATGCCAACCTGTCGTAGGACAGTGGCTACCGCGACGGTGGCAAGGGCCGCGTCGGTGGCTACTACAGCGGTGGCCACGGGCTGTCACGACGGCGGCAAGGGCTGCCGCGACTGGCGGCAAGGGCTGCCACGACCAAGGGCTGCCACGACGGCGGCCAAGGGCTGCAGCGACAGGCGGCTTTGGGCTGCCACGACGGCGGCCAAGGGCTGCAGCTAAGGTCACGGCAGGTGCCGCATCACTAATTCTAGGCTCACGCGCTGCCTCCCGATCTCTTCGCAATCGCGACTGCGAGAACAGTTTCCCCCCTCCTCTCCTTCTGAAGCAGTCAGAGGCTCAGTTGTCGTATATGAGTTTCTCATATACGACAACTGCGTCGAATCTGAGTTGCCCACGTACGACGGCGCTGTCGTATAAAGAAACTCATATACGACAGCGCTGTCGTATGTGGGAAACTCATATACGACAAACTCGGCGTGATAGTGTTGACGACAGCGCTGTCGTATATGAATTTCTCATATGCGACAAAGTTGTCGTATATGAGTTTCCCATATACGACAGCGCTGTCGTATATGAGCTTCTTATATGCGACGAAGTTGTCGTATATGAGTTTCTCATATACGACGCGGGGTGGTCGGATCACAGTTTCCTGGGGGCGAGTCCTGGCGGCGACGATGCGAGCGGTCTTGGACCATTCCAGGGGTGAAATTTGGGTCGACGTGTTTGCATTCGGGGTCGTGCGTGATCAGTTGATAGTATGCACCTCCCGCTCCTGTAGTTGACGTCTTGTCTAGAATCCACAGGTGTGCATCTGTTGTGGATAATTTAAGTGGACGCGATGATTGTTATCGGCCCCGCGGCGCGTGCGCAGATACACACCGCCACAGGGGCCACGAGCCGCAAACTTGAGGGGGGGGGGGGGGGGGGGGGGGGGGGGGGGGGTGGGGGGGGGGGAGGGGTGGGGGGGGGGGAAACAAAAAAAAAACTGCGCAGCATCATCCTCGCAGCATCGCCCCCGCAGCCCGTCTTCCATGGCCCCTCCTTCGTTGCCCCCATCGCCCATCCATCGTCGTCCCCCAGCGTTCGCTCATCGTCCGTCCATCGTCCTTCCCTCGTTGCTTATATATTCCGCCGCTCGTTTCCCGTCTTCACCTCATCGCCTCATCATCAGTATCGTCATCGCCACCACCGCAATCGGTCTTCGTCGTCGTCGGTCACCACCGCCACCACCACCTCCGCCACCGTCGCCATCGTCACCAGCTCTCCTCCACCGCCTCGCCCCATTCCCAGTGTTCAGTCGACGCTATCAGGTATCCAGGCCCTCGTTCGCTCGAGCTCACTTGCCCCCCCTCCCGCCCCGTGTCATCTCGTTTTCTCGTTGTGGTGTGTCGCGTCGCCCTCGTGGTCGCCGCCGCCGTCGCCGCCGCCGTCGCCGTTGCCGTCGTCCTCGTCGCCGTCGTCATCGCCGTCGTCGTCGTCATCGTCGTCTTCGTCACCGCCGTTGTCGTCGCCGCCGTCGTCGTCGTCGACGGCGCCGTCGTGCGCCGACCCCCTCCAGAGCGGCACCGTCCTGCGCGCGCCCCCTCCGCGGCCAGGGGGGTCGGGGCACGACGGCGGCGACGGCGGCGACGACGGTGGCGACGGCGACGGCCGCGAGTGGGAGCATGAGATAACGACGGTGAGGAGAGTGCGGACGGGCAGGATGTGTGGCACGGGAGGTGGTTGGCTCAAACTTAGTGCAACGAATGAGAGGGCGGGTGGAGGGACGGCGATCAACGTTGATGTTGTGGAAGGATCTCCAGGATGGCATACGACGAATGCTTCGGCGGGGGAGAGGGGCGGAATGCGATGATGAGTATGATGGTGGTGACGACGAACGATGATGATGATGATGATGAGGATGCCGACGATGACGACAGCGACGGCGATGATGATGATGTGAGGCGGCGGCGAACCACGGCGTCGGCGCCGACGGCGGTGCGAATGTGAGAGGGGGGATGACGTGATATTGCATTGTACGACTAAGTCGCAATATGCATCTCGGCCGTAGCCGTTGTGGTGCGCGAGGCGCGTCTCTCTCGCGCGAGGCGTCTGCGCGCCGTTGTGCACATCATGCCTGCGATCTCCGCCCAACTCAAGGCGCTACGGGCCCAACGCCGTCGCGAGGACAGGGCGGACTTCAACGCCGCGCTCGCGGTCACCGTCAGGCACGTGAAATGTACTAAATCACAGGCGAAGAAGAACGACAATAAGGTTGGGATCGTTATGTAGTTTTTATGTTTAGTAGTGTTAGCTACTATACTGACTTGCATTCCGTTGCATGTAAATGTGTGTTGACACACACACGTGTACGAATCATATTGTATTGCGTTGCTGTGGTTCGATTCGACACCCCAACCGCTTCGTGTGTTACAGGGTTTGAATGTGTTCAGGTGTGGGTTGGCAGGGTCGTGTTCACGCCATGCCGCCCCCCCCCCCCCCAGAAAGGTAGATGCGGCGCTCAAGAAGCTGGAGCGAGCCATGAAACAGGCGGAGGCTGCCGAGGGGGTGTTCCGCATGGTTTTGCGGGAGGCAGAGGTGTGGAGGAATGCGCGCATTCGTGCAACTGATCGCCTCGTTGCAGTGGGTGGCCTCACGCGGGCGCGGGGCCGCAAGGCCCTTGGCGTCGCGTAGTACGCTCTAGCAGCTTTGCGGGGTTAGCTACAGGGTAGCGGGGTAGCTACTAGGGTGGCCCATGCGTGCAAACACATTCATCGCATCGCCTGTGGCGCTGCGTGCAAAAATGCAACGTCATGCACGCGTGGGGTTGCACGCCAGTGGGGTCTGTAGGGCGGCGCTACGGCGGCGATCGGGCCGTTCGTAAGCACATTGGCCCAAGGTGTGCGTGTGTGTGTGTGTGTGTGTGCGTGTGCGTGTGCGTGTGTGCGTGTGTGTGTGCGTGCGTGTGTGTGTGTGTGTGCGCGCGCAGGCTCTTGCACGCAAGCTGTTCCGGATGCAATGGTGAAGTCCACCAAGCAGAAGGCGATGGCGGCACAGGTTCGCCATGAGCTTAGGGAGGAGCGTGAGGAGCGGGTTCGCCAGGAGAACGACATTGTCAAGGCTGCGAACAAGGATGTGGCGTCGACTCGCTCCCGTGTGAAAACACTGACCAAGAAGGCATGCATGTGGTTAATAACGTATTGCTAATTAAGTATCCCGCCCCATAACAACGGCCATCTCCCACCCTGGCCCCCAGCAGCCTCAACAGGCAGATGTCGACTACGCCGCGTTCCTCAAGGCGAAGGATGAGCGGATGAACCCAATTCTGGACCGTGAGGCTGCGATCGAGTCGCACAGCGTCGCAGTCGCATGGCTTGAGCATGCGAAGTCCATGGACGTGGCCTGATCCCGAGTCGGATCGCGCATTAGAGATGCAAGCTGTAAAGCCGCGCATCGTGTGTCGAACTATCTTGCATCTGTTGCATCTAGCATCGCGCACATGAGTGCATACGATCCCGTTTGCGGCTTGCGGTCTGGCCGCAGAGTGGTAACGACGACAGCGAAGCAGGGGAGGGGATGTGCGGATGAGGGTGATTGGCGACGGCGTGGGGGGGCTGTACCATTGTTGCCGCCCCCCAATGCACCCCCCACCGCGGTCGGGCCGCCCTGCAATTGCATGCGATGTTGCAGCTGGCATCTTATCCGTATCCCAGTTGGCTCGCGAGTCTGACGTTCGCGATATCCACTTGCCACGTCGCGATCTGTCGCGCCACCTACTTGCGTTTACTACGCAATGACGTCCGTGCCAAACCTTATCGCTGAGCTAAACCATATACACGAATGGGTGCAAACTCAGATAAGCTGTGGGCTGGATCCCGCCGCAGTGGCCAAGTGCCAATTTGACCAGTTGCTCCTCAAAGTTGACAATCTGGGAAACTTGAGCACCGATGGCGCGTCACTCCTCGCGAATACCATTCGAGACAATGCGCTGGACACTGGAGCTCGCGAGAGCTTGCCCAGATTTGTTCGGCCGTTGGTAACAAGACTGGCTTGCTGGGATACACAAGCGGTTCCAAGAGGTGGCAGGAGGTAACCATCTTCTCTAAATGCCTCACAGCGACTGAGCTCGCTAAGTTGAAGGGGGGACTACTTATCAGAGAAGGCGCGCGTAAACATTGTGGTCAACCGTGCCGCGCTAGTTGGCATGCGTACATTATATGAAAAAAATAAGGCGCGAGTGGCGGCTGCGGTAGCACATGCCGTTGGGAAATGCGACAATGCAGATGCGTGGATGAAACTATTGAAGGATGTAAAGAAGAAGTTGGGCGCAGCTGTCACTGCGAAAGCGCGGGCCAAACGCGGGTACAGGGCGATCTGGGACTACGACACCATCGGCCAGATGCATAGCGAAGCGTGGTGGGGAGAGGCGCATGACAACGCCGAAGGCCCATGCATGGGGGACGTGGGCGCCGACGAGCCCGAGTTCGTGCGATGGTCTTCCAGCAAGATCAGGAATACTACCACCATTGAGCCCGTCGCGCCCCCCCCGCGCCAAGGCCGCGATGCCAGATATGACGGTTGGTGGGCAGATGCAGATGTGCCAGAACATGGTCGGGGGGCAGTTGGCCGCGGCGCTCTTCGCCAATGTGGCACTCCATGGAGGACGTGCAGCTGCGCCTGCATGAGCGTCTACAGGGGTGCGCGCAGGGGCATCTTCAGGGGGCTGCCCTCTGGAGCCACCAAAGGCGAAGCTTCCGCCTCGTGAGGAGCCAGCGCTCGGCAAGTCGGCGACGGCCGAGCCAACAGTTGACGACGAAGAGCCCGATGCCAACCCGAGCGACGAGGGGGCAGCCCCGCGCAAGCTGCTCGCCACCAAGGCGTAGGCGGCGGCCGCGGCGACGGCCGCGCGCAAGCGACCCGCCGCGGCTGGCGGCGCGGTCGCCGATGCCGCCGAAGCAGATGCATCAGGGGATGCAGAGCAGCCGAAGAGCACGGGCAATAGCAAGGGCAAGGGCATCAAACACAATCACAACGGCCATATCACATGCAAGGGGCACGGCAAGGGCAACAAGAGCACGGGCAATAGCACAGGCAAGGTCGTCGCGAAGAGGCCCTCAAGCCGCGTCGCGAAGCCGAAGGTGCTGCCGCCGCCTGCGAAGGCGGGGGACCTCCACTACAGGGCTGGCTACGTCATGACCCAGAACGACAAGCAGGTATATCGCTCCGTATTGGGGCGGAGCGACAAGGGGATCAAGTGGGGCCCTGGCGTGCGCTCGCGCGCTGAGGCGTGGTCCGTTGCCTTGGCGTTCATCGGCGATCGGTCGTAGGCCAGCGCATATCATTGTCTGTTGTTGCAGCGATGTGTTCGCGTGTGCATCTGCGGCGTAAACCAAACACAGTGCGATCGTCGCGTCCTGTCTCGCTCGTGTCGATTGCGTTGCGGTCATCGCATATCGCATCAATCCGCGAGCATGTTGGCTGGTATGGCGTCGGGTCCGCGGCCGAAGCGGCCCCGAACACACTCCGAGGCATTAGTTGAGGTCCGCCGCGGCCCGTATGTTTCCCAGGCAGCATTGTCTCACGTGCTCACTTACGTTCGTGACAATGGGTTGCCAGACGCTGTCGCGCGGGGGTCCCAACATAGGGCATCTGAGAAACATGCGGGCAATGATCGTAACACATCTGGCCTTGTATTGGACCGCATGCAGATGCCTGTTGGCGACGATAACGATGGGGGCACATTTGAGAATTGGGCGCGTAACCCAGGGGCGTTATTGTACGCCATACGCAAGAAAAAAAAGCCGTTCAGGTCATTGATGCGCCAACAATTGCGAAATCACACATGTTCTTTAGTTGTGCCTTGGAAGATAATTCTTTATTTCGGTGGTATATCGCCACGCGACCCTCTCGCGAAAAGCAAAGACTACCGTGGCATGGATGCCGTGTACTGGTCTTTTGCCGAATTCGACGAACACTTGCAAAACGAAGATCTATGGTTCACCCTCAGCACCGCGCGCGTTGCCAAGGTGGTAGATATGCCTGGGGGCATCGGGCAATCTATCCGCATGATGCTCAGCGAGCTCCTCTTTTTTAATAGATCGGGTGGCGTTAACTTTGGGACAGCGGGGGTTACGCTGGATGTATCTGCGCTGGGTGACGCAACAACATACGCAAAGATAGTTGCGAGATTGGCGCGCGTTATAGGAGACGAGGAGGCATCGAGGGAGCTTCATATGAACAAGGGGCACGCTGGCTCTAAGCCCTGCGCAAATTGCAGGAACGCCCTTAACAAGAAATTCGGCTACACGCAATTCGACAGTTCGGGGGCACGCGTCGATGATACCTGCCTTGACAAAAGCAAACTCGCATACAACACCGACGCGACAGTCGTCGCGATCTTGGAGAGGTTGCGCCCTGATTGGGAGAGGTACCAGCGAGACGAGCTCACAGACGCGCAGTGCACATCGGTGACGCAGGTGAAAGGTTGGAATTTCCATCCAACGCATGTCGCACTGGACCCGTTTCTTAGATACTTGGTGATGACATTCCTCTGCTTCGATTGGAGGCACGTATATTTCGTTAGTGGCATTTTTGATCGGGAAGTCAGGGCCCTCCTAGAGCACAAAGATTTCGAGAAACTGTGCAGCGCCGACGACCTCCACGATTACTTCATGAAGTGGACATGGCCATCCAAACACCACTCTGCTGCAACAGTCTGGGAAACGGGGGACTTCCAGGCGAGTGCCTCGCAAGAGCTATCTGCGATTCCCGCGCTGGCTCTGCGCATCAGGCAAGTCATTGCCAGCGCACCATCATGCGATGCAGTCTCAGACCAGATAGCAAGCATGCTGGCGCTATGTGACGCCGTGGATGTTATTCTCTGCGAGTCGAGGCGATTGCCATGCACGCGCGACGAGGTCGAGTCAGCAGTGTTGAAACATTTGGAGCTTCACCAGCGTGCGTATGGTGCCAAGTATTGGGTGTATAAGCATCACATGGCTATGGATTATCCACTTGGCTGATATGTTTGAGAGGAGCGGAGATAAAGTGTCCAAGAGCGGAAACGCAAACATGTCAACATATTTGCAAAGGACCACCTGTGCAAGACGAGGCCCGAGAAGGCTGTAATGACCCAGCTCACGGCTCAGCACGTGCATGATATGCAGAACATCCGCGGGCTGTCACTGGAGTGCGAGTTCGAGTGAGCCACAGCTGCAAGCAAACGTTTGTTGAGTGCTTTGCAGCAACTGCGGCCAGGCACGCATCATGCAGCAGTCTCGACCATTGAAGCGCACACCGAACATGGAGGAAACATCAAACGTGGTAACATAGTTTTGATGGGTCGCGATCGTGGCCACGCTGCAGTCCAAGTGTGGTTTCACGTGAAATGCGACGGCGATCCGCCGCAGAGCTTAGTTCAGATTCTGATTACAAAGCACGTGCATGCGAACGAACACTTTTCTAGGCATGTCATCGATGATGCCCGCGATCCCGTTCTCATCCCCTTCAGTTCGTTGAAATCTCCAGTGGTTCACAGGAGAGTTGGCGATCATATCACGTGCATTTGGCCAGTGGAATACCGTAAATTGTTCTGTCAGCGCATACTTTACAACAAATATCGATATGCAAAGAACACAACATGCAATCTCAAAAAATGCACGTTCCAAAAAAACCTCAAGTATAAGCAAAAAAAAAAACGAACATGTCACTCCAAAAACTCCAACACGGTATCTAGTTACAACGAGTTACAAACTAGTTATAACTCCAGCTAACTAATACTAACCGACGCGTTCCTTCAGGCGGATCTGGAACGAGCGCGGACCCTTGACCCGGGACGAGCGCGGGACCCGAACCCGGGACCGGCACGAGACCCGGGACCAGCGCGGGACCCAGGACCCAGACCTGGGAGTGGCGCGGAACCCGGGACTCAAACCGGCGCGGGACCCGGGACCCGGGACCCAGCACCGGCGCGGGATCCGGGACCGGGACGCCAAGACCGGCGTGGCACCCGCCACCCGGGACCAGCACGGGACCCGAGACCCGGGACCGGCGCGGGACCCGCGACCCGGTACCCGGGACCGGCGCGGAACCCGGGATCCACCCGGGACCGGTGCGGGACCCGGGGCCCGCGACCCGGGGCCAGCGCGGCACCTTGCGCGTGACCCGGGACACGAAGCCCGGAACCCGGTGGGACCCGTGACCGGCGCGGGACCCGCGGCCGCGGGACCCAGGAGCGTCGCGAGACCCGAGGGTTGGGACCGGCGCAGGACCTGCGACCCCGCACCGGCGCAGCATCCGGGACCCGGGACGAGCGCGGGACCCGGGACCGGGGACATGGGACCAGCGCGGCACCTGGGACCCGAGACCGGCGCGCGATCCGGAACCTGCGACCCGGGAACAGCGCGGGACCCGGGACCCGGGACCGGCGCGGGACCCAGCACCCGGCACCCGGAACCCGGGACCGGCGCGGGACCCGACACTCGGGAC
>CAUYUJ010015664.1:77500-227628 GCA_963575745.1 Prorocentrum cordatum
GCCGCACCCGCGCGCACGACGCGACGAGCGACAAGCAACGACGACGACGACGCGAGCAGCATGTGGGTGGCGATCTGCCCCCCTGCGCATGTGTACACCACAACGCTCGCGTGCACCACAGCGCGCGTGTACACCACAGCGCCTGCGTACATCGCAACAACCGTGTGCAACGCAGCGCCTGTGTACACTGCAGTGCTTGCGTACACTATAACGCAGGTGTACATGTGCACACCAGAGGCAATCACGTGCAACACAGCGCCTGTGTACACCACAATGCTTGCGTGCACCGCGGCGCCTGTGCACGCCACAACGCCTGTCTGCACCACAGCATCCGCGTGCAACGCAGCGCTGTACACCACAGTGCCTGCGTGCATAAGACACGTAGAAGGAGACTGTACGTGAGGATCTGATGCGGAAGCGCCACGCCAGGAAAGTGCTGATAATCGAGTGCGACGTTTTTCCCTCTTCCCTTCTCCTCCACGTCCACCTCCTCCTCCTCCTCCTTTTTCTCTTCCTCCTCCTCCTCCTCCTCCTCCTCCTCCTCCTCCTCCCCCTCCTCCTGCTCCTCCTTACCCCCGCACCTGCGCAACTCAGCGTGCACCGCAGAATGGTCAATTGAATCGGTCCGCTTGGTTCTCGGACGGCCAATTTAGCTGGAGCCTCCTGGACGCAGATGGGAGGAGTTACGGTGATGCTGGCGAACTCGGAAGGACTCGTAGATTCCCCTGGCGCTCCCTCGTTCATAAGGAATATGTTCTGGTGTTTTCGGTGGAATCCACAAACGCTCCATTTTGTCATAATGATTCCTTCTAACATTCTACATACAACAGTGGTGCTGTGCTGCGCACGGTTGCTGTGGTGCACACAAGCAACGTGGTGTACACAGGCACTGCAATGCACGCAAGCAGTGTGGTGTACACTGCTGTGTTGCGCACGGCTGATGTGGTGTACGCAGGCGCGGTGGCACAAACTGACACTGTGTTGCACGCGGCTGCTGTAGTGTACATAGGCGGTGTGGTGTACACAGGCGCTGTGGTGCACGCAGGCACTGAGGTGTACACAGGCGTTGTGGTGCAGACCGCCACCTACATGCTGGTGCCACCCGTCCTCCGTCATTCCTAAGCATTCCCAGGCGCCGCCGGCGCGAGGACATCATCGAGCCCCATCCACCCCCCCCCCAAATGATTGCCGTCATCGGCCCGGAATAAAAAACAGGCTCCAGCCGCGTCCGCACGAACGACGACGATGAGCGACGAGCGACGAGCGACGAGCCACGAGCCACGAGCGACGACGACGACGACGTCGACGACTGCGGACCAGACTCCTATGCGGATTCCTACGCGGATCCCAATACGCACGGCGGCAGTGCCCGGGGCGCTCTGGGGGGGGGGAGCGTTACGTCATCGGGGGGGGGGGGGGGGGGCGGGGGCCATGACGCCCGTCATGCCACAAGCAATAAAGAAATGGTCTCCTGCTGGCCGCGTTGCAAGCCTCGCGCCTGGAACCTCGATCCTCCGACCAATATCCGTTCAAAAGAACCCCATTGACCTCAGCCTGGGGTCAACCCTGGCCAGTTTTTCGAGCTGTGCGCGTCCACGGCGACGAGGACACCCAGAACCGCCCGAAAGCCACTGGAAGGACGACGACGACACCGACGACGACGACGACGACGACCGCGACTATTCAGCTCAAATCACAAGCACAAGACGAGCAAGACGACGACTATGACGACTACGGCCACCCCGTCCCCCTGCACAATCCCTCCTCCTCCTCCTCCTCCTCCTCCTCCGCCTCCTCCTCCTCCTCCTCCTCCTTCTGCTGATACCACTGCTACTCCTGCTGTCGTTGCCGCTGTCTGCCACCAATACCACTACACTAACGTAACTACTACAACTACTGCTACCCTGCCACCACCGAAATACCGTGCGAACTCTGCGCGCGTGCGCAAAACCATGCGGATCCTGAAGGTGCAGCGATCGCCTGCGAGCGCAATGCCATGTCTGCCAGAACGGGTAATGAGCCTGTGAACGCCGCCCTAGCCCGAAAACGCCACTGTAGTCTGTGAGCACCACCGTAGCCAGTGAGCATCCCGATAACAAATAGCCTGCGAACGCCGCGATGACTTGCGAGGAAACGCAAACGCTAAGACTGCACATTCTTGCGATACTGTGCTGCACGCGCGCACCACGGCAACTTTGGGGGCGCACTAGGGGGCGGGGGCGTTACACTATGGGGTGTTGAAGAACATTTGGCGTAACGCGCCTTATGGCCCGGGGTTGCAAAAAAACAGAAAAAAAAACAATATCTTGCCTTCCGCTGTCTCCCGCTTTCTCCCCATCGCACTCCCTAGCCCTCTATATCTTGTCCTACTTCTTCCAGTCCTTAAACATATTGTGTGTGCGGCTATGAAAATGTGTTCCCCAAAAATCAGAATACGGACGACCCGATCCCAGGCCGGACCTAGAATCGATGGGGCGATGTTGTGTCTTGTTGTCTCGTGATGTCTCGCGTTGTCCCCACTTGTTTTCCGAGATATCCCGGCGTTTTGCGTATAGTGCCCCGTGCCGTCGCCAACACGTACAATGCAAGATACTGCGATGTTGATTGTTGGCCCATGCTGTTTGGGGTCCTACGCTACGAAGGTCAATTTCCAATCAATGAGCGCAGCCAACCGTTATACGTGCGGGTCCTCCCGCAGCGTTCATAAGCGCGTGCGCGTGCGCTTCCAGTCGTCAGTGTAACTGTTCGTGTGTGTGTGTGTGCGCGTGTGTATGAGTCCGCGTGCGATTGTTTCTGAAGCGTCAGCCCCCCCCTGCCAGAAACCACCGCCCATTCTGGCCGAGATGAGCAAGAGAACGGGGATGATGAACGCAACGCAAAGTACACGCGCCCCGAGATGGCCAACTGAAAGGAACGTATACGATCTGATGCCTTTTCATAGGGCTCTAAATGAAACCTGAAATTGCTGCAATTCAACTTTCCTCTACTCTGCTCTTCTACTTGCTACACTGATGGTATAAATTCCCACGCTCCCCCTACACCTGGTGCGAGCGGTTCCTCGCGCACGGCGCCCCTACGAAGCTTTCGGCGGTGGAGCGGGGATTCGCGGAGCTCTGCGGGTGGGCCAACTTGGGCCCAGAGCCGCTCATGTTAAAGAACATTGTTTTGCTCTTCTCTCTGACTGGTGCTGCCGGGCCCGACTCAAGCCATTCCTGCTCTTCCCCAACAAGTTCAAGTCAAGCTTTTGATTCGCAAACTGCGGTGCGAGCTCGTGTCTTCCGCCACGCGTGGCGTAGTCGAGCCCCTTGCAAAATGTGTCTAACTTTGGACTGTCCAAGTACTTTGTCTTGAGATCTCGTGGGTTCTCGTCAGTGCCGATTTTTTCTGATGACGAAGTCGTTGTTTGCGAGTCTTTCTTGAACCCACAAGTACTGGGTGTGAAGGTGTTTCACTTTACCCAGTCCTAGCCTAGATGCAATTCCTTTGCCGGCTGAGCTGTCTGTACTCAGGCGCCCTTTTAAACAATGTCAAACTCAGATGCGAAAGACAATGCTCCTAACAGCACACTTGCACCACTTACTATCCCGTAAAATTCTGCTTCTCCGGAACTCAGTGCGATGACGCTTTGCGTGCTGCTCCATGTCTTGATTGCGTGTAGACCGAACATCAATGCTCCTCCGTTGGTGCTCTTTCTGGTTCTTAAACAACCTGCGTGGTCTGTGTCAACAAGCACGTCAAAGAAAGAACACGGCTCTTGCAATGGGTACTCGAGCACTAGGCGTGGACGCCCTTCTAAATAGCTTGCAAATCGTTTCATCTTGTTCCAATGTCCTACTGTTGGCTGTTGCATTCCGCGTGCCAGCTCCTTTGCTGCGTATTGGATGTCGCTACGGTCTTGCGCAATGTAGTTGACGCGCCTGCAAAGCGATCTGAACTTAGCAACCGTGTCTGGAGAAAGTAGCTGAGGTCTCCGTCTGAATCGAGTGCCTCTTTCACACCAGGAGTGGAGCACGCTTTCGATCGCTCATCCTGGATTCCGCTGTCTCTCACAATCACTTCAGCACGTCGTCGGTCGCACTCGTACTCCAAGCCAAATCCGGTCCAAGACGCATCCCGGTTAAGAATCCGGACACTTTTGTCATCAACGTCCTCGGGTCCTAGTGTTGCTCGCACTTTGAGCGCGAGTGATGACTCCAACACTCCGGTGAGCCATTCAAGGCCGTCATCGTCGGAAGACGCTGTGAAATCGTCTCCGTGCACAACTAACCTCACGTCCCGCCTGGGTTCGTAGAAAATGCACGGGCTCGAACGACCTTGAACGAACCCCGCTTGGGTCAACATTTTCGTGTAAAATCGCCCCCAACCTTGCGCTGCATCTCTGGTTCCGCACATGCAGCGAACTAATTTGCCGACCATGCCGGGCTCGGCATCTTGCTCGGGAAGCTCAATGTAAATATCTCGTATAGCATCAGCGTGAAAATACGCGCGAACGGCATCGATGAACCTAATTCAAAGGATTTCCAGTCTTGTGGACCTCTTACGTTGCCACGTGGCTGAATAGAAACTTCCTTGCCTCAAGCGGAGGCGTTGCCGCGAACAGATCGGTGCGTTTGTCGCGTTTCACCTCTCCTGCAACTAATCGTGCGCGGATCTCTGGATTCTGATCGTCTCCTTTATTAGCGATCACCCACCTGACCAAAATAGGTGGTTTTCCTGTTACTTCGAATGCTCCCGGCCCCGGAACTTTGACGTAGACCTCGTGCTTTTTGTATTCCCCGGTTTCTTTCAACATTGCTTATTGCACCAATTCCGTTGGCAATTTGGCACCTGCGCTGTCATCGTACACTTTCCTGTTCAGAACGCCACTCATCAAAATCAAAATGGGGCCCTTCACAACAAACGGTCCCTATTGAAACCGGGTAGGCTTGCCCGTCTGCCTTCAACTGCCCATGCAACCCCCTCAAAACAGTTGCGTGGAGCCTCGGAGACAACAGTGCAGAAAGATGCATGTCCCCATCTAGCTGTAAACACTCACGGAAAACTGACGAAAACTCGCTTGATCTGGTGAGCTCTGCTTTCAACACAGACGCAAGATACAGACTGTTCGTGATAGAACAAAACGGCCTGTTCACATTTGCGTTTGCGCTCGTTCGGCTTGAAATTGCGCATGATGTCTCACATTGAGACAACGACTGCATTGCCGATGTTTTGTCAAAACTGTGGAATCCGGTTGAACGTCCAAAAAATATATTCCGCTATCTATCTGCTTCGTGTACAAATCAACAACCAAAAACATGATTACGGACGCTTTTGGGATCCCGGCCATTGCCAGCAGACGATACGATCAACAACATTGGCCTTCTTTCCTGGACAACGGCTCGGGCTGTCTTCAAATCGTCGCAAGTACTGAAATCAGCACATCTGTTTTTGTTTACACATGGAACGCTAAAGTCTGAAACGAAACCTGGACTCAAACCAAAATTACATGCAAGAGAAGATGCACGCGGAGCTTTAAGTACTTCCCTAAAATCACCTGTTGTAGCTAATCCAGAATTCTTGTAACATTGCACGACACTGCACAATTCATGCTTAGATGCGTCAGAAAATGCACTGATTGCCGGGTTCCCCGGTTCAGGCATTGGCACGTCATTGGGCCCTTGGTGCGCCGGTTGTTGCGCAGGGCCGGGCGAACATGATCCACCTGTATCCATTGGTTATTCAAGAACATCGCTTTTTCGCTTTTCCGTTGGATTTGGTTTAGTCGCTTTGGTTTTGACTTGAGGCGCTTCCCCCCGAAGTCGTTTGCCCCTCTGTTCGTGTATTTCTTGTTGTTCCGTTTTCGGCCTCTCTTGGCAGGAAGTGGTTCCTCGTTGGATAGCCGCTGCGC
The DNA here is from genome assembly GCA_963575745.1 of Prorocentrum cordatum. Classification (NCBI taxonomy): domain Eukaryota; class Dinophyceae; order Prorocentrales; family Prorocentraceae; genus Prorocentrum; species Prorocentrum cordatum. The sequence goes on from CAUYUJ010015664.1 coordinate 83,388, forward strand.
CGCTTTGCGGATTCTCTCTCTCTCTCTCTCTCTCTCTCTCTCTCTCTGTCTCTGTCTCTGTCTCTGTCTCTGTCTCTGTCTCTCTCTTCTCTCTCTCTCTCTCTCTCTCTCTCTCTCTCTCCCTCTCTCTCTCTCTCTCTTCTCTCTCTATCTCTCTCTCTCTCTCTCTCTCTTTCTCTCTGTCTCTGTCTCTCTCTCTCTCTGTCTCTCTCTCTCTCTCTCTCTCTCTCTTCTCTCTCTCTCTCTCTTCTCTCTCTCTTTTTCTCTCTCTCTCTCTCTCTCTCTCTCTCTCTCTCTCTCTCTCTCTCTCTCTCTCTCTTTTCAACTGTTTTCTCCAATTCTTTCGCGATTCGCTTTCGACATGCGTCGTCGTGCGCAACTGGCGGGGAACCTGTAAACTGAGCATGACAACCCGCACAGGTTGGAGAGAAACCGTATTTCAACAGATCTTTCTGCAAAAATGTACACACGACGATGGGCGATTGATTGGTCATCCTGAGGCTGTGCAGGTGACGGGAGGTTCTCCTCCAGCACCGGCTTAATTGCGACAGCTCTCGGCGCCGCATCTTGGTTTACTTCGCCTTCTGGCACTGGTTCCCAGGGGGGGCCCAGGAACGCCTTCAAGTGATCAAGATTCCATTGGTCGGCGGGAGGTTTCCTCATGATTGACCTCGCCGTGACGACACCAATGGACGTTCCCATGTGCGCTTCGTTGCTGGATTCTTTGGCCCGTAGAAAAATTCCGCCCGCCAATCTAGGCGCCAACTTTGCAGACTTCTTTTTTTTGCGGGCGCAGCCCGTAATTAGATTTTCGCGAGGTAGACAGACTGAACTGAACCACCAGGCCGTTAGATGGCACTTTTATTTCCGCGTGTGAAAATATTTCGGTGGCGGGTGAGGGTATTTCTGTGGCAGTTTTAAGCCGGCGGGTGAGGATATTTCGGTGGCAGTTTTAAGCCAGCGGGTGAGGATATTTCGGTGGCAGTTTTAAGCCAGCGGGTGAGGATGTTTCGGTGGCAGTTTTGAACCAGCAGTTGAGGACATTTCGGTGCTTCAGCGGGTGAGGATATTTCGGTGGCAGTTGATTCCCGCGGGTGAGGATATTCTGATAGCAGTTTAAGCCAGCTGGTGAGGATATTTCGGTAGCAGTTTTCAGCCAGCGGGTGAGGATATTTCGGTGGCAGATTTATTTCCGCGGGTGAGGGTATTTCGGCGGCAGTTTTAAGCCGGCAGATGAGCACATTTGGGTCGCAGTTTTATTCCCGCGGATGAGCATATTTCGGTGGCAGTTCTAAGCCAGCGCGTGAGGATATTTCGGCGGCAGTTTTCAGCCAGCGGGTGAGGATATGTCGGTGGCAGTGTCAAGCCAGCGGGAGAGGATGTTTCGGTGGCAGTTGTATTTCCGCGGGTGAGGATAGTTCGGTGGCAGTTTTAAGCCAGCGGGTGAGGATAGTTCGGTGGCAGTTTGATTTCCGCGGGTGAGGATATTCCGGTGGCAGTTTTAAGCCCGCGGGTGAGGATATTTCCGTGGCAGTTTGAAGCCAGCGGGTGAGGAATTTCGGTGGCACTTTTAAGCCAGCGGGTGAGGATATTTCAGTGGCAGTTTTCAGCCAGCGGGTGAGGATATTTCGAAGGCAGATTTAAGCCAGCGGGTGAGGATGTTTCTGTGGCTGCATTGATCCAGCGGGCGAAGATATTTCGGTGGCAGTTTTAAGCCTGCGGGTGAGGATACGTCGGTGGTAGTTTCAAGCCAGCGGGCGAGGATATTTCGATGGCAGTTTTAAGCCCGCGGAGGAGGACGAGAAGGAGGAGGGGGGAACAGAGAATATCTGTGCTCGGCGCGGGCATCCAGCCGCCACGCGATGCGTCATTCGCTTGGTTGGCCCAGCCGACGGCTACGCATCCAGCGCGGTGCTGCGCCCGTATATATATATATATATATATATATGCTCGCCCCTTGGCGTGGGGCTGGCGGGGGGCCAAGGGGCGAGCTGTCCGGTGATTTGTTTCATCCTGGCTGGTTTGTAATGAACGCACTCTCCAAAAGGAATCAAATCCCTACGGAATGGTTTGCCTTTGAATGCCTGGTAAGCTGCGCGGCCGTCGCGTCCGACTTGGGATCGCGTGATTAAGGGCCCTGCGTGGTGCATTAACCATGGGAGGATAGGATGACGGTTATCAAGCTCTGTTTTTGTAATTCTCTTACAAATGGCTTTTCAGAACACGAATTTGTCCCTCACATTATTGCACTGCCTTTTCAGTCGTTCCGTTCGATTGGTGCTCTCCAACCGGACTTTCCTCTGGAATCACCACGTCGAGGTCTGCTGCTGCTTTGACCTCGCGGCGAAGAGCCAACATTGAAACCTCTCGGTCGCATTTCAAGCTTACTTTCTTATACCCCAACAAATCAAGATCATGCACAACTTGTTTTACTGAATACGGGTGCGCTGCGCCTTTGCACGGAACCGCGCGTGAAAAAATAGCTTTCGCCCCGTGACACCGTAAACGAATAATTGGCATTGTGCTTTCGTCGTCTAGCATTCCCAAAAAGAAGTAATCCATTGAAACAGTCGGTATTTCGTGATCTTTTTTCAAAACCACGTGCTCGGTGAAACGAGCTCCTACCTTTTCCCCGGGCGCAGTGCCGACGCCAGTTCCTATGGGGTAGATGGGTGGCGCCGTGTTCATCTATCTCTTTCTGGGTCGGTTGCGCCGGAGCCTCGAGAACAGATGCAGAGGGGTCTTCCGAGACGTCTGCGCCGGCATCGCCGTCATCAGCTAACGGGAAGTGAAGATTTTGCGCCAAATCTGATTTGGGGACATCTTGCGACCCCTCTGGTGAAACGTTCTCTGCCTGAGGCCTTGCGGGCCCAGGCCCTGCCCGTGGAAAACAGGCCGGTTCAGTCCGTCTGCCTCGGCTGGGGCGAGAGACGGTGCATCCGCCATCTCTTCGAGTGATGGCGGTACGACCCGCGCTTTCATTTTGTAAGTTCCGTTTTCTTCAAGAAGTGGGATGATCTCTGATGAATTGTATTTGTTTTGAATGTAACTCCCATCGTCAAAAACAACTCTGCATCCTTTCCGTTCGGTTGAGGATGCAGCCAACAAAGGCTTACGTCTGCAACGTGAAATCGCACCTTCTTCAGCAAACCATTGTCTGTAATGATGTTCGGGGACCGATCCCCCAAATCAGGTGCAACCTGACCGTTGGCAACTGCGTTGCAAACTCATGCCTTGGATTCCTGGCGCGGAATCGCGCAGTGCTCCGTGGCGCCATCTTTGGGAACAACAGGCACGGAAGCCCCAGAATCTTCAGTGACCCATTTTTCATGGACGGGGCTCAAGGGCTACATCTTACCGCCTACTTCCGTCCACCACTTGGGACCCCAGGCGTCAAAGGATTCAAGGTACCAGCTTCGACTCCAGACAACTCAAGACCACCGAGGGGCTTGCCGCTGGCGTCGTAGATGATAGGTCCCTGTCTGGGCAAAGCCTGCTGGGGTCCGTTTGACGACTGCGATTGCTGCGCCTGCCAACGATTAAACATGTCGCGCAGGAAACTTTGGAGCCCTCGACTGTCGCCAGTGGGGTTCGCAACAACATCAAACTCGTTCAGTGCCAGACCCTGCTTTCGAAAACCTACGTTTTCTGGGTGATTCGTTTTCCCGCGAAACTTGCTCATGGGGAAGACATCCAAAGCCTTTTCCTTTCGAGCTCCAATTGTTAGATTTGCCCCCTTTGCCCCCGGATTTCTTCCCTGAGTGTTTGTCGAATGTTTGCGGAGGTTGCCATGCATTGCCTCCTTTTGCGTTCCAACCGTTGTCTCCGCCTTTTCCACCTTTTCCGCCGTACTTCCCGCCGGGGGAGCTGGTTTTACCGTTGCCGGTTCCCTTGCTTTTCGAATCGCGCCAATGACATTCGTGAGTTTTGTGGTTTGCTTTACCACAAATGCAGCATCCTTTGCCTCCAGCTTTACCGTCCTTGCCGACGTAGACGAGATCCATTGGAATGCCTCGGGTGTCTGCATTGACGTGCTTTGTTTCCAAATACGACATGATTTCTTCACGCGCACCAAGATAATCATCAAACTTCGACTGGTTTGGGTTCAGATGTGTTTGAAGACCTTCAGGGCACATCGTTACTAGGATTCCGGCTTTGATGTCATCATCTAATTTCTTCTGGGTCCTGTTTTCGCACGTGCGGAGTTTCCCTTCCCATTGCTCGATGCTAGAAGACAGATCCTGCATCTTAAACTGACCTGGCTGCAAAATCGAACTCGCGAGGGCGCGCTTGCGTTGGCCCGCGCGCGAATCGAAACGCCGACACAACTTCCGCCAAGCTTCCAAACCGTGGTCCGCCAAGTGTTTTTGACAATGTCGCGCGCTTCCCCGTCCGTCATCTGCGCCAGAGTTTTGCACAACTGGGTTGAAAAATCAACTGCGCCAGGAGACTGAGGACTAAGGTGCTCGACGTGTGCACTTGGGATCGCGTTGTGTTGCTCCTCAGCCCAACCCATCAAAGCACGAGCGTTACGAAAAACAGAAGACACAAAGTTCTTGAATTTGAAACTGAAATTCGACGACTTCTTCATGTCGCTGTCAAAATTGGTTGGTTTCCCTATTCCCTTGTTGTCAACTAATGATTTCGCGCTGCGCGAAGATGCGGCTGCACTCTCGAATGTTTGTTGCAGGGTGCTTTGCATTGCCTGCGCTGTGGCCTCGTGCTGCTGCTGCATTCTCTGCAAATTATGATCGTGGCTCTGTTGCATTTGTTGCATGCTCGCATTCTGAGCTTGGAGCTGCTGCGTCAATTGATTGATTTGCTGATCCTTCTGCTGCAATCCATGGATCAATTGTTGAATTTGTTCCTGGGGCGCCATGTTTACTTGCAGAGCCACGTTTACTTAGTGGATGCTGGATCGAAAGCGGAATCGAGATCGAGATCGCGAGTGGACAAGCCTAACCCACGCTACCATGAAAGGAATGTATACGATATGGTGCCTTTTCATAGGGCTCTAAATGAAACCTGAAATGGCTTCAATTCAACTTCCCCCTACTCTGCTCTTCTACTTGCCACGCTGAAGGTATGCATTCCCGCGCCAACACATGCGCGTCGTGAAAAAGCGACGCGTGGGCGGAAACGCCCTCACTCCCATTGGATATGACGCAGGAGCGGGGTGAGGGAATCTGCGCGCATACATATTTAAAATTAGCCTGACGAAAGACCCAACCATACGTAGTTGTGAATACCGCAATTGTGGATATATTCCTCGGTGGCGCTCCCTATGGGGCCACGAACCGCATGAAGGGCGTGCCAAAATGCGTGGCGGGGGCACACAACGCGAAGGAAACTTATATTTCTGATTACGAGAGACTGAACGCGGATGAGTATGAGCGCGAGTGCGTCTGATTGTGAATGGGATTGCGTGCAAGCTCCCTATGGGGCCACGAAACGTGTGAGGGGTGTGCCAGAATGAGGGGTGGAACCGCGTGCGACCGCAGCCGCTGGGGCCGTCGGTGGAGCTCCCTATGGGGCCACGAAACGTGTGAAGGGTGTGCCAGAGTTGGTGGGTGGAACCGCGTGCGAGCGCAGCCACTGGGGCCTTCGGTGGAGCTCCCTATGGAGCCACGGAGCGCGCGAAGGGCGCGCCGAAATGGGGGGGGGGGGGGGCCGCATGCGAGCGCAGCCACTGGGGCGTTCGGTGGAGCTCCCTGTGGGGCCACGAAACGTGTGAGGGGTGTGCCGAAAAGAACGGTGGAACCGCATGCGAGCGCAGACGCTGGGCCTTCGGTGGAGCTCTCTATGGGGCCACGAAGCGTGTGAGGGGTGCGATGAAATGGGGGGGGGGGGGGGGGGGGGGGGGGGGGGGGGGGGGGGGAAAGGGGGGGGGGGGGGGGAACCGCATGCTAGCGCAGCCACTGGGGCTTCGGTGGAGCCCTCTATGGGGCCACGAAGCGCGTGAGGGGTGTGCCAGAATGGGGGGCGGAACCGCATGCGAGCGCAGCCGCTGGGGCGTTCGGTGGAGCTCCCTATGGGGCCACGAAACGTGTGAGGGGTGTGCCAGAATTGGGGGTGGAACCGCATGCGAGCGCAGCCACTGGGGCCTTCGGTGGAGCTCCCTATGGGGCCACGAAACGTGCGAGGGGTGTGCCAGAATGTGGGTGGAACCGCATGCGAGCGCAGCCACTGGGGCCTTCGGTGGAGCTCCCTATGGAGCCACGAAACGTGTGAGGGGTGTGCCGAAATGGGGGGTGGAACCGCATGCGAGCGCAGCCACTGGGGCGTTCGGTGGAGCTCCCTGTGGGGCCACGAAACGTGTGAGGGGTGTGCCGAAAAGAGGGGTGGAACCGCATGCGAGCGCAGACGCTGGGGCCTTCGGTGGAGCTCTCTATGGGGCCACGAAACGTGTGAGGGGTGTGCCAAAATGGGGAAGGGGGGGGGAACCGCATGCGAGCGCAGCCACTGGGGCGTTCGGTGGAGCTCCCTATGGGGCCACGAAACGTGTGAGGGGTGTGCGAGAATGGGGGGTGGAACCGCGATGGGGCGTTCGGTGGGGCTCCCTATGGAGCCACGAAACGTGTGAGGAGTGTGCCGACATGTGGGCCGCATGCGAGCGCAGCCACTGGGGCGTTCGGTGGAGCTCCCTGTGGGGCCACGAAGCGTGTGAGGGGTGTGCCGAAAAGGGGGGTGGATCCGCATGCGAGCGCAGACGCTTGGGCATTCGGTGGAGCTCTCTGTGGGGCCACGAAACGCGTGAGGGGCTTGCCGAAATGGAGGGGGGAGGGGGGGTGGGGGGGGGGCGCGTGCGAGCGCAGCCACTGGGGCCTTCGGTGGAGCTCCCTATGGGGCCACGAAGCGTGTGAGGGGTGCGCGAGAATGGGGGGTGGAACCGCATGCGAGCGCAGCCACTTGGGCCTTCGGTGGAGCTCCCATATGGAGCCACGAAGCGTGCGAGGGGCGTGCCCGAATGTGGGGTGGAACCGCGTGCGAGCGCAGCCGCTGGGGCGTTCGGTGGAGCTTCTTGTGGGGCCACGAAACGTGTGAGGGGTGTGCCGAAAGGGGGGGGGGGGGGGAACCGCATGCGAGCGCAGCCACTGGGGCCTTCGGTGGAGCTCCCTTTGGGGCCGCGGAACGTGTGAGGGTTGTGCCGAAATGGGTGCAGGGGACGCATGCTGATGATGATGATGATGATGATGATGATGGTAATGGTGATGGTGATGATGCGGAGGATGATGATGATTATGATGATGAAGATTATGATGGTGATGCTGATGATGATGATGATGAGGAGGAGGATGACAATGCTGCGGATGGTGGCGATAGCGGCGATGAAGATGGCGATGGTGGTGATGATGGCGATGATGACGATGATGACGACGACGATGATGACGATGACGATGACGACGAAGATGGTGATGATGATGGCGATGATGATGATGACGGGAGGAGGGAGGAGGGGGGAGGAGGAGAGGAGAGGAGAGGAGAGGAGAGGAGAGGAAAGGAGAGGAGAGGAGAGGAGAGGAGAGGAGAGGAGAGGAGAGGAGAGGAGGACGCGGGGCACCGTTTCTTCGAAACGAGGACCCAACACCACAGGATGGTTGGGAAACAAGACACGAGATAGAGAGAGAGAGAGAGAGAGAGAGAGAGAGAGAAAGAAAGAAAGAAAGAAAGAAACAAACAAACATACAATACATAAATGTTAGCCGACGTGGGCTCCTAACAGTGAGATTGTAACGATCTACGCGATGAAGCCGACGTGGTGCAATAGTGTATGTTCGCAGTGCGTTGTCAACCCCATTGCTCGCGCAATCTTCCCACCCACCCACCCGCAACTTGGTTTGCAAATCCCACGAGGCGGCAATTGCGGTGTTTGCCCGGCACAGGATGGTGCATCGCCGCGGCCGCGCTAGCGCGCGCAGGCCCATGCGCAAAGCGGCCAGCTACTTTGGCGGGACAGACGCGGCCGCGGTGCCGCGACCAGCTGGGGAGTTCCCAACGCGCCTGAAAGCCCGCGCTGACGCGCAGGTACTTCCATGCGAATCGGTTATCTCGCCGGGCGCGGTATCATGGCGACGTCGGCAACGGTAGACGCGATGATGATAGTAGCGACGGTGGTGGTGATGATGGCGATGACGACGGCAAGACCAATGACGGCGCCGATGCTGATCACGCCGATTTCGACGATGGTGTCCTCGCGTCGGGAATGACGGTTTCGGATCGATTTCGACGGGCGCGCGCGGCCGACTTGCGCGAGCGGCTCGCATGGCATTATCCGACTGTCATCGCGCCCCCCCCCCCCCTCCCCCGCACGCGCGCAAGGGCGCCCCAATGACTGCGACATGCGGGCGCGGCCGACGCGCGCGAGTGGCCCGCGCGATATTATGCGACTGGGGTCGGGCCGTCCAGCGCGCGCGCAAGGGTGTTCGAATGACTTCGACACGCGCTCGAGAAGCCCGCTTGGTCGCGCGCGATGGCAGCGTTGACGATCAGGGCTTTCGTGAGATGTCGCAAGTGCGCGCGCGCGCATCTGGTTCAATAAGTTTCGGCGCAATCCTTGCGCCGCCCAAAGGTATCGAAGAACCCTGGCAGGCGCGCGCGACGACGCGGGCGCGCGCCTTCCGCCCCGTTGCAGTCGTTATCGGAAGGGGGTCTTGCAAACTGATAATTCCCGATGCGCGAGCACGCGCGCGCGCGGTTTTTCGACGCCCCGGGAGATGCCGGGGGCATGGGCGGGGGGGGCGGGCTCATTTAGAACGAGCCGCGGGGCAGACTCACGCGCAAGTAAAACGCCTCCAGGGCGGGGGGCGGTCCGGGCGGGCGGCGGCGGGCCCCGATTCCCCCTTGCCAGTTTGAATTCGCCCTGCCGAACTTGTAGTCGCCAACTCCACTGCTCGCGCAAGCGCCCCATCCGCCCGCCCGCAGACTGGTTCCCATGACCCAAGCGGCAGCGATTGCGACGGCTCCTCGGCGCTGGCTGGCGCGCCGCCGCGGCCGCGCTGAGGCGCCCGGGCTTGCGCGCCAGGCGGCCAGCTATGTCTGGCGCGGACGCCGCGACCGCGGCGGCGCTGATCGCGGGGCGCATCAGCGCGCGTCGGCGGCCCGGGCGGGCGCGATGTCATGGCGCCGCCGACGGCGGCGGGCCAGCTGATGATAGTTGCGTCGCTGGCGACGACGATGACCATGGCGCATGCAAGGCCAATGGCGGCGCCGATGCTGATCGCGCCAACGACGACGATGGCGCCCCCGCGTCGGCGACGACGGTCCCGGGCAGATTTTTCGACGCGCGCGCGCGGTCGACTCGCGCGAGTGGCCCGCGCGATGTCATTCAACGGGGATCGCGCTCACCCGGCGCGCGCGCGAGGGCGCGCGAGTGATTTCGACGTGCGCTGGAGAGGCCCGCGTGGTCGCATGTGCTGGACATGTTGAAAATCACTGTATTCTAGCGATGTCGCATGAGCGCGCGCGTCTTCCTGTTGAAAACTCACGTGACAAAACTGCGCGTGCTCGCATGATCCCGGGCAGCTTGATGCCGTCATTAACGCGAAACCTAAGGTTTCGACTGATTCGGCAAGCGCACGCGGCGCGAGGCGCGCGCGCGCTTCAGCGCATTTCGGCGCCTATATGGAGCGCGCGCGTGCTGCGATTCGACGCAGATGAGTCGAGGGGCGCCGGAAATCCACTGCCTGTCGCGGTTTGAACAAGCATTTCGGGCGGGCGAACGAGCGACGTCACACAAAGAGACTCACTGCGGAAGGGACCCCCGTTAAGCCCGAAGGGGGTGGGGGGGGGTCCAGCGCTCTTCAAGAAAGTTATCGCCGCGGGGTGCAAACTGCGCGGCGAAAGCCACACGGTGCAACATATGCTGCGCGACCTATGAAGTGCAACCACTCTGCTGAACATGGGGTCGTCATCTCCACTGCTCGCGCAAACATCCCGCCCGCCCACCCGAAACTTGGTTTGCTGCAAAACCTCTCGAGACCGACTACGTACGACGACACAGGCGACAACGACTACGACGACACCGACGACGTCTCCGACGACTTCGACGACGACAACGACGCCGACGCCGACGACGGCGAAGACGACGACGCCGCCAACGAAGACGACGACAAGGGAGGAGGAAGGGCGACGACGGCGACGACGACGACAGCGACGACAGCGACGAGGGGGGAGGGAGGACGGCGACGACGCGAACGACGAAGAAGGAAGAAGGACGGCGACGCCGACGACGACAACGACGAGGGAGGAGGGAAGACGACGACGACGACGACGACGACGACGACGGCGACGAAATAGGAGGGACAACGACGAGACGCCGACGACGGACGACGACGACGACGAGGGAGGAAGAGGAAGGACGACCACGGCGACAACGACGACGGAAACGACCACGACGCCAAAGAGGACGACGACGACGACGAACACGAGAAAACACGGAGGACGACGTAGACAACAACGACGACGCGCGAGGGGGGAGGACGGCGGCGACGACGACGACGGCGACGACGACGACGACGCAAGAGCGCGCGCGCGGACGTTCGAGAGATTTCGACATGCGCGCGCGAAGCCCGTGTAATAACATTTTGTGAAAATCTTGAAAAACCTGTCGTCTTCATGAGATTTCGCAAGAGCTCGCTCGGAAGTTGTTTAGCAAATCAATGTTGCGAAGCCCTATGGTTTTGTGTGTTTTTTGGAAACTCGATTGCGAAATCCTTCCAGCACCGAAGGTTTTTGAAGCATTCCGCATGCGCGCGCGACGACGCGCGCGCGTGCACTTCGTCGCATTTGTTGCAAGGGATTCGTGACAAAGTGTTATGCTAGAACAAAACACGTCACCGCGTACTTTTTTTACAGGGGTACCTCAGGGGGGGATGCCGGCCAGCCTAGGATAGTGTAAATTCATAGTTAGGATGGACATGTGGTCAGAATCATAAATGATTTACATGCCCGAAAGAGGTGCCGATGACGCCGGGGGGGGGGGGGGGGGTAGATCCTATTTTGTTTTTGAAAGGAGAATCAACTTGTGCGCAATCAATCTGCATGGCGCTGATACTTGTCCACTGCGAGTTGTCAACCCCGCTGCCCCGCGCATCTGCAAACCCGCGCGCGCGCGACAGGGCGGCGGCGAGCCTGGGGCGAACGACGCGGCCAGGGCGGCTCTGGCCCTGGGCTGGGGGCCCTCCGACGCGGCTCGCAGGCCGCGCTGGCGCGCGGGCATTTCAGCGCGAGTCGATGACTCGGGCGGGCGCGGCGCCGCGGCGACGCCGACAAGGGTGGGCGCGATGGTAATTGCAGCGATGAGGACAAGGGTGGCAATGGCGACGGCAAGGGAAGTGACGGATACTGACCGCGCCGATGACGACGATGGCGCCCTCGCGTCGGGGCGGGGGCAAATCCGAATTCCTCGTTGACTAGGAGATTCTTTGTGGCGCGGTGCCATGTGTTTCTGATCGCATAGAGGCGCCAACTCCACTGCTCGCGAAAACGCCCCACCCGCCCGCCTGCACTTTGGTTTCTAAAACTCATGCGGCGGCGATTGAGATGACGGCGCTGGCTGGAGCGTCGCCTGGGCCGCCCCAGCGCGGGCGGGCTCGCGCGCAGACGGGGCCGGCCGGTCTGGCGCGACCGACGCGGCAACGGTGGCGCTGACCGCCGGCGCTTCCCAGCCGGTCATGCTGACCGCGCTGGCGCGCCCGCGCGAGTCGGCGGCTCGGGCGGGCGCGTCGTCGCGGCGACGTTGACAGCGGCAGGCGCGCCGACGATGGCAGCGATCCCGGCGGCGACGGCGACGATGACGACGAGGCGAACGTCCGCGCCGATGCCGGCGACGCCGATGACAATGATTCTGCCCCCGCGTCGACGATGAAAATGTTGGCGGGACGTCGACGTGCGCGCGGCCAACAGGCGCACGTGGCCCGCGCGGCATCGCGGCGGGCATCGCGCCCCGTCCCCGCGCGCGCGCAAGGGCATTCAAATGATTTCGATCTGCGAGCGCGAGAGGGCAGCTCGGTCGCACTCGACGAAACGGCCAAGCAAAACATAGTTTCCCAATTGAATTTGAAGGAGCACGCGCAGACCTCGATCTTGACATCATGACGACGTTGACTGTGATTCATGCGATGGATTATGGCATGTGCGCGCGACGCCAGGCGCGTGGACTTTGTCAAATCTGCTACAACCGGCGATATGATATGTATGATTGCTGGCAAACTAAACCGCGCGCGTTGCGCGATTGGTCAGTAGTGGGGAGGCGCGGGCACTGGTTTGGCTGGGATGGGATGGCATGCCTCCACATGGGAAAATAAATCTGGGGAGTGATACCATGCAAACTGCGCGCCCAGGGGGGCCGGGCAATGCTGGGGCGGGGAGGCGAGGGGAAATCCTGAATGAGGAGAATAATCTACGCCGTGCAGTCCGCGCGGCTCAATCTGCACAGTGCAATCGTCGCGGCGCAGGCCAGGTGACATAACCCATGCGGTGCAACATGCGACGTGACATCTATGCCGCGCTATCTCCGTTGCGAAGCTTATGCTGTGCAACAATACATGTGGTGCAAAATGAATATGCAACTATTGTGCAATCTACGTGCTGCAATCTGCACGACGCATTTGACTTTGCCTTCCTCGCGCGCGACCGCCACCCATGCTGGCGCAATTATCACACCCGCCCACCCGCCCGCACTTTGGTTTGGGAAAACCAATGCGGAGACGATTGCGATGGCTACTCGGCGCATGCTGGTGCATCGACGCGGGCGCGACAGCGCGCGCTGGCTCGCGCGCCGAGCGGCCGGCCAATCTGGCGCGACCGGAGCGGCCGCGGCGGCGCTGACCGCAGGGCGCTCCCCCGCGGGCCACGCAGGCCGCGCTGGCGCGCGGGCGCACCTGCGTGAGTCGGTGGCTCGGGCGGGCGCGGCATGATGAGCGATGATGATAGTGGCAATGCTGGCGGCGATGGTGACAGCAACGACGCCGCGGGCAATGACGGCGCTGGCGATGATCGCGCCGATGACGCGACTGGTGCCCTCGCGTTAGCGATGTAGGTGCTGGGGGTACGTCGGCGCTCGCGCGAGGCCGACGGGCGCGCGCGGCATCTCGCGGCAGGGATCGCGCCCCCCCAAGCGCGCAGAGCGCTCGAATGATTCCAGCACGCTCGCGCGAAAAGCCCGTTTGGCATTCTGAAGAACCCCCGAGAACGCGAGCGCAGTTTTTTTTAGAAGCGTCCCACTTGTTCGGGGCACTCGACTTTGCCATCGTTACGAACCCTCGGGCGCGCAAATAGCCGGCGCGCGCGCGACGTCGCGCGCGCTCGCGTCGTCGCGCTTTTGGCGTGGGATTCTCGCGACGGCGCGCGCGCGCGCGGGCTCTCGAGCGATTTCGGCATGCGCGCGCGAGGGGGTCGCCTGGTCGCGCAAGATTAAAGCACATCGAAAGGAGCACGGCTCTCTGAATAATTACAGAATTACCATGAGCAGCCAGAGCGCGAGAGCACGCATTTTTTGGTGGAAGATCTCGCTGCTACTTGGGCCGCGCGGGACGCGAGAGAGAAAGCGCGCGAACATCCCGCCCTCGACACCTCCCACCCTCAGGCCATCAATCTCTGACTCGCTCACATGTAGACCCACCCGTCGTCAGACTCACTCATGCCTAGGTACGCTCGCTCTCAAATGATTGAGACTCAGGTTTCTCATGCTGGGTGTCACTCATGCGCAGACTCACTCGCGCCCCTTGCACTTCCGCGCTCAGACTCACGCGCGCGCTTTGCGAGGATGCCTCAGGCGAGGCGCTGGCTTCATTGCTCCCAAGGGGGGGCACCAATGGGCACTGCGCTCGTCCGTTCGCGCCAACATGGCGGGGATGTCTCGGGGAGTTTGCCCGCTCTGGTGCCCGGCACTTCGCTTTCGGGGCAGTTTTGGAGGGCGTCTCGAGCGAGGCGCTCATTTTCGCTTCCACGGGGGGCCGCCAGAGGGCATTGCGCTCCTCCGTCCGCGCCAAACTGGCGGGGATGTCTCGAGCGGTTTGCCTGTTCCGGTGCCGGGCGCCCTTCCATATCGGAGCAGATTTGGAGGGCGTCTCGAGCGAGGTGCTCACTTTCGCTTCCAGAAGGGGGGCCGCCACAGGGGCATTGCACTCCTCCGTTCGCGCCAAAATGGCGGGGATCTCTCGAACGGTCTGCTTGGTTTGGTGCCCGACGCCCTTCGCTTTCGGAGCAGATTTGCGTGGCGTCTCGAGCGAGGCGCTGATTCTCGCTTCCAAAGGGGGCCGCCAGGAGGCGCCGTGCTCCTCCGTTCGCGCCGGAATGGCGGGGGCGCATCGAGCGGTTCGCTTGTTTCGGCGCCCAACATCTCCATCAGCTTTTGACGCGGTTCCCGAAGGTCTCGGGCAAGGCGCCGGTTTCAGCGCCCCCGGGCGGGGGGCGTCAGGGGGTGCGTCGCAGGCCCGCTCGCGCCCAAATTACGGAGTGTCTCAGGCGGCTCGCCTGCATGAGCGACCGGCGCCTGTCTCTTTCGGGGCGGCGTCAGAAAATGCCCCGGGCGAGGCGCTGGTTTCAATGCCCCCGGAGGGGGGGCCGAGGGGCGCATCGCAGGCCCGTTCGCGCCCAGGTTGGGGGGGTGTCTCAGGCGGCTTGCCCGCCCGGGTGCCCGACGCCCTCCTCTTCTGGCGCGGTTTCCGAGGGCGTCTCAAGCGAAGCGCCGGCTTCGGCATCCAAGGGGGGGGCGCCAGAGGGCACGTCGCGGGCCCGTTCGCGCCCGGGGGGCGTCTCAGGCCGCGCGCCTGCTCGGGCGCCCAACGCATTTTCCTTTCGGAGCAGTTTCCGAGGATGTCTCAAGCAAGGCGCTGGCATCAGCATTCCCAAGGGGGGGCGCCGGGGATTATTGCGCGGGCCCGTTCGCGCCCGGGCTGGGGGGGCGCCTCAGGCAGCCCGCCTGTCCGGGTGCACGGAGCCCTTCTCTTTCGGTGCAATTTCCGAGGATGTCTCGGGCGAGGCGGTGGTTTCGGCATCCCCCCGGGGGGCGCCGGGGGGCGCCGCGCGGGCCCGTTCTCGTCTTCGCGGGCGGATTTTCCTGGCAAGCGTTCGCAGGGAGAGGAAGGGGGAGAGGAGGGGGCCAAGGAGGGGGAAGAGGGCGGAAGGAGGAAGCAAATACCTGAAGTCGTCGTAGTCGTCGGCATCTCTCTCGGCCTCGCTTTGCACGTGGATTCGCTGGCGCTCGGACATTGAGAAAAGCGACGTCTTCGGCCGAAATTTGCAATCATTATGAAATGCCCATATGGGGATCTCCGCGTCGAGTATTTTTTCGAAGGCGGTCGATTGTGAGCCCCCTGCCGAACGTTTTTGGTTTTGATGGATTCAGGGGCCCGCGCAGTTCGCCAAATTCTTCCGCGCCGGATTCTCAGGCGCGGCGTTGAAGATGAAGCGGCGCGCGCGCGGCGTTCTTGGCAGGGGGCGCGGGGGCGGGGGGGGCGATGCCGGCCGCGGGGCGGCGATCATCTGAATTCGTTCTCAGAGCGCGCGACGGGGCAGAATCGCGCGCGAACTGCGCGCGCCCAGGAGGCGCGAATAATCGGAGGGCGCGGGGGGGGGGTCAAGCTTGGCGCGCTAGCGTCGCATCCGACGCCCCGCCGCGTGGCCCCCCCATCTCTTCGCGCAGTCGGAGTTCGAGCAGGACAGCGATCAACGAGCGTGCACGATGGGCGGGGAAGCATGGCGTAGAACAGCACGGCAGAGCACGTCGTGGCATGGCGCGGCGCGGCGTTGCGCAGATGAACATTGCATCGCGAAGCATGGCGCCGCAGAGCACCGCATCGCACGGCGGTGCGCAACGCGCTATCGCATTGCGCGCCGCGGCGTGGCATCGGATGCCGCGGAGAGTGAGTGGCCCGTCTGCAGAAGAACAGGGCCTGTCTGGAACGTCGGCCCCATGCCCCCCGCGACCGCGCCCGCCCGGCGCGGGCGCCGTCGAATGCCGAGCGCCGCCCAGAGGCGTGGTGGGTGGGGGGGGGCGAGGCTGGCGCTGCATCGGGGGCGCGATTCTGAATGGCCGATGGAAATGGGGGCGGCGCTGCAGCGGGGGCGCGATTCGAAAGGGCCAGGACCGACCAGAAGAAACAAAACAACATAGGAACCAAAAACAATCCCGCGCGCGAGCGCGGAAAGGGCGGGGGATTCTCTGGGCGGAATATGGGGGGAGGAGAGCAGTATTCATATTCCTAGAGCAATTTCAGACAGACGAGTCTGCGTGATCCGATATATGGAGCGCAATCTGCGTGGCGCAACCTGCGCGGCGCAAACTATGCTGCGCGATAAATTTCTGCTCGCAATGAATTGCCAAATCCACGGCCCCCGCTATCCGCCCACCCGCGCGCGCCCAACTTGGTTTGTAAACCGCACGAGGCGGCAATTGCATCGCCTGCCCGTCGATGACAAGCGCGCCGCTGCGGCCGAGCTAGCGCGCGCGGGCTCGCGCGCAGGGAAGCAAGCTAGTCTGGCGCGGCCGGCGCGGCCAGGGCGGCGCTGACCGCCGGGCACTTCCCGGCGCGTCTTGCAGGCCGCGCCGACGCGCGGGCGCTTCAGGCGCGAGGCGGCGGGGCTGGCGGGCGCGGCGTCGCGGCGACGTCGACCGCGGCAGACGCGATGAAGATAGAAGCGACGATGGCAACGATGGCGACGATGGCGACGGCGAGGGCAACGGCGGCGCCGACGCCGATCGCGCCGACGGCGACGATGGCGCGCTCGCGTCGGCGATCAAAATTTAAACAGGATCTTAACGGTCACGCGCGGCCGACGAGCGCGACTGGCCCGCGCGGCATTATTCGGCAGGGATCGCGCGCCTCCCGCCCCCGGCGCGCGCAAAGGCGCTCGAATGATTTCGACGCGCGCGCGAGAAGGCCGCCCGGCCACAGTCGATGAAAAAAGACTATGTATATACAATGCCTTTTAAATGTGCAAAATGAGCGGGGGCATGCCATTATTCTAACAACAGATGTTGTACTGCCCACACGCTTTTTACATGTTCGGGGCACTTGATTTCAACATTCGCGCGACGCGCATGGTTTCCGAGAGATTTCGGCACGCGCGCGCGCCTTCGCCCCGCATTTTGCAAGGGCCCCCTGAAAACTGATGGCGCGCGATAAGCGACTGCGCAAGCATATGCGCTGCCAGTTCGGGCGCCCGAAATAGGCACGGGAAAAAATTGCACTGTGCCCAACAACAAATGTTGTCCCAAACCAATGGCGACCGCTGTTGGGCAGGCGGCCTTCTGTCTCGAAGGGGCGCAGGCCGCGGCGGCAAGGACAGCGAGTCCCGTTCAAAATGATCAGGAACTGCTGTTGGGCATTGACCCATTCTTTCCGTGCCCATTTCGGGCGGGCGTCCAGAGCAAAGGATGACGTGGGTGGTCGAACCCAGCCTGGATGGGGTAGCATGAAATCGCGTGAAAAATAAACGCCGGGTCAGCTTCCTACGAAAATCGAGCGCCCCCAGCGCGGCTCTTTCTTCCCAGGGGCTGGTCCGAATCCAATGTCCACATGGTGCAATTCACCCTGCCAAACTTGGAATTCCCTACTCCACTGCTCGCGCAACTGCCTCGCTCGCCCGCTCGCGCTTCGGTTCGGAAAACAAGCCGCGGCGGACATTGCGGCGCCTGCCTGGCGCTCGCTGGCAAGTCGCCGCGGCCGCGCTAGCGCGCGCAGGCTCGCGCGCAAACCGGCCGGCTAGGGCTGGCGCGACCGACGCGGCCGCAGCGGCACCGACCGCAAGTGGGCTGCCACCGCGCTTCGCAGGCCGCGCTGACGCGCGGGCACTCCAATGCGAGTCGGCGACCCAGGCGGGCGCGGTATCATGGCGGCGTTGACGACGACAGACGCGATGATGGGAGTAGAAGCGACGCTGGTGACGACGATGGCGATGACGACGACGAAGAAGCCAACGACGGCGCCAATGCCGATCGCGCCGATGGCGAGATTGCCCCCCCTCGTCGGCGATGAAGGTTGAGGGCTTATGAGGTGCATGTCCCTCTAGAACGCTGATTATGAAAAATGCACCTAGATACCTGTTACATCTAAACCGAGGTATGATACGAAGTACGTGCAAAGTCCTTGTTTGATACCGGCGCCGCGAGGGCCACTAGCAGTGGATATTGAAAAAGTACCAGCCGTTGTTGGCAGAGGGAGTGGGTAAGAACGTAGATATCGTAAAAGTAGCCGCCCGACTTGTGATTAGCAGTTACATGACGCATGCAACGCAGCACGCAATGCAAGACACCAGGCAACGTTATGCAATTTACCTACTGCGACTGTGAGTATGCAGCCACCAAAGACATGTCAAGAAGGCCCAGAGACGGGCCCACGACGGCCCACACGCTCCCAACCTTGCCCTGGCAAGGCCAACGAATCGGCTTGAGTGCTTCAAGACGGCCCCAAGATGGCTTCCAAGGCGGCACGCAGAGCCCGAGAGACGCCAAGCTGGCCGCAAGATCTCTCCAAGACGGCTCCAGATGTACCGAAGACGACCCAAGATGACCTCCCAAAGCTTAACCCTAGATGCCCCTCAGAAGGCCCATTTGGAGGCTCAGGCGTTCCACGAGAGGCAGCCAGTGCTCTCTTGTCTCCCCCTGGCTGCCTCTCGTGGGACTCGTTCCCATTTTTTGTCAGCAGCCGCGTCGCCACCTGCAGGCGGTCGCCGCAGCTGACCTACGGCCCGCGCCTCTCAAGGCAACTGGGCGGCGGCGAACGCCCACTTCCGCAGCGACACCTGCATCTCGGAAGAGATGTCGCCCAGCCTCGGGTGCTCCGTGATCGTCTTCAGCGTCTTGCGGAGCTCCCTGCGCAACTTGGCATCGTTCTCGTCCTTCTGGTGCACCTCGTAGGCGTGGAGGCACTTTGCCGTCGCCCTGGTGACACAGCTCGTTCTCACCACATCGTCACTTGACTCGAAGATGGCGGCCTCAGCAGGACACCCGAAGAGCTCGTGGGCGGCGGCCACCTGCTTCTGAAACATCTCTAGATCCTTGATCATTGCAGTGAAGTTGTTGCCGTCGAGCTCGGCAACCGCTGTCAGGAACACCTTCCTGACCGTAGCGAAGTCGTCGCCCTTGTCGGCAGGGACGTCGGCAGTCCAAGAAGTTCCCTCGGTTGGCCCTAGGTTCGCGAGGCACTTGAGCTTGTCTGTTGCGGTCTCCATGGCATCACGCGTCCTCTGCAAGTACGCATCCCGACTATGAGCAGTCATATCTTCCATCTGGCTGATGAAGTCACTCATCCCCTGGCACGGCGGCCTCTCACCGACCTTCTGACGAAGTAGAGCCGTGTCGTTCAGCAACGCTTTGATGGCGATGGCCGAAGCCTTCGCAGAAATCCTCGCAGCCAGATCGGGCCCAAGCGACTCGAACTTTGCCAAGCTCTTGGATGTATCGGTCCACGCAGCCATGCACTCGACGAACTTGGCGACTGAATCCTTCAATGTGACGTCAACAGTCGCTGAAACCAGATCACGCACCGACATGGCCAGCTGAAGGATCGGGTCGAGGCTAGATCGAGTCTCACCAAGAGCATGCCCAGCGAAGTCGAACACAATCTCGGCAAGACAAATGCTGCATTTCTTCGGGCCCACGGACCAACTCCTGGCCCCCCCGTCCGCCTTACCTAGCCCACCATGCCTATCCACCATCCCCCATCTGCAGCATTTGACTCACCCTCTGTCAGCCTGAATGAACTCCGAGAGCTGCTTCAAGGACTCCTCGTCGAGCTCCACGCCCGCAGAGCTGGCATCCTTCACGGCGCAGTCGACATCTACCACGGCTTCCATGTTCACCGACTTCGGCTGCAAGGTCCTGTACTTCTCGAGCACGGTGGTCAGGTTCTTCGTGTAGTCAGCCTTGCCAATCGCGGCCACGGCTACTTCGCAAGTCCTGAGGTGCGCCATCCAGATCTCCACATTGGCGGGCAGGACGGTGCACGCCTGCTTGAGACATTGTTCTGCCAGCACCAACTTCTTGTAGGCATCTTTGTCGGCGGTGCTCGGGTTCGCGATGTTCAGGGAACGAATGAAGCCCTCGAGCGACTCAGTCAACAGCTCGGCTAGGTGCTCGAATGTCCCTGCCCTGCATTTGGTGCTCGTTTGCTCCATCAGCGTCAGCATACTTGCAATAAGACCACTCCTCCCAGCGGAAGCTGCGTCCTTGCGAAGCTCCGCCTCCTGCGCAGAGAGGCCGGCAAGAAACTCCTTGGTGAAATCGTGTTTCGCGCCAAACTCCTTTAGTAGCCCGTCGTAGTAAGGCATGAACATCAGAGATTGGAACACCTTGCATGGCACGCGCTTCTTGTCTCCTTTGTCCTTGCTGGCGCCGATGGCAAACATGCGAATCAACTCAGGATACCCGTCCACGAAAAAGGGATCCACCAACGCCTTCATGCCCTTCACGGACAGCTCCAGGTCGGTCACCGTTTTGTCGAAGTCCTCGCAGTCCTCCCGATCCACGATCATGGCGCAATACTTCAGGCTCGCGTCCGCGATGGTGTGCACGGTCTCCTTCCCAGACTCGCCCAGCTTCACGACGCTAGACAAAAGCTTCTCCGACATCATCTCGAAGTTGTGGATCTTCTCCTCGTTCGAGCAGTCTAGGAGTCCGAGACGCGGCTTGTTCCCATCGAACGTCTTCTCGGTCCCGCTCCACGGCACGATGGCATGGATGAACGTGTTTGCGTCGCGGGACTTCAGGGCGTCCCCCAGTTTGTCGTCGCAATACCTGCGCCAAAGCTGGAACTTCATATTGTTTGGAATGAACACCCCACCGTCTTGAAGCTCCTTCACAGCGGTCTCGAGCATGCCAGCGCCCATCTCTGATATGGAGCTGCTGACCAGGTTCTCGGCGTGCTTTGCGAGGTCCAAGTGCTTGGACAGGGCATCGGCCCTGGCGTCGCCCTTGCGCAAGAAGAGATCGCGGGAGTCGCTACACCAACGCCTCTCACGGCCCATGTTCTCGTTCCTCATGATCTTATCGATGTCGTAGGCGTTGATCCTCCGCTGCACGAGGTCGTCTCGAGCTGCATCTGCGATCGGCAAGCCGTCCTCCATAGGCACCCGCTTGCCCCCGCTGCCCTTGCCGATGCCGCCTGCCGCGCTCGGAGAGATGGCGCTCGCAGCATCCCCACCAACTCGGGAAGCACCAGAGCCGCGCCTCCTCACAGCAGGAGTCAGGCCAACCGACGACATGCTATCCAAGACCGCACGGCGATTGAGGTAGGGCGCGCGGGCAGTCTTACCTGCCTCCTCCGCATCTGCAGCCGCGCCCTCGTCGAGCTCCCCCTCGCCAGCCTCGTGGTCGGCCACGTCGGCAAGATTGGCAGCGTCCTCACGCGGCTCGTGGCGAGGTGGTGGGCCAAAGGTGCGGGCGGCATCCTCGTCCACGTTGCCAAGCTGGCCCATGAGCATCGCTGCCATGGGGCTGCAGTTCATGGGGTGCACGTCGACCCCGCGATACTCGCAAGACTTCTTGACCAGGTCTGTGAGGTCCCATGGCGTTGTCCTCATCTTGACTGCAGCATCCTTGACATCCTTTTCCTTCTGCATCTCGGCCTTGGCGAAATCGAAGACGACGTCCGCATGCTGCTCGTGCATCTGGTCGGCGCTGCCCATGGCGACTGTAGACCTCTCGACGCCGATTGTCTTGGTGAAGTTGAACATCGTGAACGGCCTCGCTGGGTTCGGGATCAGCAACCCTTTGTACTGGGCGTTGTTGACGTCCACGATATCCTGCATCTTGACGCCTATGCGCTCTGGCGAGACAGACAGTAGATCCTTCAGCTGAGCCCGACTCGGGCCTGCCATGCTCTTCGTCACTGTGCACTTGTAGATCTTGCTCTGCGAGACCTGCGTGGGCAGCCAGTGTTTCTCGCCGTTTGTCTTGGTCCCCTCTGCGCTGGTCCACGCCTCTTGGATCGCCGTGTCCTTGTCCTTCTTCGCATTGAACTCCCGCCAGCTGCCGTAGGTCGTGAAGCCAGAAAGGTAGAGCTCCCAGTGGAACGTGCAAGCGTCGGTCACCCCAGCTGGAAACTTCGACGCAGCCGAGGGTGTAGCGCCACAATCATAGCAACATGGGCCTGAAGCCTTGTCATGGGCGGAGGCCCCACGAGCAGTCGAGCCTGCAGCAACAGACCCCTCGTTCTCGCCGTTGTGCCGAGCGAGGGCACCTGCGGACAGGCGTGGCACCTTCCTGGCACCACGAGGCGCCTTCTCCTGGGTATCATCGCCCCTCTTGCGGGATCTCTTGTCGGGCATCCTGCGCGATGCCCTGAGCGCCTGGCTGGAGTAGTAAAACGTGGTGATCCGTGCAACCCGCAGCTGCTTTTGGCTAGAGCCCGAATGTCAATGAGCGGAGGGCGTGGGTCACACCGCATTTGCACAATCATTTGGAATGGGAAGGGCCTCTCGCCCGCTAGATAACATCACGCCCCGAAGAGCGAAGCATTCTGCAAAACGATACCAATCCAGGCCGTACGTAATCAATATGCTCAGGGCACGACCGCCCGAATGCAACAAGAGGTCGGTAAGATGATCAATGTGAGCAGTCCAACCGAGCCCCCCCCCCCCCCCACGTGAAATCCAAGGGGTGCCTCATATGCAAACCTTGTGTTGTTGCCTATGGAGCCCCAGCGTTTATTTAGTTGCAGGGCATGCGTTGGCCCTTGGGCCCCATGTGGCCTCAGTGGTACTAGATGCGCAAGTGTATGTCAGGACTGAATGGCACATCGATCGGAATTTCATGTGTACACGCATGCAAATAGGCGACCGTTATGTGTTTGATACTCTTACCACAAGGTCATGTATCTGCAGGGTTCCCTTGCTTGCATGGCCCCTAGTGCCAAGACGCCTAAGGCCCCAAGCTCTCACATGATGCCGACTGCTACCAGACGGTAAGACGCGCAAGACCCTCAGACACCCTTAAAGTGTAGTTCCCTAAGGCCTCGAAGACGCCTCCTCAGACCCCTACGCGCACTAAGACATCCTAAGACACCCTAAGACGCCCTAACACGACCTGATATCCCTAGACACCCCAAGAGCCCTAAGGCCCCTAGACACCTCAGACGCCTCAGGCCCCTAGACACCCTAATACCCCAAGACATCCTAAGACGCACAAGGTCCCAAGACACCGCACACGCAGAGAAAGCCGTTAGGCCCCAAGGATGGTGGCTTCGAGGGTACCCGTTGAGACCCCATGGAGACCTCTTTAGACCCAAAGGATGGCCTCGATGGTGAGCCTCGTTCATTTCCACCGATCAGAAGCGGCGAAACGATCTGAGATTGAGCGCAACGTGCCTCGAACGAGATCGAGGCCAAGGGCATCCTCACGCCCGACGCGGGCTTGGGGCGTCCTCACGCCTGAAGCCCGCACGATAATTCACACCATATCAAACTGACAGTGTGACTGGCTGAAGGCGGCAGCAGGGTCAGAGAGCACAGCGCCTTCACCTTCCTCCCCGTGGCATCCTCCTGTTCTGGAACGAAGACAGCCCTTCTGTTCCGGAATGAGGACATCGTCCCTCCTCCATCTTACTCTTCCTCCCCCTCTGCAGGCTTACATGTTGGAGCCACCTAGCACTGCCTGTCATGATACACCTGCGTCTCCACAACAGTATCCGACGATGCGAACTCTCCCGCCACAGTGGGCGCATGCACGAGGCGATGGCCATGCATCGCAAATTGGTCCATGCCCTCATCAAGGGGAGCCTGACACGCTGAGGCAAGGTCAGACCCTTGCAAGGCGGCAGACCCTGAAGAGGCGGCACCAGGCGCACCGCTGCAAAACTCAGGGTTGAGAGGCCAATTGCGCCTCTTCGCAGAAGGAACCTCGGAAGCGCCCCCTGGCGTAATCGACTCGGCGCCGTCGGCTGACGCCAGCCGCTTGGCACTGACGCATTCCTTCGGAATTGCCACACGAGAAGGAGAGGGAGACTTCGACCCATTGGCCTTGGGAGAGTCCCCAGGGCTGCTGATGTCAATCAGCTGGCCAAGCTTCAAAGTAGACTGAAGTTTGGGGAGCCAGGCACTCGGAGGCTGAGGCCCCCCAGGCTGCGAAACAGAGCTGGCCTTCGCTGAGCATGCCGCTCCGCCAGGCCCCTCTTCGCCTGGCCCCTTGACCTCGCTGGGAGAGCCCTGTGTGGCAGCAACAACACCGTCACTCACTTCGCTCATCTCGGGGGGGGGGGGGGGGACTGACGCCTAGTTTCCACTGGCTCATCACGACGGCCTCTTCATCACCACCCTCGGGGACTCCTGCAGCACCGACACTGCCGCTGGCTGGCGCTGGCGTCGGCACTGCCGCTGGCACTGGCGTTGGGTCGGCTGACCAAACGTTCGGCATTGCCGAATTCAAGTCGCGAGCGCGCTGCTGCTCAAGCTCCTCTGGTGGAACCTCTTGCGCCCCTCTCAGGTGCACTGTACATGGCAAGTTGCCAGTACAGGTACGAAACCATGTTTGCGGCATGCTTGGCAACCGAAACGTTAGTTGGAAGTGGCCACCCGTTTCGAAAGACTCAATTGTGCGGCCCTCCATGCCGAGGAGGTAGCAAAACAAGACTACGCAATTGCTTGGCAAACGCGGCTGCGACTACGAAAAACAATGATTAACAACGATGGTGATGGATGGTTGCATGAACCGTGTTCCAATTCCTTCGCGTGTTCCTACGCATGCAGCGCACCATAGACGAAACACAACCACCGAACATGCAAATACACCCCAAAGGCCCAATGCCGCCAGACATCCCCAAGCGCCTAAAGCCCCCAGGCACCCTCAGACGCTGAACCCCCAAGACACCCAATACGCCGCAATGCCCCCAGACACCAATAACCCCCCCAAAGTTGCGCAGCCCAAGACGCCAGAGGACCCGAGGCGCCCCATTGTTGACTTAGCGCGCGCGAATCAAGTCGTCGAGCCCCACGGAGGAAGCATAAGGCATATGGAATCACTTGGCGGAAACACGCTCATACGTTAAATGTTGCCAGGTAAGTAGCTCCAGAAAACCACGGCTGCAGGGCAGCGGTGGCGGTCCCGTGCTCCGGTTGGAAAACAGTCTGGTTGGGTTGGAATAAATGCGGCCCGCATCAATGTTTGGAGCTAAGAATACAGCCAAGATATCAGGGCAAAACATTAAGCTGAAGCAGAAACAATGGTTCGGGTGGGGGCGGGGGCTCGGGCTACAGTTAACGCTAAGGCTAGGGCTAGGGCTAGGGCAATGGCTATGGGGAGCCAGGGGCCACGGCTAGGGCTAAGGTTGTGGCCAAGGCTAAGGCTGAGGCTAGCGTTAGAGCCATCGGCTACGGCTAGTGCTAGGGCCAGGGCTGAGGTGAAGGCTTTGGCCAGGCCCAAGGCTAAGGCAAGGGCTAGGGCCCAGGTAAGGGTTAGGGCTACGCTAAGGCTAGGGCCAGGGCTAAGGCTCGGGCCACGGCTACGGCTAGGGTTCGGGCTAAGTTTGAAGCTAAGGCGATTGCACCTACATGATGAACACCCACTTGAAATACAACAGTGCTCGCTGTCCGTCGAGATGCTCGCCTTTGTTCCAACTTACTCTCGGACGCACGCATAGCAGAACCCTTCTGGGCAAACTACCTAGACTCGCGAACGATCCAACCGAAAGCCTCTGGCGTGAGTCTGGAAACATCCCACCAGCGCGCCATCTCCCTCGCAACACCCACCAAACATATGCAAACGAACCAGCCTGTTTGCAACGCATCCAGGCGCGAAGACCTACAAAATGCCTTCGTCGACAAGACCCATGCGAGCCTTCGCGGGACCATTCCGCTTGCCGAGTCGAATGCACTTGGGCCCGCCAGCATCGTCGATGCGACAACGCTGTCCTATGCCCTCCGCCGTGCGCGGCAAAGCACGCCCGCGCGCCGCAGCCCCAGGATATGACCACGTGCAAACTGCGACGCAACAAACACAGCTGCCCCACCACATACAATCGCGCGCTAGCCCCCCACAAATCCCTGGCAATGTGCCCGCGCCGCAGCCCTGTCGCGGGCAACCACATGCCTAGCCGCGCCCCGTATTTAACGCAACCTGCTGCGCCGCTCGCCATGCAGCCCTACGTCCCTGCCAAACTGGTGGAACCAGGATCGGTAACGCGCACCGACGGAGGTTCAATCGCCCACAGCGTCGGCGCGGCCTCTGGAAATTGGACGGGGCTAGCCAGGTGTAGACCCCCTTGCGCGCGCCCCTATTGCTGCGCCGCGCAGCGATACCTGCTGCCGCGAGCGGCATAGGCTGGGAACACGCAGCGCGACCTGCCCGCGCGCGCCGAGGTAGGGCAGGGGGGGGCACGGCTGGCGGGGGGGTAGATTGTGAGTGTGCAGGCGCACCTGGCAAGTACCTGCCAAGTACCTGTTAAGTACTTGCTGAGGCAGCGGCCGATCCTGGGGCACCTCGGGAGGTACCTGCGAAGTACCTGCTGGGTACCTACCAGAACGAGCGCCACACGCAAGGTACCTGCGAAGTACATGTGGCGAACGTGGCGCCGCCGCGAAGTACCTGCGAAGTACCTGCGAAGTACCTGCGAAGTACCTGCGGTACCTGAAAAGTACTTGCGAAGTACATGCTGCGCCTGAAAATTACATGCGAAGTACCTGCTAAGTACCTGCGGCGAAGTACCTGCCAAGTACCTGCGAAGTACCTGCTCGGTACCTGCTACGAACCCAGGGCAGGTGCGAAGTACCTGCGAAGTACTTGCTCGACGCCCGTCGCGGTGCGACGGCACCTGGGAAGTACTTGCGAAGTACATGCTCGGTACCTGCTGGCGAACCGCCTAGGAGTTGACGCGCGCGCAAAGTACCTGCTGGGAGGTGCGGCCACCTGCTGGCACCCCTTGCAATAGCTGCAAGGGGGCCGCGGGTTGGGGCGCGCACCCGCAGGACACTTGCTGGGTGCCTGGCTATAATGCTCAGGCAACCTATAAACGCAGGCCATGCCGATGGCGGTGTACAAAGGCATGCAAAGTGGCGCTGCGAACATGCTCCACATCTGGTCCTGCGCGTGAACATGGGGCACAAAGCGTAACAGAAGAAAAGAGGCGGCCTTCACCAGCACTTGCAATTGGCGACACGCCTGCCCCAATCGCAGGCGCCCGTGTCCACGCTCGCCGCCTGGGGGCTCGGGGGGGAGGGAGGAAGGAGGTAGCAATGCAAACGAAGGCGATGTGAACATGCTGCACAATCCTCCGCGTGAACATGTGACACAATGCGTGGCACGACATGTTGATGTGTGAACACGCACACAGCAAAATGCTGCATAACTGCTAATGGCGCACGTCGAACTATAGAGCTGTACCCTAAACACTGCGAAACCACGCCTGGAATGGCCAACACGATGACCTGACACATGCAGCCCTGGGGAGGGAACGTGTCAAGAAGCAGTCATCCATCAGTGTAGTCCGTAGGCATTAAGCTAGTGATAGCTAGTATGATCACGCATAGCCCGTGCCATAGCGCAGCATAGCATACCACGCAGTTCTCACCTATACGTTGCAATACACATATATAAGCGGCGTGCAGCTGGACACCCATACGTTGAGCGCGAACCGCCGATTGGTTACCTTCAGGGGGGGTCGGGCGGATTCCCTGGCAGGGGTCGGGAATAACGGCCAGGCGGGTTCCCCGACAGGGGTTAAGAATTGAGAGACTAACATCGCTTCTCTGGCGATCCGAACCGCTGCGCCGCAGGGAAAGTTAGCCAAACGCCTCAAGTCTCTTTCCCGATCCTCTTCCTTATCTCACCCGCACCTCCCTCCCGCCTCCTCCCCCTCTGTCCCCACCCCCCCTGCCCTCCGCAGCCACTGCTGCTTATGTTACCGCTAGTCCGTTCCCCTTCCCCCCTTCAAGGCGCGCACTGGGAGGCAACTAATCCTCACTCTGGCTCCTCGTTTTCGGCCTCATGCGCGGCGACGGCCTCCTGGAGCGCCACCGCCCCGTTGACGGCCCTTGTGTTGTCGTCAGACTCTGCGGTCTCCGCCCAGGTCTTAAGGTTGTTCAGAAAAGTGCGGAGGCTCTTGACCCTGGAGCGGAGGCTCTTGTTTTTCAGTTTCCCTGTCTTCAGCTGCAGGGTCAGGCGGCGCCAACGCTTCCGAACGCGTGGCCCAACGGCCGCGGGGGGAATCGCATCGCGACGAGCCATCTCTGGAACGATATATCAATACCCCCGAACTCAAAGTCTCGCGGTGAGATGGCTGCGGGGAGGGGGAGAGGTTGAGGATCTGGACATGTGGGGGCTTGCCATGAATGTAGCGTTTCAGCAGCATGGGCATTCAGTTCGGCAACAGCACATAGGAGGCTCGGGTGTTAAGCCTTTGGGTG
The DNA here is from genome assembly GCA_963575745.1 of Prorocentrum cordatum. Taxonomy (NCBI): domain Eukaryota; class Dinophyceae; order Prorocentrales; family Prorocentraceae; genus Prorocentrum; species Prorocentrum cordatum. Next base: position 111,726 of record CAUYUJ010015664.1, read on the forward strand.
CATACACTGGGAAGCACTGTGTGTTCACGACCACGTCCCGAGCCTATACATCAGCTATGTTACCGCATGGGGCACCATTTTGACGCGAGCCCCCCAACACGAACGTTAAGATGGTCGAGGCAAACGCTTCCCACATACGAGTGAACACCTAGCCTTGCAGTGCTTTGCGGCGCCCAAGCATGCAACGTGCCGCCATGTTGTAATATTGCATTGTGCTTGTTGCCCTGCTTTGCTAACCATGTGCGTCCTATGGCTTAGAGCACGTGCTATATGAGGCTGCGTTCAAGGATCTTCTGGACCATTGGGGGCATCTAGTGGTCGTCGGGGGGGTGGCAGCCGCGCAAACGATCAGACACCCAGGCAGATGGCCCTACGTCTAAGCCAATCGGGCCAGCTCAGGGCCTTCTAGATCCCCCATCGGAACCACCTGAGAGCCCTTTTAAGTCTAAATCGACCGCCATACAATCGACATGTTTGCCTATCGGCCAACCGCCGATCGCCATTCGACCGCAAGCCGATCGCATGTTTAGGACTTGCACAGCGTAAACTGCGCAGGTGCCCTTAACAGCACCACGCGCGGCGCAAATGCCAGAGACACCATCAGACCCAACGACCCAGAGACCTCGCAGACCCCAGAGGTCCAAGAGACGCCCAGAGATCCCAAATACACAATCTAAGGATCCGCCTCCCATCTAGCGGGACTCAAGCGCACGCACGCTCCGTACCTCATCGAACTCGCCAGGAAGGCCAGCACGGCCCTTCAGCAGTTGGAGCCCCAAGGAGACCCCCTTGGTGCCCTGAGGCCCACTCCCCCATGGACAGTTAACGAGAAATCGTGTGGCAAGTGTGCTTGGGGAGTGTTGGAGTTGTCCCCGTGGTCGTGCTGAAATCGCTTTGGTGGGGCCCTGTCCCTCCCTCCCCCGCCCCGATCCCCCCCCGCCCCCATTCTAGCCCCCTCCCCCAACCCCCCCAGGCACGCCCCTCTACTTGGCAGCCCCCCCCCCACCCCCCCCTCCTCAGGTTGGTTCTACACCTTGTCCCCGCCAGGCGTGCCAACGGCGAAGCTGAGCCGCGACGGGGCCAGCGAAGCTGAGTCGGATGAGAAGGACACATCCGCGAAGCTGTGTATGTGCACACAAAAAATACGGGCATGTGTCAATCTTTCTATGGGAGCTCACGCGGCTCCTCTGTATCCTCCCCAGGCCGCTCGGGCCTCTCCTTCGAAAGAAGAAGGGCTCCGTTCGGCAGCCCGCGCAGCACCTCCCTGGCGTCGTTCCTCTGCTGCCACGAGACAACGAAATCCGCCTTGTGCGAGCGATTGTCCATATACTCGCCCCTGGCGCCAGCCAGCAGCCACGCAGCCAAAAAACCAACGGGCCTCCCCTGCGCCGGGCGCACAGCATTAGCATACGACGTCTTGTGCCTCTTGCACTGACCTGACTTGCCGTGCCCAGCGGCGCGGCAGTTAGCGACAAAGTCGTGGCTCGATCGATACCAAGTCAGCGTGCCAGAACCAATGTCGACAATGATGGACCTCGGCCCTGGCAGCTCAACTGGAAGCGGTGGCGGGGGAGGCGGGTCCTCTGGCACGGCAGCTGGCGCGCCTGAGCTCGATGCTGCCCCAGGCCGAAGCACAGCTCCAGCCGGTAGAGCCGCATCTCGATCATGGTCGAGCCCAGGCCCCTCAAGCTGGAGCGCATCTGCGGCGACAAGTGCATCGATTATGTCGCCGGCAGAGATGGCATCGCTGTCCCCACCAGGCTCGTACTCCAGCACCTCTGACGGAAAGTCAACAGGGACATCTAGACCACCGCATTCAGGCGGCACACCGTTGCCCAACCCAGAATCATCCGCGTCACAATATGCAAACAAATCGTCTGGGTCAGCATCTTCGAACGAGCCCTCGACACCGTCCCCGTCGTGGATGGCAAGCGGGCCCTCGACCTCAGGCTCGTGCCCCGAGACATCTGCATCATCGGCCCAGCTGGCTAGCATGCCACTCGGCATCCGACCAGCACGCTTGCGAGGCTTCGGGCACCAGGGGTTCCACACCAGCCGAATAGACCCCTCGACAAATTGAGAAGATAAGCCGTCAGGCAAGAACTCGCCCGTCCCAGACGCCGAAAAGACTGTCGAATACAATGCACAGACCCACCTCAAATCAAAGCCAACTGAATATACCAGCTCCCATCTCGCAAGGAGGTTGCGGGTACCTTGCAAGCTGACGAGGGGAGGCAACGGCACAGATGCATCCACGATAACAGGACCGATCAGCTCATGGAACATTGATCTCCAAGGGTTCAGCGAATGATGGCCGACGTGTAGGAAGCGAACTGCCTGGATTGGTGCATCTGGGACTAAGCTGTCGTCCCATGCCTGGCTCCTGTCATACTCCTTTGGCTTGGATTGCCCGATCAGCAAGATGACAACTTCGGCGTTGACGAGCTTCTCGCGCAAAGTTGACTTAGGAGGGCATTGTCGCTTGATGGGGTGCTCAAGCTTCGACTGGAAAGACTCCATGACCTTACCATGCACGCCGCACAAGCACATGCCTGCCTCCGCGCAGTCGGTCAAGGTGCCATGGCCAGCCTCTGCGAAGATCGGGATGCTCTTGAAATCGATCGCCTGGTGCAGTTGGGCCCACGTGTCCAGCAACGCCCTGGCCAATCGCGCAGGAGCCCCCCGCATCGGCAATGAAAGAGCGCGCTGTACCCTCAGCGACAGATCCCCCGAACTCCAGCGAAGGATGCCAACCGCGGCATCTGCGTGAGAAACGGGCGCAAAATCAGCGGCGCGCAAGCCGATCTCGGGCGCAAGCAGAGACAAATGCTTGACCGTATCAGCGCCGCTCCTGATGCGTGCCACTCGGTCTTCGTCGTCTCTGCGATCTGCGAGTCTCCGAGCATCCGATGCCAGCCTCAAGTTTGACCTCAACTGAATCAAGTAGTCCAAAAACCGCTGATTTGGTAGCTCATGAGGGCCGCCATCAAGACGGGGCGGCACGTGAGTGAAAGCAACGAGCTCTGAACCGACAACGTCAGGTATGCTGCCACCGTGACGCCTTGCATGCGCCAGCCTCTGTACTGCAAGGTCTCGATCCCTCTTCTCTTGCTTCCGCCGCTTGTCCCGAGGTTTCTCACCGAAGGTGGAGCTGTGCCCAGCCGCTCGACGGGCAGTTCCTTCCCTGCCAAGCTCAGTGAGACGACGCCGTTCCTCGTCGCCAAGCGCGCGGTACTGCTCAGACAATTGCGCAATATTCCCGAACTCGCCGGTGCCAACCGTCTGCTCCCGAATGAATAACCTCCAAGCTCCGCCATAGCAAGCGCGGCGCTTCTTGGTCGGCTTCACCTGCTCGTCCGACGATCGAGCAGGAACTGTGCTGGATGTGTCTGCGCAGTCTCGGTGTTGCCGCTTGTACTCTGCAAACGACTGCCGGAACTCCTTGCAAGTCCTCCTCGCCGGCATGTGAGCGAACAAAACAGCGTGAGTCTGAACAGAATGTTGCTGCAAAACTCTCCGGATCGCAGCGTGCTTGGCCTCGACGCGAATCGTCTCCCTCTGCAGCAGCTCCGCGCTGGCGGAAATCTCGGCCAAGCAAGCTGGGGTCAGCAGCCCAAGCTCTGACTCCGAATACGTATCCACGATCGCTGCGCTCCAGGGGTCCATCATGCGCTTGCAATCCGACGCTACCTCGGCGAGCACGCCAGCGCGCCGATCAGGGCGCAACAGTAAGAACAATTTCCAAGGATACTGGCGGTGAGCAACACTGAGCCCATGATTCTCACAACCCAACATGGAGAGCATCGTAAAAGCACGCGCCCGATAAGAATAGGTTCTGCACGGCGCTGGCATGATATGCCACTGGGCAGGGTTCACCATCAAGTCTGCGATCTCATCGAAGCACTGCCGCTCGAACTTGTTCTCCGCCGCCAGCAGTGCGTGACGCCCGTCGGCCGAGTGAACTCCAGGAGCGCCGAAAAGCTTTCTCCGCTCCTCGACCTGGTCCTGAAGTTCCGAACCAGCACGCAAGTAGTTATCCATGATATTCGTCAGAGGCGCAATCACCTTCGATATCATGATGAAAGTGCCGAGGGCGTAACCATCATTATCCCGCAACCACTTGCCGCCGAGATAGCGGTGCTTCGACTGATCCTTCCTCTTGGCATCACTCGGGTCGGCGCCTGCAGCTGCGCCGAGGTCGGGCTGGCCATCGCGCCCGTCACCGCCGCCGCCACAGGCGGCAGGAACGGCATCGTCGTCCGACTCGTCGCCACGAAACTTGGGATGACCAGCCGACGAAGGAGATGGAGCAGTACCAGACCACTGAAGAAACGCAGTGGTGAGCAAGCCGTGAACACTCTCCATGAGCCCCAGCCGCGACACCGACTCGTCTGCGCCAACCCACCGCTTCAACGGCCAAGGCTTAGGAGCGCAAGAAGCCAAAGCACTAGCAAACATACCTGATATTGCTCTCCCGCAGTCAGCCTCACTCTTGCAGCAACCGTTGCAATAATGTGTGATGCGGCTCCTGTCGCTCCAATCGCCGTTGGCAAACGTCAACAGCAAGACTCGCCTTAGCAGGTGGGTTGGAGACTTCCGTGCCAAAAAAACGTCGAGGAGGCTGATGTTGCGACGCACTTGTGCGGGTTGAGGGCGAACGTTGGGCACGTAGTGCAGCATGCCGTCGATGGTGCGTCGCAGAACCTTGCGGAACGACCTCATGGCATCACCACCGTTCAACGCATTTGCGATGTGTCGCATGCGATTCACCACGTGGCCTATCTGGTCAAACACATCCTCATGCCAGTGGTGCGCGCGATGGACTTCGCACTTGGTCTTGAGAACCACACATCTTCTGTCATTGGCCGCCACTGCGCGCTCTGCCCTGTCGACGGCAGCGTCGGCGTCTGCGCAGACGCACCGTTGCCGACGCCGAAATGCCGACAGAACGTCCTCTGGGAGTTCAGCAGCAACGTCACTTGCAGCCAATGCTTGAAAGTAGTTCTCGCCCTTGCCTTCGGATATACACTGGAGCCAACATGGAATCGGACATCGGACGAGCAAGAACTGCCCATTGGCAAGTTGGAGCAACACATTTTCTGACCTGAGTGTCTGAACGATCTTGGCCACGTGGGAAGAGACACACGATGTGATTATTGTGCTGACAGGATCATGGCCTGCGACCTCCAGCTGAAGATCTCCAGCGGCGGGTCCTGGCTTCTCTGGGTCGACACATCTGGTTTTCATTGGAGTTTCGTCGTACCTGAGCTCACTATAATAGCAGATCGCCGCGCCTCCAGATGCAACGACGCCTCGGACCAATCCAGTCACCATCCGAACAAAATCCCGCCGATGCATCAATACACTCGAGGACGCCGTGCAGCGGAGGAGCGCCTGGGCAGCCCGGAGGTCGAGGCCGAGCGACTCAGCCTCGGCACAAAAGCCAGCCTGGCGATGACAACTGGTCTGGGCGTAGTGCTGCAGTGCCAGGACGCGCTTCGGGTCGGGATGCAGCTGGCCCGCATGGGCCTCGGATAAGGCAACGTCAAACAATGCGTTTGTTGAAGGGGAGGTTCCAGGCCCTGAAACCTTCCTATCAACAAACCCCCACGGATATTGCCCAGGCAATGGTTTCGAGAGCCCACGTAGGCCCAACAGGGCCGCGAAGCTAGACCCACATGATGTCCAAGGAATTTCGGGGAGGAATGGGCACGACAAGCAACATTTAGAGACGCAGCCTGAACGATGGCAGCCATCATCTCGAGGGACCCCGCCAAGGCGTGGCACTCGGGCTCTGGCGGTGGCACACCAGGCTCGACAGCGACGACCGCCTCAGCGAGGTCGTCCTCGCCCTCGGCGCCCTCGTCGCGGACACCCAGGTCCTCCAGAGCTACAAGCTCTGGCACGGCAGGGCGGTGATCGAGGCACGTCGCGAGCCGCCTGCGCACGCGGTGCCACAAGGCACTGAATATAAGGCTCATGTCCAATCCGTGGCCGCGAATGTCAGGCGATGCACGTGCGAGGGCAGGCCCAGCTGCTACGACTTCGTGATGCGAGTCCCCGTCGTGGAGTGGCTCCCCGTCGTTGCTGGGCCCATCAGAGGCCCAACCCGACAATTCGGCGACCTCGGGCTCACCAAAAGACGCAAGCCCCCTCTCACCAGCGTCACTGCCGCTGGCCACCTCGTCACCCCAGGACGCGAGACACTCGCCTCCAGAAGCGCCGCCAGAAACATCCATGCAACGCTTCGCTGCATAAAGGAAAAGAACACACAACACTGAACTCGTCATCTGCAGCAGAGCCTAAACAGCGACGGAAAATGCGTTTAACCATTCGGAACGATGGCCCCAAGCTGGCTTACAAGGCTCAAACCCAGAACGTGTCCAGCCTCGCACGGAAAATATATGGACAGGCTTTGCACGCCCCCCTCCCTACCCTCCTCACCTTCTCCCCTCATCCTCCTACCCTCCCCCACGTATATTGCACCACATTGCCTGCACCGTCCACGCGAACTGCTCCGCGTAGCCAGCGGACGTGGTTCGCTGCACGCAGATTACACCACATAGCAACCCCCCTCGGGTTACATTGCGGCTATGTCTTCCTGAGGTGCTGCGCATGGCCTACGAAACGGTTTGTAGTTGGGGGATATGTATGCGGGTATCTTACATGGGCTCCGCAAACGCACCGATACCTTGCGCAGGTATCATACTCGAAACTGTTGTGTTGCATGTATTTGGTTTTGTATCACGGATCGTATCTAACACCTGTTCCGCGACTACTTTAAAGAAATCCAACATGGGGGCCTCCTAGAGGGGCATGCATCTCATAATTGAGGGCGGATTTCAAAGCGCGCGCGAGGCCGACGGGCGCGAGCGGCCCGCGTGGTTTTATCTAACAAGGACCGCGACCCCCCACCCACGGCGCGCGCGCGAGGGCGTTCGATTGATTCCGACGCGCGCGCGATGGGCCCTGCGGGTCGCGCGCGGCGGACGCCGTTGAAAAAAAAAAACACGAACATGTTGTTTCGTGGGCATTCGCGAGAGCGCGTCCGCAGACTTTGTTGGCAACAAGGTTGAGAAACCGCAGCTGTTCATATACTTTCGGATTTTTCGACTTCGAAGCCCCTGCGGACTCTAAGGTTTTTTGACGGGTGCGCGCGACGACGCACGCGCGTAGACGTTGCCCAATATGTCGAGAGGAATTCGTGCGTCATTGTGAAAGTCGATGAACGCGTGCGTGCGCATCGTATTATTGGACGAGGATGAAAAAAAGGAGTGTCAAGACCGGCCCGGCTGGGATGATGCGAACTTATAGTTGGGATGATCACAGGGCATATCCACAAGTAACCTGCACATCCCCAGAGAAGGGGCCCGATGAGTCTGGGCGGGGGGACGGTCGATCCGAATGCATTATTCGAATGGAGGAACGACGTCGCGCAACCTGCGAGCTGCCATCTTGCAGCGACGTAGTCTCTGTTATGCAATCCATATGGTGCAATCTATGCGATGCAATTCACCTTGTCTGTCCTGAAGCTGCCCTCTCCACTGCTCGCGCAGACGCCCCACCCTCCCGCCCGCCACTTGGTCGCAATACCTTTTAAGACCGTGGCGGTAGGTACCAAATGGCAATTGGCACTTGGCAGCGACACCGACGCCGACGACGACAGCGACGACGACGACGACGACGCCGACGAGCACGACGACGCCGACGACGACGACGACTCCGACAACTTTGACTACGACAACGACGACGACGACACGAGCGAATGGGAATCCAATCTGGGCCCTCGCCCCCCACCCCAAACAATCTCAGCTCTGGGAGGTTCTGGAGGCCCTCGGCCCTGCTTTCGACGTTAATTTCGCGCCGCAGGCTCGTTTCCGAGGGCCCCGGGGCCCGAGCAAAAATCAACGAAGGCATCCAATCGAGGCCCTGGCCCCCCCCTGGGAGCGATCTCGGCCCCGGGCGCGACCGACGCGAACGCGGTGGCGATGACCGCTCGGCGCGTCCCAGCGGGCACTTCAGCGCGAGTCGGCGACTTGGGCGGGCGCGGTATCATGGCAACGTCGACGACGGTAAACACGCTGATGGCAATAGTGCTGCTGGCGACGATGCTAACAACGACGACGCGGCAACCGCTGACGGCGCCAATGCTGATCACGCCGACGACGCTGACGGCGTCTTCGCGTCGGCGATGAAGGCTCTCGAAGAAATTCGAAATGCGCGCGCGGCAGACGCGCGAGAGGAGTGGTTCGCATGCAGTTATTTGGCGCGGATCGTGCCACCCCAGCACGCGCGCAAGGGCGTTCGACATGCGCGCACGCGAAGTCCGCTTGGTAGCACTTTATGAAATATTGAAAACGTGTGGTTTCTTAAGGATCCCAGCAGCCCTCTGGGCGTAGGTGGTCTAGGGCGTTTCCTCTTCCACCCCATCCATCTTCCCCTTCGGGGAGGGATTTATCACTGCTCCCCATGAAAAAACACCCCGCCCTCCAGGCGACGGGTGGCCAACCAAGAACCATCAGGGCGCCCGCCCATCATCCCTTGCAAACGAACAATGCACAACGCAGTCTGCCTCCAAATCCGGAGCATGCGCAGCCAACCCAACGCGGTTTCACCCCGCCATCCCTGTCAACAAAACAATGCTGAGTGCACTTGGCGGCGGCGGCGGCTGCGGCGGCTGCGGCGGCGGCGGCTGCGGCGGCTGCGGCGGCGGCGGCGGGCGGCGCGGCGGCGACGGCGGCGGCGGCGGTGGCGCGGGGGCGGCGGCGGCGGCGGCGGGCAGCGGCGGCGGCGGCGGCGGCGGCGGCGACGGCGGCGGATTGGCCCCCAGTAGCTGCCGACCCAAAGACGACCGCTGAATATGCCGAGGCTCGGCCAGACTTGGGTGCTACGTATGTGTTGGGAGGGCGGGTGGGAGTGACCGAAACGGTTTGCGGTCGGGGCGGGGGTCTTGGCCCCTCCCTCCCAACCCCCTCCGCCTGGACCTCGGGGCGTCCAAGATGGTCCAATATGGCCCCAAGATGGCGTCGGAGAGCCCAAGAGTATCTCCAAAATGGATCAAGATATTGCAAGATCGCTCAAGATGGCTCCCAAGATGCTCCCAATAGGCCCCAATAACGCTCCAATGCGTCTTCGAGACACCTCCGAGAGAGACCTCCAAAGAAACCATGAAATTATCCCGGCACAGCAACCTAACAGCGATGTGTAGGAGCATATCTGGAAGCATTCCCCTTAAGATTCAGATGAGAATCCAATTGTAGAATTCTGCTGTTCTCGCAGTCGTAGTCGCATTCGCGATGACAGTCGCAGTGGCAACGGCAGTCGCAGTCACAGCCTCAGCCTCAGCCTGCCTCAGCCTCAGCCTCAGCCTGCCTCAGCCTCAGCCTGCCTCAGCCTCAGCCTCAGCCTGCTTCAGCCTCAGCCTCAGTCTGCCTTCAGCCTCGGCCTCAGCCTCAGCCTGCCTCAGCCTCAGCCTGCATCAGCCTCAGCCTCAGCCTCAGCCTGCCTCAGCATCAGCCTGCCTCAGCCTCAGCCTCAGCCTGCCTCAGCCTCAGCCTCAGCCTGCTTCAGCCTCAGCCTCAGTCTGCCTTCAGCCTCGGCCTCAGCCTCAGCCTGCCTCAGCCTCAGCCTAGCCTCAGCATCAACCTGCCTCAGCATTCAAAATGTGGCCCGGGAATGGAGTTCTGGGAACTCGAAGAACACGAAGTGGCCTACAGTTGGCTCCGGGCATTCAAAATCATGCCCAGGAATGGAGTTCTGGGAACTCGAAGACCACGAAGTGGCCTACAGTTGGCTCCGGGCATCCAAAATGTGGCCCGGGAATGGAGTTCTGGGAAGTCGAAGAGCACGAAGTGGCCTACAGTTGGCTCCGGGCATCCAAAATGTGGCCCGGGAATGGAGCTCTGGGAAGTCGAAGAGCACGAAGTGGCCTACAGTTGGCTCCGGGCATTCAAAATGTGGCCCGGGAATGGAGTTCTGGGAGGTCGAAGAGCACGAAGTGTGTGACTGTTTGCTTAACACGTGCCCGGCCCTCGCCTGTCTGGCTCCCGCCCAGACCCCCCTGGGGAGTCATCAGATGCTCTCTTTTGGCCCCATTAGAAACCTCTCAGTCTTCGCTGTAAGGTAAATACCAAAATTCTAATCAAAGCCTACATCAATGTGTTTTGCTTTCTCGACTTTCCGCTTCCGATGGCCATCCGAAACCTCGAGATGATCCCAACATGGCCCAGGAAGGCCCCAGGCGATGCCCAAGAGAGCCCCAAGACGGCCCTCAAAACGCCCAAAAGCGCTCCAAAAACGCCCCGACAGCGCCCTAAGAAGCGATTGTTGGGTTTCCCGGGGGGGGGGGAGGGGGGGGGGGGGAGGGGGAGGGGGAGGGGGAGGGGGGGGGGGGATTAATTAAAGTTCCCATCGATTTTGACCGATGTCCTCTGGATGTCCTCCAGGATGGCCCTAAGAACGCCCCCGAAACCTCCAAGGGCGGCAAAAGAGGGGCCACAAAAACGCACAGGCGGCCCCAAGCGGCGCCCAAAACGCATCCAATAGGCCCCCCAAGAAACACCACCACCAACAATACCAGCAGTAACGACAGCACCAACAACAGCACTTTAAACTCTGCTGTTCACGGGATCCCACGCGCCAGAACTGAAGGGGGGTCAGGCGGCGCACGCGTGCACCGTCAGGCTTGCACGAATACAAACAAACAATAGGAATATCCGACACAGCAGCGGGACGTGAGGCGAATCCAAACGAGAGCGAGCGTGGGGCCGCATGCCCTAAAGTATGTTCGAACGTCCCCGCGCGGGACCAGCACGAGCCCGAAATGGGCCTCCAAAAAATCGGGACCTGACCTGGCATTCCAAGTGACCCTGCAGGCCCAGAGTCCACGCGCGGAAGCGACCCCCCCCCCCTCGAGAGGAGGGCGGGCGGGGCCGAAATCTCGAGGACGGCAGAGCCGAGGGGGGACAGAAGGACGAGGGCTAGGAAGGACAAGAGAGGACGGCACGAGGGGGGGAACTAGCAGCATAACAAAAAACGTTATATTAACATGTTTAAAACTATGCTGTTCACGGGATCTCACGTGACAGAGCTGAAGGGGGTCAGGCGGCGCACGCGCGCACCGTCAGGCTTGCACGAACACAAACAAACAACAGGAACATCCGACGCAGCAGCGGAACGCGAGGCGAACCCAGGCGAGATCGAGCGTGGGGCCGCATGCCCTAAAGTATGTTCGAACGTCCCCGCGCGGGACCAGCGCGGGCCCGAAATGTGCCGCCAAAAAATCGGCACCAGACCTGGCATTCCAGGTGACCCCCCAGGCCCAGAGAGCCCACGTGCGGAAACACCCCGCACAGGCCAACCAGCCCATTCTGGCCGAAGGCCATACCATATTGCCCATAGCAGGACGTAGCACAAACGGGTGGGCGGGAGGGAGGGGCGAATGAGCAGGATATCTGATCATGACCCCCCCTCCCCCCCCCAAGGCACCTTATTTGGGATCCCCCAAAGCCAACACTCATTCACTGTCATTAGACGTAATGGGGAGTTCCGAACTGCGCCTCCTAATTGCTGCTGCGGCGCCCGTCCTGGGCCTAGCCACTTCGGGCCTTGGCTCCGACGCAGCGCAGCCGAGCGACGTCGAGTCGCCCCTCAGAGCCCGCAAGGTGCGGGAGAGGCGAGCAGCCAGTGGCCCACGCACCACCTTGGACTTCCCCAGCGCGTCGGCCATGGCCGTGCCTCGAGCCTGCCAGAACTGCTCGCCCTCACGAATGTCGCTGTCGGTCATGGTAGCACGCCTCTGGATCAGGACGTGCGTCTTGGTGTAGCGCTGGGGCGCGCCGGGCGTGCCCCAGCGGCCCCTCCTCCTTGCGACCTCCAAGTCGCCCCCGTTCGCCACGGAGTGCGCGGCCCCCGCGTGCCGCAGGCCGTGCGGGGGGCCGAACTCCTCCAACCCCAGCCTGCTGAGGCTGGCGATCCACTCCTTCCTGTACTTGTCGGGCGCGATGGGGGGCGCGAGGTCGCCGGGGCCCAGGCCGCCGATCAAGCGCTTCATGGCCCCCTTCGCCAGCTCGGTCGTCAGCCCGACGCCCTGTCCCGAGCCCGTCCTGACCTTCTCGCCCCTGAAACGGTCTCCCAAGAGTAGTGCGATGCGGCCCGACTTGTGGATGCCCACGTCGCATCTCGTGAGTCCTGCCCAGTCCTGCGCCCTCAGCCACCCGTCGAGCTGGACGACGACGGCGCAGGCCTCGAGGAGCAACCCGTGCTTGCACAAGTCCGCCACAATCACGGCAACCCCTTGGAGCGGGATAGGCTGCCCCTCCTGCGCCTGCCGTTGCCGTTCCCACGCATTGAGAGCCCTCGCGGAGAACCGCAAGCAATTGCGATGATCCTCAAAGATGTGCATGAAGCCGTTGAAAGTCACGCTGCCGCTCCCATATCCAAGACCGCGCGCGAAACATTGATCCGCCAGGTATGCTGCTCGAGCCTTGTCACGCTGGTGCACCATCTCAAAGGGAACGCCCAAGCGCCCGGTGTCGATGAGGAACTTCCTGGCGGCCTTCTCGCACACGAGATTGGTCTTGTCGTCGACCGCGTGGATCGCCAATCTGTTGTTGAACTCCAGCTTGTCGTTGGGTGCGCTCGTCCAGGCCAACGCGCCTCTAGTCTTCAGCGGCGGTGGCCTCGATGATGGGCGGGCCGCCCCGACGGAGCGCATCAGACCGAAGAGAAGCAGGAGGCCCCAAGAAGGCCGCGACCTCGCCGTCGTGCCCCGAGGGGAGCGATGCGCGAAGACCCACTCCTCGGACCCGTCCAACGCGTCAAGCTTCACCCAAGAAACATCACCGCCATAATCACAGGACCCCGCAGTGCACGCCCCGATCAGACCTTCCCGAGCGTCGCCCTCAGCGCCTTCGGGGTGCACCGCCATTTGTGCTCATCCTTCGTCGCCTCCGCTGCCCCGATGCCCAGCCCCCGGCTCGGCCCGTCGGCCGCGTTGCCCTCTGAGGCAACCCGCCCCAGGTGCAGCTTGATGCCGCAGACGAGCACCGGCGCCGCAGCCAGTCTCGCCAGATGCAATAAGCCAGCCGCTGATGAACGCCCCTTCGCCAAGACCCCCATGGATGCCAAAGAGTCCGAGAACGCCAATGCCCTCTTGCCCCGGCAAGGCCGCGATCGGAAAAGGTGACGAAGCAAGGCAACGATCGCGCGCAACTCGAGGTTGTCGTTGCGCCCCTCCTCGGCCCACTTCCCCTGGAAGACCAAAGCCCATCTCGAAACAGTCGTCCATGAAACACAGGCGGGCAGCGCCTGCCCACTGGCGCGCGCGATCTTCGGCTGGCCCCGCTCGACCCCCCCCGCGCTCCAGCGGTGACTCTGCGCCAGTCGGGCGAGATCTCCGTCGCTATATCGCAGTACACTCGCCGCCAAACAGCTCCGTAGCTGAAGTCCGTCTCCGCCGTGCACGAAGCGTTCCCAGGCTCCTTCGCACTGCTGAGCCTCGAGAACCGCTCGTCGTTCGTCACTGGCAACCCCTCCCAGTGCGAATTGCTGCAGGCGCTGCCGTAGACCCCGCCCAGCCCCAAAACATTGGACCAGACCTCGCCGATAAACCTTGCGTGCCGCATGGGCGCCGTGAACAAGAGCCCTTCCTTGCGCGTCAGCTTCGCCACCTCCAGCGCCACGTGGTGCGCGATGGGGTTCTTGTCGGGGATGCAGGTGGGCTATCCACCACCATCGCCTCCTGATGCGGCGCAAGAGCCGCTCGAGCTCTGCCAGGGCCATCAGCTCGTAGCTGGGGCCACGCAGAATGTCCGAGGCGTCGCACCAAATACCCTTCAACCCCCTCACGTCGCCCGTCAGCGTTTCGGCGCCTGAGTAGAGCTCGAGAAAGCCTGGTATCCCCGCGGGTGGTCGCACTACCTCGTCGTCCTCCTGACCCGCCATCTCGACTTCCTCCTCGATCTGTCCGAAAGCCTCCCGGGCCCTCACTGCCCAGACCTGGTGGCCCCCCTTGCTCACCTCCCGGCGACACTCGCCCGAGGTGGTCTCCGTCTGCACGATGCCGTAGCCCTCCTCGGGCGCGTCTGTCATGAAGGCCTCGGGGTGCCAGTCGGCCTCGAGGTTGGAGGTAAAGTAGACCGATAGGGTCGAGAGGGCCATCAGTTCCGCCACGACTTCCTGGGGCATCATCAGGTTTTCCTCCCACTCGTCGGTCATGTGACTCTGGGCCCACTGGTAGATCGAGTTGAGCATTGCGACTCCGCATCAAGATATCATAAGAGGCCAGGTCCACATCCCCAACAAAGAAGACAGACGTGATGGCGTGGTGCTCCCAGCCATCACGATGGCCTCCGTCGCCAGAACCAACTCCTTCATCTTCTAGGGATGTATCATGACAGTGTACGGGCTGCCACGGATGGTCAAACCCAGCCCCCCCGTCATCCCCTGGCCCCAGTCCCCTTTGTGTACCTGCAGCCCCTTTGCCTCCAGCGAGCCCTTCGCGATGTCCTTGTCGATATGAATGTTCCCCTCCGCCGGCTCCAAGATCCCGAAGCCGATGTAGTCGTCGATGTAGAGCATGAGGATCAGAAAGGCTGTCTCGAAGGACGGGGTCGGCCGACCGCACGCCAGCTCCTCTATCTCGTAGCCCCGCGCGTCCCTGAGGCTCTCGGCGAGGCAGGAGTGGGCCAAGAACACAGCCCAAGAATGACCCATCACGGGAGCGATGGCTCCAACACCCACGCTCGTCGGCGAGGGCCCCTCGATCGGCCCCCCCACTTCGCAAGAATACTTCCGCAGCTCCATTGGGGAGAGATCCTCCAGCGTACAATGCTCCGCTAACTTCATGTTCCATCTCAGCGTGTAAAACCAATCTGGAATGCCCCCCGCGAGCGAGAATAGCCCCTTCGTGCCTAGAACGCCGGGAGACAAATCCAATGAACTCAGCGCACTCGGTGATCCTAGCCCCGTCCACGGTGGCTTCCGAAACTTCAAATTGAGACGCCTGCAGTCCCAGACGAGTCGCGATGACTCCACGTGACGCTCGTCGTCCTTGCTCAGGTCTTCACGACCGTGAACACGCCCGCGCGCCGCTCGATGGTGCCGACGTACGTCAGCACCCCCCCTTCCCACATGCGCAGGCCCAGCTCCAGGCGGTTCCTCTTGTGCATCCATCCTGGGTCGCAGTAGCTCCGCGTCTGGTAGTACCTGTCCCAGACGATCTCGTCGTCCGCCCTCGGCACGAGGCCCGTCACGGTCTCGAGGAAGGGGGTAGCTCCCGCCGAAAGCTTCGATATCGGCACGCTCGTGGCCCCGCGCTTTGGGACAGACACCTGCTCCGCCACTAGGTCGCACAGGTCGCCCTTCTTCAATTATCCTGTTGCCCGTGCCGTCCGTCCAACGCCTCCGTAGTCCACCATCCTGCCCATGCCCAAATGGCCGAAAACCGCCCTGCCATCGCTTATGCTTCCCCGTCGGCTCGCTGCACCAACTTCGACCAGAGCTCGTTGATGATCGTTCTCTGCGTTGGGGTCGCACTCGCCCAAGTCGGAAGCGGCTCCCCGCGGCTCAGCTCGTCCACTACCTTGCAGCGCCCTCGAGCCAGAGACCGTGTAGCCGCCGTCGCCCTCGCAAGTCTCCTCCACGTCAGCCTCCGCCCCTTCTCCGTCAGGTGAGGGCCCCTCCCCGCGTCGGCTGATCGCGCAGGGGATCCCGTTGACGCCCCCCAGAGGGAGCCCCAGCAGTCTGGAAGCACTCGGACATACAGTCCACGATGAGAGGTGCCCTCAGTCTGGCACAGCTGCGGCCAGATATACAAGTGGAGCAAAACCACCAGGACGCAACCGATCATGCGTGCCGAACCTCGACCCACAGCGCCACCGTCCCAACCCCTCGTAGCCGCCGAGGACCGCCCGGACCACTGGACGATCAAGCTAAGCGGACTTATGCACTTGGTGCTGGCTCGGCAAGAAATCACCGCAAAACCTCATGCCGCAACCTATTCGTCCGCATGGCCACGACCGCTGCCCTCGCCGAGTCCGCCGAGGTGCTCGGTGTTCGCGGCCTTCCGCTTGAGACGCTCCGCCACCTCATCGTCTGCAGCCAAAACTCCAGGGGTGTCCTGCTTGCCCAGGTCCAAGAACTCCTCCGCGTAGGCCCAGTTGACCCTGGACTTCCACTTCCCACCGTTGGCAGACTTGGGGCGTCGCCAATCGGACTCCTGCTCCACCAGCTCGCAGGCCTTGAAGATCGAGTACAGCCGCAGGCAGGTGAGCTCGGCGGCCTGCGAGTTGATCAAAGAGTCAAACTCGCCCGCCGCCACCATCCTGTCCAACACCGCGCCAAGCATGCACGCCGCGGAGGCGATCGAGCACTTGGTGAGCTCCTTCTGCCTGAGCCAGTCGTCGAGCTCCGCCCGAGCACCGCGGCCTGACCTGCACAGGCGCGAGAGGGCGCTCGGCGCAACCCGAGCCTGCACACCTCCCACTCTGCCTCCGTCAACCTCGCGGTGCGACTTCAAAGTGGCGAGGAGGCCGTCCTTGGGGTTGCGTGACTCGATCGCCAACTGCGCCACGGTGTCTCGCACCCCTGGTGATCCAGCCGAGACCTTGTCCCAGCTCGTAGGCGTAGAAGAGGCAGAGGCGGGTGCACTTCCCCTGGCGGCGCGCCCCGAGTCCTCGGCCACGACGCGCTCATGCTCCTGCAGCTTCTTCAAGAAGGCGCCCACCTGCGTGTCCGTTGGCTTCTCGGGGGGCTGCTCCTCAGCGTCGCTCTCGAAGTGGAGGCGCCTTCCCGACTCCACCGGCGTCGTCGGCTCAGCCGGCGGGGGCGCCGCCTTCCCTGCCACTGCCTCGGCTAGGGAGGCGACGCTGGCCTGGAGGGCGGACTGCCCCCTCGCAAGCTCCGCTTAGAAGTGCCTCGCGTCAGGCTCGTCGTCCGACTCGGGCACCTGCGTCCCCGACGCAAGCTCCGCGTCGGAGGCCTCGCTCTCTGAGTCCGAATCGCCCGGCCAGAACCAGCGCGCACCCCCGAACATCCAGTGCAACACGTAGGCGCCAGCCAGCGCGCAGCCGACGGTCGTGGCGAGCGTCTCGAGCTCCCCACTCTCCCACATCTCCTCGGCCATCTCGCAGTACCGCCCAGCCTCATGGGCCGCTTCGCTCGCGAAGAGGATCGCGTCGTAGACCGACTTGAGCGCGGGGCCCAGGCCGAGCTCGCGCCAGGCGCGCCAGCCCAAGAAGGCTGCCGCCACGCAGAGCCCCCCCCCGAGCGGCGAATCCACATGAAACTCACCGCGTTGAAGACGGCCCCGACGATTCACGTCACGAAGTGGCCCTTCTGACCTGCCTTCTTGCCCTTAGGCGTCGGCTTCGCCTTCGGAAAGGCCTCGCGGGCGCCCCACTCGGACTCGAGATCCCGCCTGGCAATGAGCTTCTCCGAGGCCGCCAGCACGAGGTCCCTCGACGCCGCGCTCAGCCCAGGGTGCTCTGTCCACTGTATCCCCGCCTTGGGATTCGTGAAGACTCGATCCTTGTCTCTGACTTTCGCGATCTGGACGCGCAGCGTCGGGTCCGCGCACGCCCAGACCGCGCTGTTCGACCTCCCCACCTTGCTGATGAGCAGCGTCGCGCTCCCCGAATTGCTGCCCGTCTTCAGGTAGATCCTGTTCCACCTCGCCCACGGCGACATGGCGACCGCCGCCTTGGCCCCTGGGATCACGATCTCTTCCGCGTCCTCGTAATCTCCGCCGTGCGGCGCAAACTGCTCGTCGGCCTCGGCCCCCAGATGAGCGGGCGGCCCTCGTCGGCGAGGTCGGGCGCGATCCAGCCGACCGCGCTGGCCCCAAGGTGCCACCAGGCTCTCGTGGTGGCAAAATCGCGGGCCCCCGCGCGGGGCGGCCAGGCCGTCGGGCGACGCCCGACACGTGCAATCTGTCAAAAAGGAACGGCTCCGCAGAAGGCACCTGGGGACCTCAACAGCATGGAGCCGAAATCTCGAGGGCGGCAGAGCCGAGGGAGGACAAAGGGACGAGGACGAGGAAGGACAGGAGAGGACGGCACGAAGGGGGGAACTAGCAGTATAAAAAACGTTATAATGAGATTTACCGTACCGTTCGCTACCAGAGATATCCCAACTCACTGTTGTTGCCCACGCTTTTTCACTATGTGCGTCTCTCCTCCCTTCTCCCGTCAGCTCCCTTGGGCGTCGTTTCTGGATGGGCTGTTGGGGGGCACTTTTTTCCGTCGCGGCCGCGAGCGGAAACGCTGGCGGCGCCCGAAGTCAGCCCGGGCTACGAACCAAACCTAATTAGCAAATCGCGCGAACTAACGGCCGCCGAAACTGCCGCCGAGGGGCGCCGAGGAACGACGCTGGGGACTGAAGGCACAGCTGGAAGAGGTGCCAGGTGAGCCAGGCGGCTGAAGTGCAACCGTTTCAAGAGCGAGACCACCGGGGAGGCAAGCGAAGTGCACCTTGTCGCGCCAGGCGCCAGAGGTAAACGAGCCACCCGAGAAAAGCATGGCATAGCGTGGGGTTGAGCAAGCAGCACAGCGCACCAGCTGTTGGGGATACTTTTTCAAGTCGCAGCCGCAAGCGAAGGCGCAGGCGGCGTCAAATGTCGACCCGGGCTATGGGCGGAGCCTGATTTCCCAGCGAGCGCACTCGCGGCTGCCGAAGTTGCCGCCGAGGGATCTGCTGGGGGAAATTTTTGTCGCAACCGCAGGCGGGGGCGCCAGCGGCGAGTCAGGTCCGAACCAGCCGCGCAAAAGCCGAATTACCTAACGCCGACGGGCCGGCGACCTCAGGCAGCGCCTCGGCGGGCGGGCCGGCGCGAGGGGGGTGCAGGCTGCAGCTGCCAGGGATCTGGTCCAGGGGAGCGCACGTGCTGTTGGGGATACTTTGTGGTTGGCGGCTCCAAGGCGAAGGTCAGGAAGCGGCGCATCGCACGGGGCGCAGAACGAAGATAATTAGCCGAAGAGGCGCATGCACATGCAAGGGACAAGATGACCAAAATTAAACACCGTGGACCAACGCCGACACCCCAGCGGGCGGGGGCGCCACGTCGCAACGCGCGGCGGCAACTGCGGTGCGGCGTGGAGAAGTCGCGCCCGCGGGCGGGGGCGCCGCGCCGCAGCGAGCGGCGGCGACGGCGGTGCGGCGAGGCCGCGTGCACTGTAACAGCGGGGAGAAGTCGCCCTGTCGGCGCCAATCTCCGGCCGAACGACACACGGAAGCGAGGCCGAGAGGGGGGCAAGAGAGCCGCTGCGGACGTCAGTCGGGGCACACAGCGTCAGTAAGAAATTAGCCTGGCGAAGGACCCAACCATATGCAGCTGTGAATGCCGCAATTGTGCTGGGTGGTGGCGGACGCATGCGGGCGGTGCCACTGGGGCCTTCGGTGGAGCTCCCTATGGGGCCACGAAGCGCTGTTCTGGGTGGGTGAGACGCGGTCAGCAAGGGCTGTGCTGCGTGGTGGCGGACGCATGCGAGCGGTGCCACTGGGACCTTCGGTGGAGCTCCCTATGGGGCCACGAAGCGCTGTACTGGGTGGGTGAAACGCAGGCAGGGAGCAAGGGCTGCGCAGGGTGGTGGCGGACGCATGCGGGCGGTGCCGCTGGGACCTTTGGTGGAGCTCCCTATAGGGCTACGAAGCGCTGCTCTGGGTGGGTGAAGCGCAGGGAACAAGGGCTGTGCTGGGTGGTGGCGGACGCAAGCGGGCAGTGCCACTGGGACCTTTGGTGGAGCCCCCTATGGGGCCACGAAACGTGCGAGGGGTGTGCCAGAATGGGGTGTGGAACCGCATGCCAGCGCAGCCACTGGGCCTTCGGTGGAGCTCCCTATGGAGCCACGAAACGTGTGAGGGGTGTGCCGAAATGGGGGGTGGAACCGCATGCGAGCGCAGCCACTGCGGCGTTCGGTGGAGCTCCCTATGGGGCCACGAGACGTGTGAAGGGCGTGCCGAAAAAAAGGGGTGGAACCGCATGCGAGCGCAGCCACTGGGGCCTTCGGTGGAGCTCTCTATGGGGCCACGAACCGTGTGAGGGGTGTGCCGAAATGGGGGGGGGAACCACATGCGAGCGCAGCCACTGGGGCGTTCGGTGGAGCTCCCCATGGAGCCACCCACGAAGCGTGTGAGGGGTGTGCCGAATGGGGGTGGAACCGCATGCGAGCGCAGCCACTGGGCGTTCGGTGGAGCTCCCTATGGGGCCACGAAACGTGTGAGGGGTGTGCCAGAACGGGGAGTGGAACCGCATGCGGGCGCAGCCACTGGGGCCTTCGGTGGAGCTCCCTATGGGGCCACGAAACGTGTGAGGGGTGTGCCAGAATGGGGGGTGGAACCGCATGCGGGCGCAGCCACTGGGGCCTTCGGTGGAGCTCCCTATGGGGCCACGAAACGTGTGAGGGGGTGCCAGACTGGGGGGTGTGCCAGACCGCATGCGGGCGCAGCCACTGGGGCCTTCGGTGGAGCTCCCTATGGGGCCACTAAACGTGTGAGCGGTGTGCCAGAATGGGGAGTGGAACCGCATGCGGGCGCAACCACTGGGGCCTTGGGTGGAGCTCCCTATGGGGCCACGAAGCGTGTGAGGGTGTGCCAGAATGGGGGGTGGGACCGCATGCGGGCGCAGCCACTGGGGCCTTCGGTGGAGCTCCCTATGGGGCCACGAAACGTGCGAGGGGTGTGCCAGAATGGGGGTGGGGGGGGGGGGGGGGAGGAACCGCGTGCGGGCGCAGCCACTGGGGCCTTCGGTGGAGCTCCCTATGGGGCCACGAAGCGTGGGAGGGGTGTGCCAAAATAAGGGGTGGGACCGCATGCGGGCGCAGCCACTGGGGCCTGGGTGGAGCTCCCTATGGGGCCACGAAGCGTGTGAGGGGTGTGCCAGAATGGGGGGTGGAACCGCATGCGGGCGCAGCCACTGGGGCCTTCGGTGGAGCTCCCTATGGGGCAACGAAGCGTGTGAGGGGTGTGCCAGAATGGGGGGGGGTGGAACCGCATGCGGGCGCAGCCACTGGGGCCTTCGGTGGAGAACCCTACGGGGACACGAAATGTGTGAGGGGTGTGCCAGAATGGGGGGTGGAACCGCATGCGGGCGCAGCCACTGGGGCCTTCGGTGGAGCTCTCTATGGGACCACAAAACGTGTGAGGGGTGTGCCAGAATGGGCGTGGGAGGGGGAGGAGGGGGGAGGAAGGGGAGGAGGAGGAAGGAGGAGGAGGAAGGAACGCGGGGCGACGTCTCTTCAAAACGAGGACCCAACACCACAGGATGGTTGGGGAAAAAAGCGGCACAGAGAACGGCCTCAGTTGGGGATGCGCGAAGAGTCAAGAATTCGCGAGAGCGCGCACGCGCTTTCGTTGGAAATCCGTGCTGCGAAACCCTGAATGTTTTATGCTTATGTTGTTTGGTGCTTGAATTTGAAATCGAAAGATTTGGAAGGATTTCGGCATGCGCGCGCGACGGCGCGCGCGTGTGCACTTCGTCTCATTTTGCGCAAAACAATTACTGACAACTTATGTGTATATATATATATAAAAACGAGTGAACGCGCATATTTTTCCGAACAAGAACCGAGGGGGACCGATGCCGGTTTGGCTGGGATCATACGAATTCACACGTAGGGTGGACATTGGGTCATAATCATATCTGCGTTGCATCGGTTCCCGGGGAGTCCACGAACCCGGGGGGGGGGGGTAGAACCTAATCTTTTGACAGGGGAATCTATGTTGGGCGGCGACGAGGCGGCGACGGTGGCGACATAGCCGCCAGACGAATGCACAGCCCCAAACGTCGGACGGCGACAAAGCGGCGACGGCGGCAACATAGCCGCCAGACCGACGCACGCGCCCAGACGTCGGGCGGCGACGAGGTGGCGACGGGGCGGCGGCGGCGGCAACATAGCCGCCAACTCGACGCACAGGCCCAGACGTCGGGCGGCGACGAGGCGGCGACGGCGGAAACATAGCCGCCAGAACGGCGCACAAGCTCATGTCTTAGAGAACACATACATAACCCTAAATACAAGTACTGCTCGGTTTGGCGAAACATGTAAAGAGTTGCAACGATATGCAAAACCATGCAAGCCTACGCAAAACAACGGTAACCAATTCAAAGCAACCAAACGCAACGCAAACCAATACCATGCACCTCAACGCAAAGCAAACCGATGCAACACAACGCAATCCGATGCAGGGCAAGGCAAAGCAATGAAGGCAAACACGTGCAAGTCCACGCAAAGCACGGCAAAGCAATGCATAACAACGTAAACCAATGCCGAGCACAGAAATCTGCGCGGTGCAATCTAACAGCGGCGACGAGCGGCGACGGGGCGGCGACAGCGGCAACGGCCGCCAGACTGACAGAAAGGGCCACGCGACGGGCGGCGGCAAGGGTGGCGACGGGGCGGCGACGGCGGTAGCATCCCCACCAGACCGACGCACAGCTCCAGACGTCGGTCGGCGACGAAGCGGCGGCGGCGACTACATAGCCGCCAGAACCGACACACAGGCCCAGTCTCTTCAGAAAACACATCGGATCCCGAAGTGCAACATATGTTTTAAGAAGCGAGACAATGAGGGCAAGCGGAGGCGAGGGGAAAGTGGAACAGACAGGAGAAAGAAGGGCGAAGAGAAAAGGTAACGAGGAGTGCTGGGAAGACGAGAAGGGAAGGGGGACGGGGGTGGAAAGGGAAGGGAGATGGGCAAGCTAGGTGCGCTCGCGTCATATCTGACGCCCTCCCCCTCCCTCCCATTCCATACCATGGCGCTGATTTTCTCTATCCGCGGACGCGTGTCGTAGCGGACCTGTGGCTCCGCGCGCGCGTGCGTAGTGGGTGGTGGTGCACGCGCGTGCGTGCGTGCGTGTGTGCGTGGTTGTCGTGGTGGTGGTGGTGGTGGTGGTAGTGGTGGTGGAGGTGGTGGTGATGGTGGTGGTGGTGGTGCTGGTGGTGGTGGTGGTGCTGGTGGTGGTGGTGTTGGTACTGGTGGTGGTGCTGGTGGTGGTTGTGGTGGTGGTGGTGGTGGTGGTGGTGGCGGTGCGGCGCGGTGGTGGCGGGCGGATGGGCGCGCGAGAAAAAGGCCCGCGCTGGGGCGAGAACGCCACCCTGAACGGCGGAGGCCAAACACCGATCCGAAAATGAGGCCCACGCTGCAGCGGGAGCACGATTCGGAACGACTCGGGAGCAGAAATGAGGCCGGCGCCTCAACGAGGGCAGCATTTTGGGAAAAAATGACGCCGGCGCCTCAGCGCATCCTGAATGTAAAAAAAACAATACGCGGAGGGTGCGCGGCCATCACCCGGGCGCCATCAGGGGAAGAGGGAGAGTATATTCAAATTGAGTAATTGTAGAGTGGAAGGGAATGAAGAGGGGAGAGGGCTGAAGGACAAAAGGAAATATATGTTTCCCATCGGTAGCTTCGCCCCCGGGCCTCGGGCGGATCGCGGCTCGTGGGCCTCAAGGGCCTGGGCCGCTCAGGCCGCCTTCCTCATCCTCTTCCCCCTCACTTCTCCTCAGATGCCGACGCAGACAACCCTTTTTCCTGCGCTGACTTTTTCCTGCGCGGACCCAGGCGCCTTGCTCGTCCAGAGCTAGGCGCGAGCTCTGGCCACTTACGCTGCGCCAAGCGCGACGCCCCCCCCCCCCCCCCCCCCCGCCTGGAACACTGCAGTGCCAGGCGGGGGGAGGGAGGGGGAAGGCGCGCCCCCGGCCGGGTGGGGCCGCCGCGCGCGCCGACCGCAAAGCGGCAAGCGCGCCGAGCAATCTCGGCGGGAGGCCCCACCCACGGTTTATCATGGCGTGGGTGGGCGGGACCTCCAAAAGAATCAGCGCGGCCTCCTAAGGGCCTCGAGCGAAAAGGGTCGCGGGAGACAGGCGAGAGGCAGGCAGAGGCAGAGGCAGAAACAGGACAGGGAGAAGGGCTGCGCCTTACGTTCTAACGAGCGCTCATGTTCCCCATCGGTAACTTCGCCCCTCGGCCTCGGGCGGGCGGCGGCTCGTGGGCCGCGAGGGCCGGGACCGCTCGGGCCGCCTTCCTCCTCCTCTTCCCTCTCACTTCTCCTCGGATGCCGACGCAAGCGACCCTTTTTTCCTGCGCGGACCCAGGCGCCTTGCTCATCCAGAGCTAGGCGCGAGCTCTGGCCACCCACGCTCTGCCAAGCGCGGCGGCCGCCACCCCCCCCGTGCCCTGGCGCGCGCTGCGCCCCGCGCCGCGGGGCCCACCTGGAGGGCCCCCGCTCGCACTGGCGGGGGGGACCTGGCCCCACTCTGACCCGGCACTCCTCCGACAACCCGGCGCTGCGCCATGGGGCGGTCGTCCTGCACCACTCCCTGGCCCTGGGGCCGCTGGCCCTCCGCCAGCGGCCGGACCACCTTGACAACTGCCTCCAATGCCCGGCGCCGCCCCAGCGGGCGGGCGATAGCCTGCCTCGCACTGGCGCCTCCGGAGCTCCCCAGACCTCGCTTCGCACCCCGGCCCGTGGCTGGCCCCGTCGGTGCCCCTGCATGTCCTGCAGCAGTGCCAGCCCCAGCCGTGGCCCAGGCCAGCGCAGCTCCTCCCGCACCCATTCCGAATTCCAGCACGGCGGACCTCCCTCGGGGTCTCTCCCCACTCGCAACAGGATCAAGTCTGGGTACGGGTCCTCCAGCAGACTCTGCGCTCGCCTCTGGCCCCTCTCGTCGTCGCCAAGGATCATGCCGAGCTTGCCTGGGGGTCCGCTCCCTTGATCGCCGCGACCCTCCCCTTTGGGTCTTGTGGGCATTCCCTGCGCGCTCGCAGCCGCACTTGCAGCCGCTCCCACGACGCATCCTCTCTGGCCTACGAGCATGCCCCCGTCTTGGCCGAATCTCGCCTCTGCCTCGCTTGGTCCAGCTGGGCCAACGCCTCCTCGACCATGGTTTCTGCAAGTTGCGGGGTGGCCGCGCAGATGCCCCATGCCACCAGGGAGTCCTGCGAGGTCCCTTCCTCAACCGCTCTGCGGCAGATCGCTGGGGCCCCTCCTGTGAGCTTCCAGCTCTCCTCACCGCCCAGCTGCCATGCGCCCGGAAGAGGCCCCCGTGCATCGTGAGCAAGGGTGCGCCCCCCTGGCTTGGCCGACACGGCTGCACTCCTGACGCTCGGCGATGGCCCGTCCACGGTGATCGCCAGCTCCTTAGCTCCTCCTCCCTTTGGACGCCAGTGGCCGCAAGGGCGGGCCCCCTCCTGGCCTCCTCTCTTGGGGGCGCGCGGGTCGAGGACCAGCTCGCTATCGTCGCTGTTCAACCTGGCGACGCCCTGGCTCGGCCTGCCCACGCACGAGCGGATGCTCATGGGCTCCACGCACTCCTGACCTATGCTCGCGGCCTCACCTCCGCCTTCGACTGCCGCGACTACGCGCCGCTGCCTCGCAACGGGGTCGCCCAGCCGGGCGCGGCATGCCTCTACCTCCTCCCAGCTGTAGCCTGCTCCTTTGAGCCGATGCATGGCTGGTCCCAGCTCCGCTGGGCCTGGCGCATCCGCGACCGCGACCTCCGCCCCCACCTGGATGGATGACGAACTCCGACCAGCGTCGAGCCTCCTCACCCCCGTCGCTGGTCAGGCTCGCGGTCACAACGCCCGCCCCGCCCGGGCCCCCCGCAGCCCAGGCGGCGACGCCTAGGGGCCAGGTTAGGTGCCCAGCGCCCGGGCCCCCCGGCGCGGCCAGCATCCAGACGACTGCTCCCCGTCGGGCTCCCGCCTTGCACAGGGCACCCGTGGAACCTCGCCACTCGACGAGGGTCACGGCCCTGCCAGGCGCCAACTGCAGAGTCCTGGGGCGGCGTGGCTCACGCCGAGCTGCCGCAGACTGCTCGGCAACCCGGGCATCTGCATCGCACTGCCCTTCCCAGACGAGCGCTCGGCGCAGCCAGCCGCGTTCGAGGTGCTCTGCCCAACTGTCTCGCAAGCTGACAACCTCCAGGCCCCTGGACTCCGCAAGCTCCTTCGCCTCCTCATCCTCGACTCTGGAGAACGTGTCCGCCGTGACGTTTTGGCACGTGCGGAAACAAGCGCTCGCCACCTCGCGGCCGCATGCTGCTTCGAGGCACGTGGCCGCCATGATCAAAAAGCTGACATAGCGATTATTGGCCCTGCAGTTCTGCAGCCAGCAGTGGACGCTGCAGTTGTCCCCGCCATGCATCACCACGCCCCTCCCCCACCAGCCCTCCGCGCCGGCCTTGGCCGCAAACGTCACGAGGTTCATGAACTCGGCGATGGCGACGATGGCCTCCTCATCTTCTTCTACGCCCACCGCCTCCCGCAGTGCCTGCGTGAACTCAGGTGCCGCGTGGAAGGCGCGCTTGGAGTTCACCCAATCAACTGCGGCGATCCGCTGGGGGGTGGCATCGCCCGTCACCCAGATCACGCGACACTGCCAGCCCGGAAGCGCCAGGTTCTCGTTGATGGAGAGGATGCCCGGCAACGCCCCCGTAAAGCGAGACCTCCACTTAGGGCGGTCAGACGCGAGAGCCCGCGCCGACTCCGCTGCCTGCCAAAAGTCCTCCCACGCTAAGCGAACCTGCCCCCCTTGGGTCCGCATCAAGGCGTCGGTCGCGCTCGCCAGGCATCGCGCGGCAGGCACCACGAGACACCAGTACTGCTGGTTGCCCCTGTGGACCTCCAGGAAGTTCCAGGGAATGTTCTGCTGGCCGTTGTCCAGGATGGGCCCGCCAAGAAGTTAGCTGCCTTCTCGATCTTGGGCTCCGGCATCTCGATTGTGCCCTCGCGGGTACGATGCAGGAGGCCCCAGCAAATATTGGGCGTCTCCCGGCCTCCATCCTCGAGATCTTTTTCCTCGTTGATCGCCTCCTTGCCCAGACATGCCCTGATCCCCTCTAGCGCTGCGTCGCCGCTCTGAGCGGCCCGAGTACCAATGTCGGGCTCAACGAGGACCTGGTCGCCCACGAGGAAAGAGCTGTGGAACGGGGCGTCGTCGTTCCATCTCGCATCCGCAGGGCGGTCGGCCGCGTGGTAGCACTTCGCCACCCACGCCCAGATCATCCACTCGCCTGGGCTGCCCGCCCAGCCGAACGCCAGGACCATGTACACCGCCGTGATCAGAGCTGCCACGCCCCATTTACCTCCTTCCAGGTCCGCCCCGAAGATGCGCGCGTCCATCTCGCGCATCACCACCCACCTGAAGGCGTCCTTGACGTCCTTCTTGGCTAGGGCGATGTCAACCCCCGGCGCCCTGGCCTTCCACCGAAAGATGATGCGAGCAAGATCCGCATGCCTCGGCTGGTCCGCGGGGGGGTGGCCCTCCTTGGGGCAGCTCTGGTTCGGCACGGCGCCGCCCCAAATGAGGCGGCCATTGTCGCTCATGGCGCGGTCCGGGTTCTGCCTGGGCACCCTCGCTATGGGCGCACTCACCACCTTACTCAGCAAGTGCTCATGGACGTTGGTGCACAGCAGTACTCGGCCCTTCGCAGCGCCCTTCCGCGGCGCATGCATGACCTCGTCGAGGTGATCCTTCGCGCTCGGGCGCGGTAGCGCCTTCAGGCGCGTCGGCGCGCCCCTGAACCTCGCCCTTGCCCCCTCCTCGGCCACCTTTCTGGCGCGCCCCAGCAGCGCGCCCTCCACCAGGCGCGGTTAGCGCGCTCGGGCCCTCCGGGCGCGCAGTAAAACGTTGCGCTTGCGAGCCCAGGCGGCCGCGGCGCAGGCTGAGAGAGGGGGGGGATGATGATGACGAGGAGGAGGAGGAGGAGGGGGGGAGGGGGAGGGGGATAAGGATGAGGACGAGGAGGAGGAGGAGGAGGAGGAGGAGGAGGAGAAAGAGGAGGAGGAGGAGGACGAGGAAAGGAGGAGGAGGAACACCGAGACACGCATTGATAATGCGTAGAACCGTAGATTCAAAAGCATTAAGAATTGAATATCAATTCGAACATTC
This sequence comes from Prorocentrum cordatum, assembly GCA_963575745.1. Taxonomy (NCBI): domain Eukaryota; class Dinophyceae; order Prorocentrales; family Prorocentraceae; genus Prorocentrum; species Prorocentrum cordatum. Next base: position 139,615 of record CAUYUJ010015664.1, read on the forward strand.
AAAGGTAATAGTAGCGTCGAATCTCATAATATATAATGAACATCTTACATAAGAAACATAATACTGACTTGTCACAAGAAAACGGTGAACCAACATTCTACTAGTAACAAACGTTTTTTTTTATATAAAAAAAGAGGAAAAACACGTGCGACGAGTACTACTAGTTCGAACGCTCATATGATATGAATGTTATAGTGGTAATAAGAATGCTAGCACGAACGCTCATACTAGCACTCTAAACATAATACGAAAATGCAAAAACGAATGGTTCTGATATATTACCAATGCCAACAGCACTGATCATACTAATACTAAGAAGAGAAGGAGGAGGAACATGCACATAGAACCACATGCGCAGATGCTTGGCTCTCTGCAGCTATTCATGGTTCGGAAAGGAAAAAGGCCCGCGCCCGCCCCCGCGCGCGCGTGCTCATACTGTATATTGCCCCTACCCATCGGGCGGCGGGGCGGCGTCGGCTGCATGGCCGCCGCGGGGCCGCCAGCGGCCCCGCGGCGAAATGTTGGGGCCTCAAGAGCAGGCTCGGGATGGTGATGGTGATGGTGGCGGTAGCGGTGGTGGTGATGACGGTGGCGATGGTGATGGCGGTGTTGATGCAGGCGGTGGTGATGGTGATCGCGATGATGATCCTTGAATAATTATGATGATGGTGATGGTGCTTGATTATGATGATAAGTCGTGGCAATAATATACGTATGATGGTTACTGTTGATTGTTGTTGCTGGCGGTGGTGATGAGGAGAATGATAAGTAGTGATGCTGGTGATGATGGTGGTGACGGAGGTGATGGCGATGGTAATGTTGATGGTGCTGGATGTGGTGATGATGATAGATTGGTGAAGGTGGTCATGAGTTGGCGGGGATTTTGGTGAGGACGACGGTGACGGATGGCGATGGCGATGGCCATCCCGTCTTGCTCCGACGATCGCTCGCGCCGTCGGTCTCCTACAGCCGCGTCTGTGCCAGTACGGCCGCCACTGCGGCCTGTTGCTCCCTGGTCGGCGTCCTCAAGGTATCCCTGGCGGTGGTTCTATCGCATAGGCGTCCTGGTTATAGGCGCGCAGGCATCTCCTGGAATACTCCTCCCCATAGCTCCTCCGACGACCAGTCGCTGACGGGGAAGTCCACGTCGTCGTGGCGTGGTCTTGGAATGTCCTGCGAGTCGACGCCCACGTCCTCGCTGTCTTGGAGCGCCTGGTGGTACCTCGACCATAAGCTCAGCTGTCTTTCGTAGTAGAGGGAGGCTGGATTCTGAGGATCGTTCGTCATGCTGGCTAAGATGCTCCTTGCGGCCTCATACGTATCAAACTCATACGTCTCCCATTCCGCAACCCCTGCGGCAGTCATAACGCCGTCCCTTACGGCCAGGCGCGCCGCTACGGCCATGCGACCCTGCGCCGCTGGCGCCCTCGCGCAGGCACTGTGCATGAACTCGATGTCCACCGCGTTGTGCCACGCAATCTGAGCTTATTGCAGTCGCAGCTCGGCATCGAGCGCGCACTGCCTTGCATACGTCAATGCACGTGTCGCACGGAGCATCTCCGTGAGACCGATAGGCGAGCGCATCTCGCGCAAGGCGCGCGCGCACGACTCAGGCGGCAGGCCGTCGTGCGACCAGAAAGGCGTTCGCCCGTCTCGGTTGGCATGGAAAGCCTCACGGTCGCGCGTGCTCTCCCACCACTGCGCCCAACGCCCATCATCGACGAACCCGTGCCCCAGCGATGCGGCTTCCCGCTCCGATTCCGCGGCCTCGATTACGCTTGCCACGTAGGAGTCCTCTCAGCCTCGAGCGTCGTCAGACTCTGGAGCCGCCACTGCGGCTTCGTCCTCGGTGACGGGGCTAAGCGTAACTTCGCCCTCGGCGACGGGGCGAAGCGGAACTTGGCGCCCGCCACTGCTGACATTTTGGAATGTAGTTGCGGTGGCGACCAGCCACCTCGCGAGCAGCTCGCCCAACCCGGCCCCGCCCACAAGGAAGATATTGCAAAAATCTCCTGTGCGGCCCGCGACGCGCGTGGCCGCCAGGAAACGAGCCAGGCGCTTGCGGTCGATGTGTTCTATGCCGTAGATCGAGGCCTCGCGGCAGCATGTATCGCAAATGGGGCCCATTCCACATTCCAGCGTCGCGTCAAGAATGTGGAATGGGACAGCATGCTCGCGGTCGCAGTAGATGCACATGCTGTCGTCAGGCAGGCTGCCCATGTGTCTTTGCCAGCAGGCAGCTTCGGCTGCGATTCGCCACTGCAGGCCTCCCTAGGAAGCGGCCGCCTGGCCGCTGAGCGTGGGCGCGCGGTGGCGCGGTGGCGCCGCTGAACTGGCAACGGCTGCGTGCGCATAATTTCAGACATGAAACGACGTATTCATTATATTGGAAAGTCTGTGTGTACACGATGGCAATAAGTATGACAGGTGTGCTCATTTGTATGTGACCTCGAATGCGTATATATAAATATATATATATATATATGACTACACATAATGTAATAGTCGCTAACACATGTACATATGATGGTATACGGTGTAACTACCGAAGCATGTGACCATACACCACCATTCATTGGTCTACCATATACCTTTCGGGCAGTGGTGACAGTGACAACGGCGACGACAGGATATGCTTTTTTTTCCCAGACGAGTCGCGCCACTCTAAGTGCTCTGGCGCGAGCCCGCCCCTTGGCGCCAGCCGCCACTGCGGCTCTTATTCTTCTGATGCGCCCTCCTCCAGTTGCGCCACTGCTCGCTCGCAGTTTGCCTCGATCCACGTCCCTGGCGGCCGTGACCTACGAAGATCATGTTCTGGTGAATGCCGTGGAGCCAAAGCGAGACGAAGGTGTCGTCCCTGAGCCGCTTGGAAGCCACCTTACCCAGGTTCGGAAGCGGGCGCAAGCCGTAGTGCGTGTTCCGGAAGAAGTTCTGCCTTGCGTCCGTCAAACTTGCGACGCGGTGTGCCTCGACTGGGTCCTCTGGACGCGCGCCCTCTTTGAGCTGTTCGAGCGCCTCGGTGTAAACAGTGCGCCGCTGCGTACTCGCCGTCGGCACGTCGCCCCGCTGCGGCGGGGAGCTGCATCTGAAACGCTCGAGCCAGCTGCTTCCGAACTCGATCGGGGCCCCCGGGGCGACAGGCTGGAGCCGCTCTGGCACCAGCACCGCCACCTGCCCTTCTTCCTCTCCGTAGACGGGGTGCTGCGGGTCGCGCGTGCCGAGCACGAGTGCAAAGTTGCGGTGGGCGGTATAGTCAAACACGCCAGGCCCCCATTTGTTGCGAAGGACGGCGTGGACGGGCTTGTCCCCCGCGGTGAGGCCGCAACTGCAGCCTATGCGATGCAAGGTGCGTTCGTCGCAGTCGAAGAACCAGGTGAAGATGCGCACGCTGCAGCGCAGCAGGTCCTCGATGATGTCCGCGCAGAAGTGCTCGGACCACGCGGAATGAAGGCCGTGGCGGGGGCCGTCACTACGGCCACGGGCGAACCTGTAGCGGGCGGGCACGGCCATTCTGGAATGTGCGCCAGGGTTCCGGCTGGACTCGCGCGGGCGCCGTCGAAGATCGCCATGGCGTGCGTGTCGCCTGTGGCGCACGTGTCTGCCTGCTGTATAACTTTTAACGTCTCGACGACGCGGGGTTGGTAGAGCACGATTTCTGCCCTCTCCTTGAAGTCAACTAGTTCCTAGTAGTTGTCGTCGGCGCGTCTTGTCCTGGTCGCTACCACGGTCGCCGCTGCGTCCTCCAATTGTGCTTTCAGTTCTGCGTGCCCACGCAACACTTCCACCGCTTCAGCGTCGCTCTTCTGCGGGCGGTCGAGGAGCAGCGGGTCCCAGATGAGAACGAGGACGGTCGCTGGGCTCTCGAGCAGTTTCTCGAGATCTTCCACTGCGGCCGTGGCCGTCACTACGGCCGTGAGAAGGGTGAACGCCGGATCCGCAAGGACTCGCCGATGCGGACTCCGAGCCGGCGCTCGCCAGCCAGGGCGCGCGCGCGCAGCAGCGGAGCGCCGCGCTCCACGAAGTCGCCGAAATTGCCCCTGCCGTCCTCCAGTTGGATCCAAGCTCGACTTCTCTGGTCGGTCAAACGCGTGTCCACCTCCGCCTGGATGCGCTCGCGCGGATGCGCCCGCGTGGATGCGAGGGCGCTGTTTGCCTCCCGTTTCGGCGCGGGTGGTGCGCAGCTGCTCGGCTTCGGCGTCGCGTGCAGTAGGGCTTCGTAGTTGGGGGGTTCGTCAGTCTGCCGCGGCCCATTTTTTCCCGCGGTTCCAAGCGTGCCTTTTTCTTTGGCGGCTCGTCCTGGAAATGCCGCGGCGGGTGGTCAGGCTGCCGCGGCAGCAAGTGTACCTTCGGAACCTGCGTCTGCTGGGAAGGCTCACATTTCGCCCTCGGCACAAGCTGCACCTTTGGTTCCCTGGAGGCCGCCACTGCGGCCTCGGGGGGCGGCGCGGAGCTAACGGAAGGAACTGCGCGGGAGGAGGCGCGCGGGGCCCCAGAGGGTCTTGCTTTTGACCGAGGAGCCGATGCGTCGTCTGACTCGCTCAAATCCACAGCCCCCGTGGGTTTTGCTTTCGGTGGCGGCTTCGGAAAAGACTCCATCAGCGCTGTTGCCGTTTGCTTCGCTCCTGCCGCCTTTTTGGCAAACCCGATCGAAGGGTCGCCGTCGGAGGCGCGCCCCCTGCCCTCGACCATGCGGTCGCAGGTGCGCCCCCCGCCTTCGCGGCCCCAGGTGCATCTGGCGCAGCTTCGCTGGACGAGCCAGACGAGTCACTCGTAGTAGAGCTTTTGTCGGACGCGGCCTTTGGGGGTGAACGCAGAACTGCGTTTCCGAAGGCTGTCGCGCCTGGGGCTTTGCTGGAGGCCGCCGCTGCAGCCTTGGCCGCCACTGCAGCCTTGTTGCCTGAGGCGTCCCAGGGCACCATCGTTGATTTCGTTGGGCCCGCCCCTTGGGCCAGGGGGGGCCGCGCGGCCAGCTGTTGGAGCCGCGCGCGCGGTCGAGGTGGGGACAGAACAGGCAAGATGGCAGACGCCATCGTTAATTGTCATCATTGTGATCACAGGTGTCATCGGAGTCGATATCGCCACCGTCATCACCAACGCCATCGTGATCACCATCGTCATCAGCATTTTCACCATCGTCATCGTTAATTATCATCATCGTCATTTATGAACGTCATCGTCCTCATCGTCGTTATCGTTTCATCGTCATCATCATCATCACCAACGTCATCGCGGTCGGTGTTATCTGATGGTGGCGGAGATGATGACGGCGATGTTGGCGCGAAGTATTTCGCTGACACGACTTGATTCGTCGCAGAGCTGCCGAAAAAAAAGAGCAGCGGCAGATGCTGGTCTGCGATTCCTACAACTGGCGGCCGCCACTGCGGCCTACGCTGCCGCCTTATGACTGGTTGCGGCCCGACTGGTAGCCCAAGTCGCCTGGAGGCATCCCGTTGCCGCGCCCTCTGTCGAACCTGCCAGTCCCCGCCCTGTCGAGGTGCTTGTAGCACTGGTACGTGCCAGCGCCATTACTGCCGCCGCAGCCATCCCTGGGTGGAGGCGCGGTAGATGCGTGCGGGTCCGCCTCGCACAGGTCGAATTCCTTGGATTCCCAGTTGGGGTGGAAGCGGACAGCCGACAAGTCCTTGCGGTAGACCACGAAGTCGTAGTTGTCCTGGTGTTCGCCGCGTTTGTCGCCCCCGTGGTGCCAGGAGGCGAAGCCGCGTGGGTGGCCATAGCTTTTGGGGCGGGCGGACACCGCGCACCGAACGAGGCCGCCACTGCAGCCACCGGGCCCGTTGACCACCTGCGCCCTAGTTTCTGGACTCATCTGAGCGATCATCTCCAGCCAGCTCCACGAGACTTCCTCGCCGTCCCAGAAGTCGTAGTGCATGTTGTGTTGTGATTTCTTCTTAAGCGGTTTCCAGATTTTGCCGATCTGCATGGTTGCCTCGCAGGCGACATCTCATCCTGTGGTTTCGGCCGCACGGCGCAGCCACTTCAGCGCAGCGTTGCGCTGGCGGTATGAGGCCGTGATCGGGCGACTTTCGAAAACACATAGGTCGACCGCCCTTGCGGGCGCCGCCACTGCGGCGCTCTCTTGCCCGACCTCGGCGACAGGGGCTCTGTCTCGCGAGCGCTCCCTGATCATCTCTGCGGGCGGTGGGGGGTCCCAAAGACGCAACTGCATTGGGCGGGGCGGCGGGGCTGCGTCGCGCTTAGGGGTGGCAACTGGGGGGGGGGGGGGGGTCTGGCGGCTGCGGTCCTGCCGTTGGCGGCGGCGCTGCCGCTGCTGGTTCGAGGGTCGATGTCCAACGGCTTGCGGAGCCGTCCGTGGACGACGGGCGGGCCGCCACTGCGGCCTGGACTGGACTGGCCTGGCGGCGTCGAAATCCGCGGTCGTCCTTCAGCTGTTCGAGCGGGCACTGGTTCACTGTCCCACAAGCAAGCTCCCCCTCGCGCTCGGCCTCCGGCCGCGCAACCCACCAGTCTCGCGTCTCCCACCACCCGTTGTCCCAACCCTTCCAGCTGCCCCAGCCGCTCCACGGGCCACCCCACCACTGCCCCTCCTCGTGGCCGCCACTGCGGCCCTCTTGCGCCCAATCGTCCGAGTCCTCCTCGGCCGCCACTGCGGCCTCCTGGCCGCCGCTGCGGCCTGCGCGCGCCATTGGCGCGGGGTTTTCCGCCGCCATCTCGCGGCCCTCGGCCGCGGAGGGGAGGTCTGGGCCGAGTGGCCGCGGGCGCCTAGCGGACAGGGGCCGCGGGCGCCGACTGCGGTCCGCGTGGGCCTCGGCGAGCGCCGCGCGGGGGCCCGCACCGGAGCTCGTGGCTTGAGCTTGCTCGGTGGGGAAAAACTACAGGCAAGAGGAAGAGACAGAAAACGCGGGACGGGAAGAGATGGGAAGACGGAGCGAGAAGGCGAGAACGGAAATAAGAAGAGAGTAAGGGAGAGAGAGAGAGAGAGAGAGAGAGAGAGAGAGAGAGAGAGAGAGAGAGAGAGAGAGAGAGAGAGAGAGAGAAAGAGAGAGAGAGAGAGAGAGAGAGAGAGAGAGAGAGAGAGAGAGAGAGAGAAAGAGAGAGAGAGAGAGAGAGAGAGAGAGAGAGAGAGAGAGAGAGAGAGAGAGAGAGAGAGAGAGAGAGAGAGAGAGAGAGAGAGAGAGAGAGAGAGAGAGAGCGACATATAGAAGGTAGAGAGATGAGAAGAAACGCAATGGCACAGAAAGAAAGAGAGAGAAACATAAAGAGATATATATATAGAGAGAGAGAGAGAGAGAGAAGAGAGAGAGAGAGAGAGAGAGAGAGAGAGAGAGAGAGAGAGAGAGAGAGCGAAAGAGAGAGAGAGAGAGAGAGAGAGAGAGAGAGAAAGAAACAACAAAAAGGGAAAGAGAGAGACGCAACCATGGCACCATAAAGTGCGAAGCCAAACGGGGTGAAATGCGTCACCGCGAAGATATCGTCACGAAACTACCGCATGTTTACTGCATTTCTGGACGCTGAGAAGCAAACGAAAGTGCGCATACGAGACGCACGAAAATGCGCAAACGAACAACACATCAAAACATAATATATATAAAAAAAAGCTTTACGATCTATTGAGAATGAGACAGACAGACCGAGACAGAGAGACAGAAACAGAGAGACAATGGCCCGATCTCTCAAAACAACTTGCCTTTTTTCAAATGCCGAGGGTTGGGGGGGGGGCAGAACCCCAGGAGCGCTGCAACCCCTCGTGGAGGGGTTGCAGCATTCCCAGGGGGCTGCGCTTAAAGTTTGATATTCAACGTTTTATTTAGGCTTTTGGATTAACCCTTTCTTCTTGCGGCATCGACGAAGCTCCCGCGTGCCACTCCCGCGGCCGCGAAGCACGCTCCACGGAAGAAAGCTGCCGGGGCGGCCTGGCGGTCCAAGGTGTAGTCGAGCTGGCCCCTCCGGTCCCATAGGACGCACTCGAGTTGAAACGGGCCTGCGCTTCCTGCCTCGGGGGCGGCCTCTGACCGAAGCCTAGGTAACCTAGGCCCGGCGGGGGCCCCGCTGGGGGGGGCCTCGGCGGGGCCGCCGGGCCCGCGCGCCCACCCTCTGCGGGCCAGGGTGGCATCGCCGTCCTCTGCCCACAGACAGCCGCCTCGTGGCCGTCGTAGGGTGCGTGGGTCGGTGGCGTCGCGGGAGGCCCCTCTGCCCCTCCCGGGGATTGGCCTCCCTCTCCTCCCAGAAGCTCCTCGCTCTACACCTCGCGGCGTCATCCCCTACGGAGACTGGCGCCCGCCTCGCTGACCCCTCCTCCATGCGTCGCATCGGTCGCCTCGATGAGCTCTGCGAGCAACTCGTGCCTGCCCATGCCGCTCTCGGACGAGATGACCCCTCTGGCCGCTCCATCTGCGAGCCCGTCCGCGCGCTTGCTGAGGTAGGTCGAGATGAGCGACGATCTCGGGTCCTGGCTCCGCTGCCCCTCGCCCTGCCCATGAGCCCTCCTCAGCTTCGCCTCGAAGTCCGCCCGCGCGTCTCTCCTCGTCGGGGTAGCACTGCGGCTCATGGGCCGCGCCCGCTTGGCGAGGCGATGGCGGCTGCGGTCCTTGCTGAGCGCTATGGCGGAAGCTGGACTCAGCGCGCCCCCCCGGCAGTTCGCGCCGTCGCCGTGGTCCGAGAGCCGCAGCGCAGCACCAGGGCGCCAGCGGATGGCGGGGGACTGGGCCCCCGCGAACTCATCGAGCAACTCCAGCCTCGGCGCCGAGAAGGCGCCGTCCTGGATGGAAGACCAGCCCCAAGCCGACCGCCTCCACGTCCGCCCTCGGGCCGTCGTCGCTGAAGTCCTCGGCCGGGCCGACGAAGCGCGCCGGGAAGCTGCAGCGCGCGTCCCACTCGTGATCCGCGTCCGCCAGGGGGTCTCGCACATGCAGTAGCCACGTAGCCTCAACCTCAGCTTTGGCTGGGCTGCTCCTCCGGCTTGCGGCCCCCGGGGGGCGGCGAGCTGCGCGATCCTCGCCCCTCCTTTCCAGCTCCTTGCTGCTCGACCTCCGCTCTTGAGCTCCATCCTCCTGGTGAGGCGTGGCTGATCGACTGCGCCGGCCCAACGTCCGATCGGCTGCGTGCGCCGCGCGCAGGGAGAAGCCGTCCCTCTCGATCACATGGGCGCGATGACACTGCGAGCGCGCGCACCTCCGCGCGGCCGCCCGGCTCTCGCAGGCGCCCGCGTGATGAGCACGCGCCCGAAAGACCCGAGCATTTCCTTCCTCCTGCATCTCGCGCACGTCGGATACCGCAGCGCGCCCTCGACCAGCATGAAAACTGGATCCTGCCTGGCCGTATCACGGCGGCACGCAGCGCTCAGGACTTGGGTGTCGTCCTTGGTGACGTACGCCACTCGGTCTGCCTGGCAGACGTCCACGCTCGGCTCTGACTCGGTTTCGGAGTTGGGGTCCATCTCCTCGGCCTTGCTGGCCGGTTGCCCAAGCTTGGGGTGCTTCAGCCTCCGCCCGGTGCAGCGCCTGAACAGCCTTCCCCCCGCTCTGCCCACTCCGCGGCATACCCGCGCGCAGCGCAACCAGCTGCCAATCCTAGCGCGCCCCGCTGGAGAGAGCTCAGCCAGGTCCGCCACGTTGACTGGGGAGCTGCGGGCCACGACGCACGAGGAGCAGACATGGACCATGGGCTTGTCGCCGGCTGGGAGGGTGCAGGGAGACGCCGCGCAGATGCACCAGGCTGATACCCTCGTTGTCCCGAGTTCCCTCCAAGTCGGCCCTCCGGTGGCGATGGGAACTGCTTTTTACCTCCCTGAACTTGTACACGTAGCCGTGACGTGTGACGCGGCCGCCCTTCAGCGGCCCCTGCTCAAGCCTGGCCACCGAGCCCCCTGACTGGATGATGAGATCGTTGGGCGTCATCTTCTCTGCTCCACCCCCTTTCGCACGAACCTCGGTCTTGACGTAGTCTTCATCGACAGCCAGCGCCTCCGACGGGCCATGCCAGCTGAGGAACTCCGCTGAGTTGCCGTCGAGCGCCAATTTCACGTCGTGCCCCGTCTTGCTGCCCTGCGCGAAACCCTTCAGCGTCGCCAATAACAGAGACGCGTAGCTCCATGCCGTCCTCAAGAACCAAACGAGGAGGCCCACTGCCGATCCGAGGACCGTCGCAACTCCCAGGGCTACCAGCCCCATGGCCACCCACTGCAGCCTCGCCCAGTAGGCTCCGAGTAGGTAGCGGCCCAGGGAGTCGACCGGACCCATGATGAATGTGATGAGCTGGCGGAGGAACGCGCCCAAAACGTGCCCCATTCTCTCCCCCAGCCACTTGAGTACCACTTCGACAAGGGAGTTGACCCGCTCCATCGAGAAGAACTCTTCGCTGGGTGCCGTGGCTGAAACTGGGGTGTGCCCGCTGGCGGGCCCACTACCACCGTCTGTCACATTCGACGTCCCTCTCCGCCCCATCGGGCGGGGGAGGCGGCGGGCCCGCTCCTGATGCCTGCGCCTCCTTGGCCTCCTCCCTGGCACGCGCCTCCCGCGTCCTCGCGGGCTTGGGCGCGGATGTCTCCTTCACTGCCTCAGCCTCAAGCCGCGTGCCGTCGTCCTGCAGCGCGGAGTCCACCTTCTCCGTTTCGCCTGCCCGGGATGCCTCTTGGCCGCCGGGCCCACGGGGGGGGGGCCCGCGGTGATGGCGCAGGCGCCGCCCTCGCCGGGACGTGGTCGGCGTGGTAGTAGTCGTAGTAGGCGTAGTACACCTCTAGGTTCTCGCTTCCCCGACCTGAACGCCTGCCCAGACCGGCCATGGCTGGCGGCGGGTCCGTGGCCAGGGGCTCCGCGGGACCGGGGAGCGCCGCTGGTGGAGGTGGCCCCTCGGGCGCCTCAGCCGCTGGCAGCTCATCACCGCCCGCCTCTCCGCAGCTGGGCTCGCCCTGGGGGCCAGGCGGGTCCTGCTGCTGCTCGCCTCCTTCGTCATCAGGTCCAGCGCGCTCGTGACCTCCCTCCTCGGGGCTCGTCACAGTAGCAGACGCGTGGACCGTCGCATACCAGCTGACGCCGAAGGACACATCAAGCCACGTGGCCAATGCGCCCATGGCCAAGGCCAAGGTGCACTTTAGCCCGTGGACAGGCCTCATCCTCGGGCCTTCCCTCGAGGGCGTCCACGCGTCCGCTGCGGACCGCGGGGCTCCCCTCCGGAGCCCCCGCCCGCACTGGAAGGGGGACCTGGCCCAGCCACTACCCAGCACTCCTCGGAATGCGCGTGCTATGGCCCCGCCCGCTTACCTCCAAAAGAATCAGCGCGGCTCCCTAGGAACCTTGAGCGAAAAGGGTTGCGGGAGACAGGCGAGAGGCAGGCAGAGGCAGAGGCAGAGACAGGACAGGGAGAGGGGCTGCGCCAGGCTGGGAAACCCTATGATCTAACTAACGTTCATGTGGAAGGTGTACGAGGCGAAAGAAGGCAGGATGAGCAACAGGAATGAACAATGGAATGTATGGAGAGAAGGGAGCACGAGACGGAAGGGCCGAGAAAAGGGCGTCCCAAAGAAGCAGTCCTAGGATGACACCAGACGTCCACCTACACCGGCCTTGGCCAGTTTAAAATTCGGCCCGGCTTCGGTAGATACGCGCTCTTGGCCTCGCCAGAGTGACGTACCGATCGTGGACCCAAGATTGACCTTTGCCAGGGTCGGTGTGTGCAAGTGGATCAACATATTCCCACGCAGCCCATGTTGGAGCAGGCCAAGTCCTTCTCTCTTCGCCTCTCTGCTGCTCTTCTGGCAGCTTCGTCCCTTTCCTGCGGGGGGGGTCGGCCGTGCCAAGGACAAGGACGCGCAGCGGAAGGCGCCTGTCGAGAGTCAGTGCAACCCCCTTCCTCCTCCTCCTCTTCCTCCTCCTCCTCCTTTTCCTCCCCCTTCTCTTCCTCCTCCTCCTCCCTCCCGCGGGCCCCCCTGGACACCTTTATGAAGGTCCACCATCATGGCAGGCACCCGGACATGTAGCGGGGTGATGTGATGTTCCTCTGCTGTCAGGTTTGGTGTTCGATAGTGTTGGACAACCCAGCATCCCACATGCATCGCCCCCTCCCTTCCTTCCTACAGCCCTCAACGGTCCCATGAGCAGCCAAGATGCTTCCAATATGGGTTCAAAATGGCTCCAGAGACATCTCGATGCCTGTCCCGAAGACTACATCAGACACACCACCTGTAAGAGAGCCCATAAGAGCCCACACGGCGCCCCAAGGGCCGTCCTAAAAGCTCGAGTGAACCTCGAAAGAACTCTCCAGGTCCCTGGACCTGGAGGCAGGATCATTGAAATACTTTACTCGCTCTAATGCGTTCTAATTGTCACCCTGTTGCGCCGCCAGAGGCTGGGAGTTGCCCCTGGGATCCCGCAAGCGGCTCCAACGATGCCACGAGAACCCCCTCAGGCAGCGAGAAGACGGCCCCAGACGCGTCCATGGCGGCTCAAGAGGGGCCGAAAACCCCACATGCGCTCCAAAAATGACTAAACATCGACCCAAAATGCTTCCCAGACGGCCCCAGTACCATCCGTGACGGCCCCAGCAAGCCCACACACAGCCGAGGGGTCTCCCCATACAGCCCGAGCTCGCAAACTGACGACCCGACGACGCCCAAAATACCTCAAGAGGCCTCCGAAAAGTTCCCGAGAAGACCTTAAGAGGCTCCCGAGACTCTGCCAACAACCCCTCCAAACGCTTGGGGAATGAACCTTCAAACGTTACGGGTTCTCGGCCCAGGAGAATACAGGGGTCATATTCATCCAAGCATGACAGCTCAATCCCCCGACGCGATGTCCTTGCACCCGAAATGTAGTTCGACAGTTCCGCGGGATGCTTATTGCTGGGCGGTATCCTCAAACACCAGACCGCGAACTTAAAGTAGTATTACCCGCGAGCCGCGCGCCGATGATGGCGTCAAGCATCGAACATACGACAAAAGGAATCGTCAAGAACGCCTAAAACCAACTAAAACTGTGAAACAAAAGCGTTTGACACAGAACAACTACAGATCACATACGGAAAACTGAAGACAGCATGGAACTAGCTGAGAACCATTCCGAATACCAGCAAATGCGCACCGACCAGCAACGCTTGTTTCCCCAAAGTCTTCAGGGCCCCTGAGGGTTCCCAGAGGTCCTAAGAACTTCTTTGGGTTCCCCCTGGGATCAATGCGATCCCTCAAGATTCCCACAACCGAATTCCTCATGCACCCTCACGCCGTTCAGGGTTTCTCCGGAGTCCATGCGTTTCCTCACTAATCATGAGAGTAGGTTTCCTCTGGGTTTTTCAACAGGACTCCTGTGGAGTCTTCTGGATCCCCAAGAAACCTCAAGATTTCCACAGGTTTCTTCAGAACGCTACAGGGTTTCTCAGGATTCTGCAAGATTTCTTCTGGACGCCGCAGGGTTCCTCATGACTTCTATCCTCAAGGTTTCGCCAGGTTCCGCGGGGCCTCTGGGTAGTAGTCGTGAGGTGCGCGAATTCTAGGCACGACATTTGCAGTGCCGGAAGGGCGACGTGCAGGAAGGGAATGTCTTCATTGCAATGATGGTTTCACGACGACCTCCACAAGACTGAAACATTGAGCTGGCACATGATGTGGACCTCCAAAGCATCGCGAAGAGAAGCGCATCATGTCACGGTCCTCTTGGCTGATGGGATATGCTATCCACCGACTCACGCTTGCCGAGGGAGAAAAGCCGCGTCACACATTTGACTGTCCTTCCCCCTGCCCTCCCCCGCTGGGTCCAACATACCGTTGGACGGTGGGGGGGCACGAACTTCTCAACGCACCTGCCGAGCTCCAGAGGCCTCCAAATGCATCCTTCTGCGAAGCAGAAGACCACAAGATGTCTTCCAAGCCACCAAAGACTGCGCACAACACTCCGACGAACCCCGAAGCGAATCCAAGATGGCCTCAAGAAGGCCCGAGAGGCCCCCAGGACTCCCCAAGAGGGCCTGATGCGAACTCCTAGACAGACTCAACAGGCAACAGTTCTCGATTCCTCAAAAAAAGTTCTGAATCACCTTTCCCCAAACAATGTTCACACTTACGGTATCTTATTTGCGTTCTAAACTAACTGGGCCCTGATGCCAATCCCGCCGGCTCGTCGTGCCCCGTCGCCGCCGTCCGTCGCCGCTACTTGCACTGGGCCCCCGTGCGGGTCAGGCCGGCTTGTCGCCGCCGCCCGTCGCTGCCTGTCGCCACCGTCCGTCGCCGCCGCTTGCATTCGTCCACTCGCATTCGTCCACTCGCAGTCGTCCAGCATAACTTAGGACAACATTGCACAGCTGACCACAGCATATCATAGCATAGCCTATGTTGGCTTAACATGGCAAACAAGGGCATCGCATTGCATTAGATAGCAATGTGCAACCAATGCGGTGCGACGTACGACTGCAACGCATCGATTGCATTGCGGAGATTGCCCCGCACTGATTGGCCCTAACGGATTGCATTGCGTAAATTACACTGCGTATTCAACATCGCACATCTAATACAGCTTAATATGCTAGAAAACACTGTTGGGGTCCACACTGGCCAACATGATGCTATCGCTTCTTCGAATTTCCAAAAACCCAAGACGGCTCAAATTGGCCTCCTCAACCCGCCCATAGCGGCCAAGGAGACTCCCGCGACGGCCCAGGAAGGCATCAAGGCGGCCCAGGAACCCCAGAAATCGGCCCAAAAAGGCCAAAGAGGCCCCCAAGAGGGCCCACACAGGGACTTTCGAGGAAGAGCTCGATGGAGTTCTGGGAGCCCATCCCCTCAAAGCAACCCCCCTGGGTCCCCCAGCATGCCCACAGCAGGCCCCAAAGAGAACCCCAGAGAGCGACAAAATGGCCCCACATCGCCCGAAAATGTGCAAAGGGGTTACGAGCATTCCCAAAATTGCACCACGAATATGGCTCCATCCACGTTGGCCCATTTCCCCCTGCAGACGTCTCCCCCGCAACTCACTCGACATGGATCGCCATCGCCGCCAAAATAACACCCGCGTCGATGGGCGCGGCAGAGCGCTGCCACGGTCGGAAAACAGACAGCGCGGCGAGCCGCTGGCTGTATTTTCGTTGTTTTATGTATATATATATATATATATATATATATATATGGTTGTTGTTGGTGGTGGTGTTGTTGTTGCTGCTGTTGTTGATGTTGTTGTTGTTGTTGCGGTTGTTGTTGTTGTTGTGGTGATGGTTGTTGTTGTTGTTGTTGGTGTTGGTGTTGGTGTTGTTGTTGTTGTTGTTGTTGTTGATGTTGTTGTTGTTGTTGTTGTTGTTGTTGTTGTTGTTGTTGTTGTTGTTGTTGTTGTTGTTGTTGTTGTTGTTTTTCTTGGTGTTATTTGTGTTGTTGCTGTTGGTGGTGTCGTGTTGCTGTTGTTGTTGTGGTTGTTGTTTCTCTGTATTTCTCTCTCTCTCTCTCTCTCTGTCTTTCTCGTTTCTTAATAGATATCCTTGTTTTCTACGTGTACATACATCATTCAGACGTCTACACCATACCCCTGCACTTAGGGGTTCTGACTTGTATCACGAAAGAGTTGGATGGCTCCCCGACGATTTGCAACGGTGCCGCCCGTTGCCGTTTGGAAGTGTCCGACGAGGATTCGCAACGATGCCACCAGTTTCTGCCTCGTTGCCAATTTGGGGGACCGCCGAAGATTCGATGCCGCACATCGCCGCCCGTTGCCGCCACGTTGCGCTTGGGGGTAGCGGGGGCAGGGCATGACCATGCCCCCAACGGATTCCCAATGGAAACCATAGTACCGATTCCGATGCCCCTTTTCTGGTCATCGTTCGGTTGTGTTTCCTTGGCGGCAGCATGTCGCCACGCCCTGGCTCGCCCTGAAATTGCCGTCGGGGCGCGCCCTGGGATCAGCCTGGGGGAATGGGTTCCAACACTCTGGCGCGCTGGCTCTCTGCACCAAGGGTCTCGCCCGCGCCCCGGAAAAAAACCACAACGGCCCCCGAGGACCTCAGGATGGCCATGGCCGCCAAGACGGCCCAAACTGGCCCCCAGGCAGCCCTTGATGATCTCGAATTGGCCAAGAAGCCCCCAAGACACCGCAAGATGGGTCTTAGCTCCTCCACCTCCCCCTTCTCCTCGCATTCCCCCTCCCCCCTCCCTCACATGATTTTCCATCCCCCCCGCCCCACCCCACCCCCTCATCCTCCTCCCCCCTTCCTTCTTCCCGACTTCCCCGTCGACCCTCCCCCTATTCCCCCCTCCTCCTCCGCTTGCCCCCCCCCCGCCCTCCTCGCCCCCCCTCCGCTCCAACGAACGCGGGGTGGATGGAAACCCCGCTCAAGGATCACCCCCTGCGCCCCCTCGATGGCGTCGAGAAAATGCCACGCGCAACGCCCCCCGCGACCCTGGAACCGATAGAAGGCCATGCCGCGGAAGTTGATTTGCCGCCTGACGTCGGGACCTATGTTGCGGAGGTGTTTCGGGTGCCCGTGCGCTATGGCCATAGGACCTGCACATCAGGTGTCCACGAACATGTGGGAGATGCAACTGAATGGCGCGCAGTGCAACGGCACATGGCATGGCGCAGCAAAAAGTTGCGCAGTTCGGGCGCGTGGTATGCGACATGCGCGCGACAGGCACCATGAATATGCGCCATGTACTTCAGAGACATATGCCGAAACATACATTTTAAGAATGGCGAAGGCTGCGCGGGAAATGGCGATGAAACGACTCGCGCACTTCATGGGCGGCTGTCGGCCCCGCTCTTCGAACACACGCGCGACGGCGCCCACTTCGGACACCAACGACGTAAACATGAGCAACGTGAAAAAATGTCGTCGAGTCATGATGTTGTTTCTTGCCGCGGGCAAGACCTGAGACCTCTTCGTCGACCGGGGGGCGGCGCCTGCCGCGACGTCTGGCAACTGCTTCGCGTCGGCCCCGGGCGCGCGCCATTTTGCGCCGCGCGGGTAACTTCGGACATCGCCGCGCGCTGCGTCGCGATGTCGCGATTTGGGGCAACGAGTCGCCCTCCCACGCCGGGGCGCGCTGGACGCGGGGAGCCCCCCGGGGGCAGGGGGGCGGGGGGCGAGGCGCGCTGGCCTCTGAGGAGCAAGCTGGAAACAGATGCGCAGGCGCGACGCGCGCGTTCACTTCGCGGCCGGCAGTTAGCGCGCTGCCCCGGCATGGCCCGAAGCGTCGCGCGCAATGGGTCGACTGCCGGCGCGCGGAGGGGGGGGGCATGGGCCAGCGTTCCGCAACCACATGCGATCGCGCCGGTGCGCGGCCGAATCGGGCGCCATTCCGCGCGCAGCGCGAGAGCGAAGACATCCTCGCGCGCCCGCGCGCGACGCTGGCGCGCCGTGCGCGGCCTGGCCTGCGCCATCGTTGGCGCGCGCCCGCGACTTCCTGGTCGTGCGGGGCGGGGCGGGGCCTCGATCTCGCGATCGCCATCGCGCCAAAGGCGCTCATGCTGGCTGCGGCGCCAGCCCCCCGAGCTCCGCGCGCCCCGCGTCCTTGCCCGCTTGGGGCCGGAACATCTCTCGCAACTGCTCGCGACGGCCGCGCCGTCGGCGCGCTTCGACGCCCCCCCCCCCCCCCCCCCCGCGCGAGGCGCCGGCGCGCGGGGCGCGACTGGCCGCGCGGCTGCCAAGAGAAACTGAAGGCCCAAATGCTGCCCCCCACCCCCGGCCAGAAAAGTTGAATCAACGGCCCTGGGGCCGCGCGCGGCGAGCGCAGTGCCCCTGAACGCGCCGATCGCAAAAGCCCCGGCGGGCGCGGGCGCGCAAGGCCGCGTCGAGCGCGCCGGGAAGAGGGGCGAGCACCGCGCCAGACATTGCATGCTCCGAAAGAAAGCACTTGCAGGAGGCGGCGCGCCTGGCCATGCCCAAACTTGGCTGCGCATCCTAACGGCGCGGCAATCGCGCCCGCCTGTGCCCCGAGCGCCCTCCGCTCCGAGCTCGGCGCGAACCTCGCGCGAACCCTGCAATAGCGCGGAGCCTGTCCTCCAAGGCCCCGAGGCGGGCCCGCGCGAAGCCTCGCGCGCGCCAGGTGGATTGCTCGAACCCCGCGCAAGGCCCGCGCGCGCCCCGCGCGAGCCCCGCGCCCGCGCGAGGCTCGCGCAGGCCCGCGCGAGGCTCGCGCAAGCCCCGCGAACACACCGGCGTTCCCAGCGAAACCCCGCGACACCCGCTCGGGCCACGCAGCGCACCGCGAAGTCCCCGCGCTCGCGCAGGCGTCGCGCGAGCTCCCCGCTGGCCCAGGGGGTCCGCGCGGGGGTTGAATCCGTTGGGGGCCCCGCGGATCCCAATCGCGAGCCCGCGTAAATCTCGCGCGAGCCCTGCTCGGGACACCCCACGAACGCCGCTCGAAACCCATTCGACGATCCAGCGCGGACGCTGCGCGCGCGCTCTTTGCGAGGGGCCCGCGCAGCGCGCGCGAGAGCCCCGGGAGGGCCGCGAGAGCACCGCGCAGGCGTCGCCCAAACCAATCCTGGAGCGCAACCACCACGCATTATCTACAAAGACACTGCCGAGCGCCACGTCGACTGCAGTCCGCGCGGCGAGCGCGAGCAACCGCCAGATGGCGAAGACGCCGGGCGCGGCGCCAACCGCGTCTGGCACGCCGCCCACACCGGCGCTCGGAATCGAGCGCGCCACGGCGGGTTGGCCGCGCAGGGGGCGCCCGAGAAATCGGGGTGCGCCGCGGCGGCCTAGTTGCGTGGGCCGGAGGCGCGCCAGCGACGGCCCCCCTCCGGGGCTGCCAGAAGCGCCGAGAACCCTCGGCGCGAGCGGCAAACGGCTTCGCGAACGCGCGGGCCGAGGAGGACCGCAGCAATGCAGTCGCGCACGAGCGCGCGCGACGCGCCTCGCGCGAACGATGTTCTACGCCGCAGAGAACGCGCCGCGAAGAGGCGCCTAGCGCCGCGGCGCTCGCGGGCGCCCCGGCCCAGCGCGGGCGAGGAAACGAGGTCGCGGCCGCTCGGGCCCCGAATCGGAGCGGCTCGGAAGGGGGGGAGGGGGGGGGGGCAGGAGCGATCGCGACGGGCGGGGGGCCAGAAAATGGATGGCGGGGAGGAAGGGGAGGGGGGGCGCGGGAAGAAGGAGAAAGAAAGGGGGGGGGCAGGGGGCGGGGGCGGGGGGGGGGAGCTGGAAAACGAGGAGGCGCTGGAAGACGAGGGGCGCGGGGGCTCGAAGGAGACCCAGCGCGAGACCGAGCGCCGCGACCACGGCGCGGGAGAACCATGGAAGGACCCTGGCGAAAGGACACAGAACCGCGCAGAGGACCCAGAGGAATCGCCGCCTGAATTCCGCCGACCAGGGTCTGGAAAATATTGCGCAGTAAACAGATTCCTGGTTTGGTCGAACCCCCAGAAAAACTGCGTTTTGCAAAGAACACATAACTTAATTAACGAAGGCGTAACAACGTAGGAGACAAACAGCTGTTTGTCGGCCTGGCCCCGGAAGGAACAGCCAGGCGCCGACGTTTGTCGAGCGCTCGCGCCCGCGCTCGCGGCCGGCCCCCAGAAGCGAAGCCGCCGGGGCACCGCTCTCACGCTTCCCCCGAGCTGGTGCGATCGACGCCGTTCAGGTTGCGCGCGCCTCCTGTCTGCGGCCCCCCCCGCCTCTCTCGCGGCTGCTTTATTCGAGCTGGGCTGGGTAGAATCTGCCTGGTGGCCGCGTGCCAGCCTGCGCGCCCCCCCCCCCCCCCCCCCCCTCCCCTCCCTATCCAGCTCTGCGCGCTTTCTGCATTATCGGAATCTGGGGAAATTGCCGCCTGCCCCTGCTCTTTGCGCCCCGCGGCCGACGTCGATCGGCGGAGCTCCGGCCGCGCTCGCGGGGCACCCATGGAAGGGGGGCCGATGGGGCGCCAGCTTGGGAAGCCATAGAACGCCCGGCATCCACGGCCGACCCCGACAGACGCGGCCAACGGAGCGGCGGGCCGCAAGGAAGCCACAGAGACGCCATGAAGGGCCGAACCGCTCGAGGCGAGTGGGGGCCCAGCACCTGCGGCCGACCCCGAGAGCCGATGGCGTCGGGGAGGGGGGCCAGGAGGGGGCAAAAACAAACCGTGGGAATAAACCCATCGGCGGTCGCAGGAGACACGCATCCGCGGTCGACCCCTGGTAACAATACCATCGCGTAGCATCGGGGGCCCAACTATGGGGGGCCGCGGGGCGCCGCGCACTCACGGGCAATTCCGACAGACGGGGCCGGCGGGGCCGAGGGCCACGCCACAGGGGAACTAATGCGGAAAGAAAATCCAGGGGAGGTCGCGAAGCAGCAAGCGCCCGCGGCCAATCCTGGGAAGCAGGGCCCGTTCCGTCACCAGCGCGAGAACCTCTGATGGCAAGCGCTATCTCAGAAACTTGTGGCACCGTGAGAGACGTTGTTGTAGTCGTCAGATCGCCCCTGTCAAGGCGGCTCGGGGGCTCGCGGGACACGCGCAAAACCTCCGCGCAAATGCGCGGATATCGTGCTGTTTTGCTCGCCGGGCCCCGCGGGGCTACGCGAGGCCGAAAAGCGAACGAGGCTCGCGCGGGGCTGGCGCGGGAAACCTCTCGCGGGGTCCCCGCGGGGCTCGCGCGAGGGCGGCGCGGGGCCCTCGCGGCACTCGCGCGCGCTCGCGCGGAGGTGCCGCAGAACTTGCGCGGGGCGCGCGCCGGAGTCGCTAGAAATCGCGCTTAGCTCGCGCGGGGGTCGCGACGGGCCCCCGCGGGAGGGCCGGCGCGAGGCTCGCGCGGGGCTCGGGCGGGGCGCGCGCAAGGCCCGCGCGGGGTTCGCGCGGGGCTCGCGCGGGGCCCGCGCAGGACTCTCGCGGGGCCTGCGCGAGGCCCCATCGAACCCTTTAGTGGTCGCGCCGGCATGAGCGCGCCTCGCGCGAAATTGCAAAGACCGCAGGTGCCGACAGGCGGCGCGGGTCTCGCGCGGGGTCCGAATAAGGCACGCGCGCGCCTCGCGCGAAACCAGCGCGGGGTTCGCGCTCGGCAAGCGCGGAACCTCGCGCGGGATTGCGCGGGCCGCGGGCGGGCCCCAAGGGCTGCCGACGCCGATCGCCAATGGGCCGCGCGATCGAACGCGCGATGAAACGGCTGGCGCAGCTCGCGCAATCTACGCGCGCGCGTCGATGTTCATGATTGCTTGAACTGCGTGAACGCGTTTCAGGGGGGTGCGCTGCGAAGGCTGGACCCGCAAGTTTTTGGCGTGAGTAAGGGCGGGGGGGCAGTGGCGTGATCTAGGGGGGCCGCGCCCGAGCGACCCGCGACGCGGGCGGGCGCGTCGCGGCGCGCGCGCAGGCGACGGCGACAATTGCTCGGCGAGCGCCGCCGCCGCAAAGAAATTGCGAACGCGCAGGGGGCAGGCGGCGCAGGAACGCCCGGCGGCTGCAACTTGCGATCGACCGCGGACGACCCCGCAGCCACGGAGAGGGCTTGGACGCCGCAGCTCGCGCCATCGCGGACCTCCCCGCGGGGGCGCGAGGCCCGGGGCCCTCTTTCCCCGCGCCGTCAGCCACTCGCGCACTTGCCGCTGCCCGCCCGCCGCGCGCGCGCGGGCGCGGCGCGCCCCAGGCGCGGCGCCCTCGCGTATGGTTGCAGGCTCGGGGACATCCCGGGCCGACCAATCTGTCGTCTGCGAAGGCCTCGCGAGCGGCCGGAGCAGACGTGCGCCGCGATAAACGGAACATCAAAATGTGCGCCTACTCTGGCCGACGCGCCCACTGAAGGTCGCTCGCCCGAGAACAAGCCGTCGCGCGGCTGCGATCGCGCGCCCGGGCGCTCGCCTCGACGCCAGGGCGCTTCAGATGCGAGGCGAGCACGGCGCCGACTGCGTTTGCTTCGACTGCGCTTGAGGCGGGGGCGATCGGGCCTGCGCGCCGCGCGCGCAAGATGCTGGCGCGCCCTGGGCGCCGCGGCGAACGGGTGCGACGCCGGCGGCGTTCACCGCCCCTGGCGGCGGGCCGAAGTCAGCGCCCGAAAAACTCTGCGCCGATCAGACCGCGCTGCGCCGCGAAGCCATTCCCCTCCAGGGCGTTGCTAAATCCTGCAAGCAGCGACTCCTCCTTCCCATCGCTGCGCGGCAGGCCCCGCAGGGAAACGAGCGCGACGGCGACGCCTTACAAACGGCGCAAGAAAATCACGGCGCGGAGCCATGCCGCGACCCTTCTCGCCTCCGAGGGGCGGCGCGAGCCCGCGGGCGCGGGTCTTTTGCGCGCGCGTAGGGATGCGACCAAGGAGTCGATCCCATACGGCAGCCCGTAGGTGGAGGTGAGCGAAGAAGAAGGTAGCTGATCCTTCCCCAGGGCGCCGCGCGGAAGGCAGCGCGGTAAGTGCGCCAGTGCCTGAGCCGATACGTTAGAGGCATATGCTGATATAGTGGGAATATGAGCGGACGTCGCACACGCGCGCCCCGTCCCGAACCCCGCCTGCCCCGCGCTGGCGTCGGGCCCGCGGGAGACGAAGGCGGGGCTCGGGAACGGAAGTGCGAGGTCCACTCGCAGCGCCGTCGCATCAACCGCACCTCCAAACGAGGTCGCATCGGCTAGAAGAGATAACATGGGGGTCAGCCCCGCCGCGCAGGGTTAGGGGGGTCTACCCGCCTTTAGCGGGCCCAGGGTGCGCCCCCCAAGAAAGCCCCGGCACTCCCGGGCGACCCCCCGCCACCGCAGGCGACGAGGCTGGGGGGGGCAAAAGAAAAACGTGCAAATAGCGAACGTTACTGCGCGCTGCGATGCAGGTGTCTCCGCCAGCGCACAGCGACGCGCGCGCAAGGCAGCGCTAATCGAAATGCGATGGATCAGAGGTGCGACGATAACTTGATTAAGACAATCAGAATTTTCTCATTCACGGGGCGCTCCAGGCCCAGAATTGCCATCGGGCCCCCGGCCCCCGCATTCACTTGATATTACAATCGAAGTTGCGCTGGCAACTGGTCAACCAGATGGCGTGACATGCGTAGTGCGAGATGTCCAGGCCTCAATATGTGCACGATGATTGCCAAACATGTTTAGACATGTGATGTCGACATCGCAATATCAGCCATGGGGGTAATGCTGTGCGCAGGTCGTACTCTGACGCCTTCCCATGGAGGAAGATTTACGGTAGCAGTCGATGTTTCTTTGGCGGGCGACCTGCCTGGGTGCGTTTATGCCCAGAGTGCCAAACCGCAGTGAATGACGTCATGTCCATGAACATGTAGAATGGGCAGGCAAAAGTGGTATGCAATGTACAAATGAGAAATAAGGTACGCAACGATACACAATCACGAAATTCAACTCAACCAAACATAAATCGGCCACAGAGCGCGGGGCCCCAAATGTTTGCTACGAGCGTCAAATTGTCCCACAGTGCGAGTTGCAACATCATCAAACCAAACAATTGCACAATCAGTATGATCGATCTAGATCCAATTGTTGAAATAGCCCGACCAGCAACGGCATGTAATGTCGCTGTAGTGCTCGAAAGTTGCAGCCCCGCCGCTCCGGTCTGCGTCGCCAGGGGCAGGGCCGCCGGAAGACGCCGCGCCCGAGGAAGAGGCAGCGCCCATGGCAAGCCCCTCGCGGCGCGGCGGTGGAGGAGAGGGTGACGGGGTAGAGCGGAGCGTGGCGACCAGGACAATCCCCTCGCCGAAGGCTTTGCCCCCCGTAGCGGTCGCAGCAGTGCGATGCCTCGCTCTGAGCCGCGCCAATGTCACACGGCACTGGCCCGCGTCGCCGACCCGGAGGGCGTCTGCGCACATCTCGCACATGTGCTCATCGAGATTGGCAAGGATGTCGGCGCAAGCTATTGTGTCCATCTGAATTTTGGGCGCTCTTGCCTGGGCCGGTGTTCCATTCCGCCTGCAGGCGCCCCCACCGGCGCTCAACTCGCGACCGAGATCGCGGAAGGCCCGATCAGGGATCGCGCGGGCGCTGTCGCGTGGCCAGATCAGCGGAAAGAGTCGCATCCCTTATCGGTCGCCTGATCGGTGAGATCGCCCATCATAATGTCTCTGCGAGATAGGCGTGCTGAGGCAGTGCCAAAATGCTCCGCCACGATCTGCTTGGTCTGCTCCACGATGGCCGTCTCCTCCGCAGCCCTCTCGTCATCCTACAGGCTATCATCGCTGTCATCACGGAGCACTTCAACGATTTGCGCCCGGGTGGGGGCGCCAGCTGGCGCGGAGTTTCCCGGGCCAGACTTGGGTCCTGAGTCGAGGGGTCCCTCGGCGCGAATCTCTGCAGATGGGCGCGGAGGATGATTGGCGTCAGCCGTGGAGATAGATGCGTCGGCGCGCCGTGCGCGCTCGGGGCCGTCGCCCGGCCGATCCTGCCACAAAGGGAACGCTGACTGAAAATATCCCTGGAACGACGCATCGGCCGCCATTGAGTCGGCCCACAGCGCTCGCAGTGCACGGGATCTCGGACGGTAAGAGCCCCATGGGCAATGGCGCGAAGGACCTTTGACAACGCGCGCGCGCAGTCGGACGGGAGGGACCGGAGAGGGGGAACGAAGGCAATTGACATCAGTCACAGGCCTGGCAGTCTTAGCGGTCTCCGTTGTCTTCTCGGCATTCGGGCTGCGAGTGACGTGAGGCATGGGGTCAATGGCCGGTCGCGGTCGGCCAGGTGGCGTCGTGTCACGAGGCGGCAGCACGGGCGCGAACGTGCCCACTAGCGCTAAATCGCCAGACGTCAGATCGCTCACACGGGGCGCACATGCTGGCGCGCCCGCCGGCGCAAAATCACCAGACGTCAGATCGCCCACAAGGGGCGCAGATGCAGGCGCGCCCACCGGCGCAGTGGCATCACCCACGCAATACTTACCCACAACAGGGTACGAATCATCAGCCCCATCTCGTCGCACTCGTCGCGGGCGTCGCGACGCTCGAGGCGCGGCGCGCAATTGCGGCGGCAAAATCCGTTCAAGATTGTCGAAGTCGAGTTCTGGCATGCGGCTGTTGGCAGGAATCCTGCACCATTGACCATGTGGGCCCTGCAATACATAAACCAATATAGGACCCCAGATTTGTCGGAAGCCGTCGCCTTGCACCAGTAGCCCCACATATAGTACCGCTGGGCAGTCATCCAGCGCGCGGGCTGAGATGGATACACCAATGTGGCAGCTTCAAATGGATGCGCTCGTTGACGATCCTATCGCCGCTGGCGGTTTCCAATATGTTCGCGCCCTCGGCGCACGTCGGAGGTTTCTCGTTGCGCGAGGTCGGCCTGCCTGGATGTGGCGAGCGGAACCGCTGTCCAGGAACAGCGTCCATCCCTACGCTGCAGTGGCCCGCGTCGCCGTTGTGCACCCGGTTGTGGGCGTTGCCGCCGACGCTGGGCCGTCGTCGGGTGGCGGGACAGGGCTGGGCCGTCGTCGGGTGGCATGTTTGGTCGGGGCGATGAAATAATCGTGCCAATTCTGCGCCGCGAGCCGGCAGGCCCGGAGCGCCTCGGCGCCGTACTGCAGCCGCCTGTCCGGCAACTTGTCGGGCGCGACGACGGGGTGGCCGTCGTTGGCTTCGGCGCGCAATTTGGCCAGCTGTCGCTTGGGCACCGCGTAGGTGATGACGTCGATATTGTCGAGGTCGAGACGTCGGCGCCGTGGTTGTCGGCTTGTGATAGTCAAATTCATTTCGCGGATCGCGCGCGCTCGGTCCCGTCGTCGAAAGCATCGCGGCGCGGCGGGGGATCGAGGCCGCCAGCGCATCGAAAATGACCGTTCGCAATTGCTGCTGCTGCTTCAGTCGCCGCGTGAACCTCCACGACTGCGCCCGCGGCTGCCGCCCCGCGATGGAGATCGGGATTGCGGCGGGCGCCGGGCCTTCCATCGCATATCCACCGGAACCGGATCAGCCCGCCCGCGGCGCCCCGGACTCCGCGAGCCTTGGCGCCCCCCGCGCGAGGAGCGTCGATGGCCCCCCGCGCGCCCGGGGGAGGACGCCCCGCTGCGGCTGCCCTGACTGCAGGCGCGGCAAGGGCTCCTCTTGGGGGTCTCTGCGTCAGACGCGACGCGGGCGCAGCGGCAGCTGTTGCCCTGCTTTGCACTGTTTGCCCGGGTCTTTTCGCGGGCAGGCGCCATGGTTTGAAAAAAAGAAACAGAAATTATTGGCGCCTCCGCCCGTGGGCGGCCGTTGCGCGCCTCGCCCCGTGGAGGATCGTTCCTCGCGGGGGCCCGCGTCGGTCTGCGACGCGCGTCTGCGGGGTCGCGGCGTGGAACGGTCGCAACTGCCAGTGTGCGGCAATATGCACCAGTCGCCGTTTTTGCTGCGAACTGCCCTGCATGCTGCGCGCGCAGCCAATTCGTGGCGAATTGTCTCGTTCTTGAGATCGTGCTTCTTACGCTCGAGCCGGCGCATCTCGACGTTGGCCAACAAAACGCGCTCTCGCAGCCCATCGCACGAACGATTGGGGTCGCCCACCTCCAACTTGTTGCAGTCGCGCATGTCTCGCTTCATCCACGGGTGTCTGCGGATCTGCGCTCGGAACAATGACTCGAGTATCTTCGCGCCCAATGGATCACGGGATACTCAGGAAGTGAGTCGTCCCAGTCCACAAGAATATGTGAGAGATCGTCGCCCCGCATGCGAGTAAGTTGTAGACGTTCAGTCGTGCGTCGCGTCGTCGACGTCAGTGACCTTGTGAGATTTCAGCACCGTCCAAAATATTTCTCTACCTTTCACAACACGCGGCCGGAAATTCTCTTGGGCTTCGAGGCTCGTCATCTGTTGCGGAGCTCAGTATTGAGAACGGTCGATGGTCCAGCGGCAAGCTTACAATCGGCACCCTCGAAATCGCCACTGTCTTGCAAGTCCTCAAATGTAGAGTCAGGTTGTTCGGCGACGCGGAGGAATGCGCGCGCCTTGGCAGGGCGTCCGGAGGCACTGCCGAACTTATCCGTGGCCACTTGTTGCCACTCCTGTAACTGAGTAGCGCGTGGCAGTTGAGGAATACGTACAGCATCTGACTTCTGGATCTGGGTGGTGCCGAGGCAGATCCGGGTGACGTGCGTCGCGGTTGTCCAGTGCGGATGTCGCCACCGGCAATGGTCGGGGCGCTGTCGGTGGTAGGCCCTGGCGGTTGCGAAGGGCACTGGATCTGGGCGTCGCTAACGCGAACCTTCATGGCGGCTTCGGTGGTCGCGAGATCGTTCTGCAACTGCTCGACAGACACTGTGTCGCACACCACGTACCTCGTCGTTGGTGTCATAAGCTCGCTGGGGGGTGCCGATCCAGCCGATGATCTAGGTCCTGGAATCGTCAGTTGTGTGCTTCGCGCTCTGGTTCCAAACGGACGGGTGAGGACTTCCTCTGCCCTCGCCTTTTTCAGCGTCTCTTTCTTGGGATATATGGGTGAGTCGCAACTGCACGTGGTCAGCCGCCTTCCTTACCTTGGCCATATCGGCAGCGAGGGGGGCGGAATCGCAAACCGAAGTCGGGGTGCCCAGCTGGCCAGTCTGGGTCCGCACAACATACAACCCAGCCAGTGCAGCCAGCATTCCAGGTAACTGTTGCTCGACCGTGGAGACTCGGTGCTCAAGCGCTGGCACACGTCCCTCTGATGCATCAAGACGTTGAGCAGTAGCCATATCGGCAGTGCGCAGCTTCCCGTGGAACTCGGACGTCAGTGGTTGTGGTTTTGCTGAGAGTGGAGGTCGGCAGTGGTCACGTCAACGTGATCACGAAGCGCAATGAGGTCATCACGGATCATGCGCCTCAGTAGCTGGAACATACCACGCGGTCAGGAGCTCATCGTGTAGTGTCCTGACGGCGGCAGCACCCGAGTCCCTGACGCTCACGAGTTGTGCCCCCGCTCGAAAGAGGTAGTCGTGAAACGTCTGTATTGCAGTGGAGTGGGAACCTCGGTGTGTCTGCGCAGCCAGACCCGACAAATCCTGGGTCGTGTAAGTTTCTACCTGGTCTCGAAACTCGGCCAAAATCACTGGCTGAGGGCGACGCCTGCGATACAATATCGCGCCGCAGGGAGCTGTGTTGGGAGCGCCACCGAGGGTGGTTGAGGCTTTTGTCCCCGCTGCGAAAATGGATGTGATACCGCTTTGGGGCCTTTCGCTGAAATGTCCGTCCTGCGCGATCTCCAATGACGCGCACATGCTCGGATGCAGACGCGTTAGTGGGCGATGTGACCTGAGCCCGGCGGCGGGGGCGCGCGAAAGCGTTGTCTGGAGACGTTTCACTGGCGCCGCCGCTTTAGGCGTTCCCACCGGCACATCGTCGATCAGCGAAGGTTGGAGAAGAAGAAGGGGGCGAAGCGAATCCAGCGGTGGCTCCGAGGCCTACTGCAGGCGTTCCCACCGGCACACGAGAACAATCAAAGGCGGCGCCAGGAAACGTCCCAGTGGAAGTATCAGGCAACAGGGCACTATGACAGTTGTTAAGCGTGTGAGCGCGCGCGGGCGGCGGCAGCGGTGAGTCGGGTAGGAGTTCACCAAGAGCAGACGCAAGAGATGCGGAGCTAAACGAGCGGACGTCACACACATTTTTGTGCAAGGGGAGCCTGCGGTGAAGAAGCAATGCCACTATGCGCGCGGAAAGCCTTGCGTGGGCAACCCTTGAAAGAAGGGCACGCTGAAAACAAACATATGATCAATGCACGTGGGCCCTGGGATGGGCCGCGCATGGGGCTTCCAACAACACAGGCCATTGGCCACGCATGGGCGTTGGGTTGAGAAACCAAGAATGGACTGTCCTCGGGAAGGCGGGGTCGTCGGGGCTCGACCATTGGCAACGCATGGGCCCTGGGACGGAAGGAATCGCATTGGCCACGCCAAGTGGGGCTCTTGGGTGAAGGCGGACCTTTGTCCACACACGGGTCCTGGGCCAAAATGGCCGCGCATGGGCTGCGCCCCGAAAAAAGGGAATGACAAAAACAAGAGATTTACCACTAGTACTAACGGGCCGTGGCCCGACATGGCGCGCATGGGCCACACCGACGGGGTCCTCGACCTTTGGCCACGCATGGGAGGCGGCTCGAGAGTTCGCACATGCGCCGTCCGCGCGGGGGCAACATTGCCCGACCGCATGCCGCGCAGACGCGCAGTGACGACAGGCCACAGATTGGCCACACCACGAAAGCACGGGCAAGTGCAGGGCCATAGTCGAAAACGTACACAAGACAGCGCGACGAGCCAATAGCGGGCCTCGGCGTGTCCCCTGTATTTAGCCAATCGCGCACCTACGCAGCACCCGCGCTCGGGCGAGCAGGCGATACCCACACGAAATGCGCCAGTGTGCGGCGCGCGCACAGTCCAACGGGCGCGACCTGCGACCGCCCACAAAGATCCGAGGAAGACCCCTAGAAGCACATCCGCGTTCTATCTTTTCCATCCACGAACCGAACAACCAGATAAAGAGAACGATCCCTCAAACACCCACCCTGAGATTTCACAAGGCCACAGACAGGCCTCTGGAGCACGACCAAGACTCAACCGCACCCTTCAAACAAATGTCACGACTCTGATCGTGTTGGAGGTCGACGGAATGGCGTAAGCCTTTTGAACCACGCTATGGCATGACGAACAAATCTGCACACACACCATCCATCCGCATCGGCCTTGCTTGTATGAGAAACGTGCGATGTCTTACCCAACATCCCACCACCAACAAATGCAATGGCGCGATCAAGCGCGACAACGCATGACACAGATATCACCGGGTGTGTTTAATGCAGGATGACGATTACGCGCAGCATAGTCCTGCCCTGACGACGCCGGCACTCATTTCTGACACTGGCATGCAGTGCATCGCTCGATCTTGAACGATCGCATCTCGAAATCCCCAAAGGCTGTAGATACCATATCTGCTATGAATACCGCGACGCGGGTTATTCTCTGTGCGCCCAGAGGCCAAAAACGGGCCGCCAGAGGGTGTTCTACCTTGAACGCTTGCTCTGGTGTTGCCGCCGCGTCGACTCGGCACGAACCTGCCTCGTATGATGAATCGTGCATGCGCCCCGCGTGATCGAGTGCCTGGGGGCAAAATAGGCCTTCGCCTTGCCAGAGGGCAGAGAAAAAGAGGGGGTAAGGTCACCCTGCGGCTGGCCATTGGACACGTCAACGCCGAATCCAATCTAGCACGAAAGCACTCCTCTGGCAATCAATATGCCTCACCTCTTGGTAGGTCACCCAACTACGCTCGTTTCGCGCTGCGCGAGGCGCAACGATCCTACTTTATAAAGTATCACGCAGGCGACCTGTGGACCATTTCTCTCGGGGAGATACTCAACTCGTCCAGCTCACGCTGCTACTTATAACCACCGCTGCCACGTTTTCACTACCAGGGCGGCTCTTGCCGGAAAAGACTCGCACGAGGAGCCACGTCAGAATCGGCAAAACTCCTTGGCACCATTTTTACTCGTAGTGAGCTCATCACCTCCTATCCAGACAATTCTACGTGGCCGCCCCAATGGTCCAACGGTTGGTGGCCTGCTGTCGAATGTTCTGCCACTCGCCTTCGCGCTGGTTCCTGGCGTGCAGGTCCTTGACCCTCCAGTCCTCGAACTCCCTGGTGGGAGAGACGAGCAAACACCTATGGGACTGCACCTACGCAACGTCAACAAAAACAGCCTGAACCCTCGCCGGGACGTCAAACTGGAGAAAATATCTCTTGTCCCAACTTTCGTGTGCTCTGCTGGGTCTGGCGCGATGGAGCAGACCGTCGGCGACGGACAGGAGTGCGCTGAGGCTGAGGGCGCGCGCGGCGTCGGCCAAGACAATCCTCCACGGTGCGAGCGCCACTGCTGCGCCGATCAAGAGAACGCTCGAAACACTGCGGGCCGTCACTGAGCTCGTGAACCTCTGCGACGCCCCCCATTGGCGCAATCGTTGGAACCTCGACGACGAAACGAGCCTTGCAGGCGTCGGCGCTGCGGGTCACAACAGAACTACCCGCGCAGGCACTGTGTGAGCATCTGGGACCGAGGCCCTGATTTTGGAGTTGCGCTGGATGGAACGGTGCAAGAAAACAAAACCAAGTATGACAAAAACACTCGCTGCGTCTAATGTTCAATCATAATTCCACCGTGCGATTCATCTGCCATGTCGCAGCCTCATATGGTAATGGCAACTGCTATGCGTTATGCTTGCAGACATTGCACGTCACTCCATCGGAATCCTGGGGGCGCAGTGGCGTGAACATGAAGGCCAACACATGTGTGCGGCCTCTCGTGCACTGATGACACATGTGCTGCGCGAGAAAAACGAATCGGCGCACTGCATCGAGCACGAGTGGGCGACACACTACACGATTTATGTGAATATATGAAGACAGCGGCCTCTTCCTCTCCCTTGATCTCACCTCTTGTCAGTCAGTGGGCTATATTGCGAGTGGAATCCCACCAGCCCTCTGGGCCTGGATGGTGTAGGCAAACTTCTCTTCCAACCCCGCTCTTCCCCTTCGGGAAAAGGTTTTTCACTGCTCCTTATTAGTACCCCCCTCCACCACCCGTCTGTGGGCCAACCCAGGACATGCTCCCCCCACCATCCCGAGCACCAAAACAATACAGAGTGACCATTGCCGCCAAATCTCGAACATGCGCGGGCGCCCTGCGACCAGTCTGCGTTCGTTTTTGACACGGCCGGCGGGGGTGATGGCATGCTGCTTGTTGCGCGTAAACTGCGCGCAAACCGACCGTCCGTCCTTGTAAAAAAACACACATACATGATGCACTTCGCCTCCAAATCCGGAGCATGCGCGGGCGCCCCGCGACCACTCGGGGGGCGCCCTGCGACCACTCTGCGTTCGTTTTTGACACGGACGGCGGGACTGTTGGCGTGCTGTCTGTTGCGCATAAGTGGCGAGCAAACCGGCCGCTCTCTTCAAAAAACCATACAACATACACTTTGCCTCCAAATGCGGAGCATGCGCGGGCGCCCCGCGACCACTCGGTGAGGCGCCCTGCGAAGACTCTGCGTTCATTTTCGACAGGGACGGCGGGGGTGCGGGCATATTGCTTGATGTGCGCAGGCCAACCATCCAGCAAACAATACAGAATCCACCCGGTGACGGCTGTGCAATGGCGCACCTCGCACGCACTGCGCGCGCCGAGCACGTGGCGCACCTGGGGCGGCTGGAACACGTGCCGCGCGTGGCACTCGTGGAGCACGTGCCGCACTTGCTGCGCCTCACACGCTTGGGCCTCCAAAGTCCCTGGTGCACCTGAACCCGTGGCGCACATGGTATGCGTGGCCTTCTTCGGCGATCTGCTGAGACTCGGGCACTACTTATGTGTTGGGAGGGCGGGTGGGAGTGAGCGACACGGCTTGCGGTCGTCGGGGGGGGGCCTCGACCCCTCCCCAAACCCCCCCCTCCCCTTGGATCTGGGCGGGGCGCCCCGCGAAGCGCCGGAACGTCCCCAAAATGGTCCAAGACGGTTCCAAGAAGGCCTCGGAATCCAAGGTGGCCTCCAAGTAAATTCGAGATGCATCAAGATGGCCCAAGATGGTCCCCAATATGCTCCAAGAAGCATCAAAACCGCTCCAAGACGTGTCTCCAAGTTGCCCGGAAGCTCCTCAAGGAGGCCTCCGAATGGCAAGAACCCGTCCAACACCTAGGGGAACTCAATTTGTCGTTCTGTCTCGCACTGTTGCTTCCGATGGCCATTCGAGGCCTCGAGATGGCTCCAGAATGGCCCAGGAGGGCCCCAAGCGGCCTCCAAGACAGCCCCAAAAGCGCCCATGAGCGGCCCAAGAGCGCAACTGAAACTCTCCTCTTGTTTGATCGATGTCTTCCAAGATGGCTGCAAGAGCGCCCCTCAAGCTTCACAGGGCGCCCTTTTCCTTTGCTGTTCACGGGGGGCCAGGTCCGAAGGGGGGCGCTGGCGTCGCGCCATCGTGACCGACGAGCGCGCCCGCGAAACCGCCCACGGGGTTGTTCCCTGATGCCGACGTTATTCTGCGCAAGAGATGCGATCCACACTCGGCCAGATGCCGCGCGGGCCCCGCCAGCGCGCGCCCAATGTGCGCGGGGCCCCGAAGGCGGGGCTGGCCTTTGGCACGCGGGCCCCTGCCTTTGCCGGGGCCCTTGCCCTCGCCACTCAAGCGACCCTTCGGCCCCTACCCCCCCTAGCGCGGCGAGGCCCCCTCGGGGTAGTAACCCGTCGGGGGGCCACCCCGAGACTTAGGGGGCCCAGGGGCCAGCTGCTGGAAAATTCTGGCCGCAAGAGAGAGGAGCGGAGGCGGCCGAGGCGGCGGGGGGGAGAAACAAAAATCGTTCCAACAGCTCGGCCAAACGCGAGCTGGTCTGCATCATTGTGGGCAGGCGCCCTACTTCTTGCTGTGCCCGTCCACGTACTTTCTGAGTGCCCTCTCCATCGGTCCGCGCGGCGGCGCGCCCGCGAACCTCCCCCCGCCCTCGAACTCCACGAGCTTGAGCATATACTGCTACGCCGCGGCGTCGCGCTGGCGGCGAGGGCCCACGCGCCGCATCAGCGTTCACATCGGCGTCGCCCCCATCCTCCTCCTTGCGCGCCCTCGCCCTGAAGTGGCCGGTCAGCTGACCAACCTCGTTCGCGACCTCGCGCTTGCTGGGCGCCTCGTTGAAGAACTTGAGCATTTCTTCGCTGTGCTTGGCATCGGTCTGCTGCGCTGCCCCCGCCGCCGCCGCCCCCGTGGCCCCGTGGCCGAACGCCGCCATGAATATCTGGATGTGCGCCGCGCCCATTGCCTCGTGGTCGAAGGCCTCCCCCGCCATTTCCCCTGCCTTGAGCGCGGCCGAATCGTCGCTGCACTTCTTGCCCGCCTGCAGGCTGACCGCGATCAGCCCCGCGGCGATGGGCAGCGCGATCTCGGTGAACAGCGCGGCGCCCAAGTCCCAATGTCCGTCGCGTTGGCAAGGGCGAGCCTCGCCACTGGCAACGCGGCGTCGTCCGTCGCGGCCCTGCGCATCTTCGGGTTCTGGTCGCCGCCCTTGTCCTTCGCGCATTTCTCCTTCCGCTGCTCTCCTTCAGCGGCGATGGGCTTGCTGCGCCAGCGCGGCATGGCGAATTTCGGCTCCATCGCCCCCGAAATAACTGCCGGCAGGACTAGCTCCTGGCGCGGGCCCGACGACCCCCGGAAAATTGTTCGACCGCAGATGGCTACAGAGGCCCTCCAGGGCGCCCCCTTCGCACTCGCAGCAAAGGCATTGCAGCGGCCGAGCGGCCGAGATTGTTTGAAGGGTGGAAAGGTGCGCGCCGCTTCTCGCTGACAATACCCCCGTGCTATAGCTCGCGATTTGCGCCTAGCTGTTGTTTCCTGCGTCGCGAACGTCTGCTAAGAACTGAGACATATGTTAGCGGGCGTGATAATGAAGTAGAAGATTCGAACATGATGCGCTGACTTGATATGCGATAGGCACGATGGCCTCGACGAAAAACGAGTCCCACATTCAAGTCCATTTTGGCTGTGCATACATATAAACACATCCACCTCCGATGGGCCCCGCCCGGGTGGCGGGGGGGCCTGCCCGTGGCAACGACGCCCCTTGAAAGCCCGGCGGCGGATTTGCCCCCCGAGCTCCCGACTTCGCAGCTCGGTGAAATCAATCGAACAGAAATCCACCACGGCGTCTGCGCCCTTGCCCGAACAGAAACAAATTCGGAGCAACTGGCTCAATCGCGCAATCAGGCAACAGGTCGGCGGTCTGGCTCAAGTCAGGCGCCGTCGGTCGCAGCCGGGGAGCGGCGCGCTGCGCGGGGCGCCCTGCGAGGAGCTGGGGCCCGCTGGCGAATTCAAACTTTCCAAGGGGGGCCACCAGGACCTGCGCGCAGTGTTCTGGGCAACGCCCCCACGTCTGGTAAAGCTTGAGACGTCTTATCCTCGTCTCCTGGCTAGAATATAAAATGTTCCCAAACCGTGGGGCCTCTTGATTCGCGAGGCTCGCGATGCGCCCCCCCCCCCCCCCCCTCCCGAAATTCGCCGCCTTCCATCCTGTCGCCGCCCTACTGAGGCACGAGTCCAAAATCTCGCAATCAAAAGAAGCCGCGGCGAAACTCTCTAGCCCCGACAGCAGGGCGTTTTGGGCGAAACCGACGAAGAAGCATTTCCTCAACCTTCTCGCTAAACCCGCAAGCTTCCACATCCCACGAAGCGCATGAAAACCAAATCGAGCAGCGACGCACCTACGGGCAACTTAATTTCCAGCCGAGTCTCGCATGGTAATGAATGGTCCCAAGTGCCGCGCCTCCTCCATTGCAGCCCCCTTCACGACGCCCACGTTTGGCTCGAGCTGCAATCCCCCTCCCCCCCTCGCGGCATCAGGTGAAGCCCGCGTTCCCGCGGCGCGCTGTTCCTTCGGGCCGCCGCCTAGCACGATGGCAGATCCACAGCTCGCGTTCGCGTGCGGACACGGTCCGGAGGGTGCTTCAAGTAGCAATCTGCCAGCCACGCGTCGACGATAAATCTGACTGCCAGCGTAGTCCTGGCGATGATATGCTGACTGCGCGCCTGCGAAAAGCACCGCGTCAAAGTTCCCCCACTCCGTCACTATCCCCCCCTGCCGCGCCCCTGCGCAGCCTCGCGGGCCCCAGCCCAAAATGCGCGGCCCATGCGTCCGCGCAGAAAACACCATCGCGCATCTAAGTCGACGCCGCCCTGGCAGGAGGCAACTGCGCGCGAGCAGCTGGCCCGCTTATATATATATATATATATATATATATATATATATATATATATGAAATGTATGTGTAGTGTCTTTTTTTCCTTGGTTAAAAAATAAATTAAAATTGGCTTGAGCCACCAGGCCCCCTAGAGCGGCGCCCAAACAAAGCCCCGGGAGGCGCCCAGGCGGCCCCGAGACGCGCCCGAGGGGCCCGAAAGGCCCCCGAGAGACCCCCGAGAGGCCCCCAGAGGATCCCCGCCGCGCCCAAGACGCTCAAAGACAGTTCTCCGGGGCGTCGGCGCTGGATGAGCTGGCGGGTGTACTTTTGGCACGCGGGCGCGCGAAACGAGTCGAACGCCCGGGTGGCAGGGGCAGGCGGCGCCGCCAGCTGCGAAAAAGCTGGCGGGGATACTTTTTCTATTAACAGGATCGCGAGGCAGGTCGTAAGCCGCCTGAACACTAGGTCGGGCCGCGACTAGGCAGCAGGAAAAGAAAGGCAAGCGAAGCGAGCGAGCGGGCAGCCACTCAGAAGGAGAGCCATGAACCGACGCTCCCAAACCTGGCGGCGACCAGCAAGCAAGCGCCGCCAAAATGGCGCGGCGGCGCGACCGCGAGCGCGCGGAGGTCGACCGCTCGGTGTGAGCCAGGCAAACAGCACCGTCAGAGACGAATTAGACCGACAGGCACGCCCAGACGACACCCGTGAAATCGGCGACAACAAATGCAAAAACATCGCGTCGGCGCAAGTGCGAAGGGGGGCACCCTCATCACCGACAAGACTGCAAACGGCAGTAAAACCTGTAACACTCGTCGAAAGCGAAGTCCACGCAGGAGAACGTCGGCAAACGAGCGCACAGTGCCACGCTCGCCGAACCCGAGGTCCAGGCACCGTAAGGCAGGCAGTGTAGCGAGAGACCCACTGGAACCTTCCGGTCATCAGTAGGGGCCGACACCAGCCAGGAGCAGGCCAGGGGGCACCTGGCCTCACCGAATGCGACGCAGCACCATTCCCTGCGTGAATCCTTGCGTGGAAACCAGACCACCTGAACGTCATCAGGAAGCGGCATTGGGCTGCAAACCCCAGCCGCTAGGGAACAGCCCTGTGAGACAGGAGGGGGAGCGCCCCGGTGCAACGGCTAACCGCTGCGGCATGAGGATGCAGGAGGAGAGGAGGGGAAGTGCGCGCCAGGCACAGTGGGCACCCCGGCGCGGCAGCTAACCGCTGCAGAGGGCGCAGGAGGGGGGGGAGAAACATATACTCGAGCAGTTGATGCTGACTGTGCCAATCGTGGGCGTGCCATGTTTGTCCGCGCTGACTATGCCGAACCTGGCTGCGCCAACCCTTGGCCATGCCAACCCTGACTGTGCCAAATAAGCCCTCGTGGAAAGTGGGCGCTCACAACGACAATTGCCGAACTCGAAGTCCTTGCGCCGTACTTGTCAACAGCGCGTCGAAATGCCACTGAACCCGTTTCGGCCACTACGCGAGATCCAAGCTGGCGGGGCACCGCCCAGCAGCGGCATTGGCGGCAACCCCGGCCGCGAGGGAAGACCCCAGTGAAACAGGAGAGAGAGAGAGAGAGAGAGAGAGAGAGAGAGAGAGAGAGAGAGAGAGAGAGAGAGAGAGAGAGAGAGAGAGAGAGAGAGAGAGAGAGAGAGAGAGAGAGAGAGAGAGAGAGAGAGAGAGAGGAGAGAGAGAGATGAGAGAGAGAGAGAGAGAGAGAGAGAGAGAGAGAGAGAGAGAGAGAGAGAGAGAGAGAGAGAGAGAGAGAGAGAGAGAGAGAGAGAGAGAGAGAGAGAGAGAGAGAGAGAGAGAGAGAGAGAGAGAGAGAGAGAGAGAGAGAGAGAGAGAGAGAGAGAGAGAGAGAGAGAGAGAGAGAGCCAGCTAACCGCCGAAGCAAAAGGAGAAGAAGGAGGAGAACTCACCATAACCCTGCGTGCACTGAAGCGCACGCCACGCGCTCTGCATCGAAGCTTACCTCTGTAAACCCGCCACTGGCACCAGCTTGCGGTTGTTATTCGCGCGAAGTCCCGCGTAAAGCTGGGCTCTTTCAGCCGCGAATTAGCGTGCAATCACGGATGATGAGGTCTTCCATTGGGCTAGCGCACCGCCCCATATGCGCCGGCGGGCGCAGGCAATGCATGCTTCCTTGTGTATGTTAACGCCCAGTGAGACGACCGGCGCGCTGAC
Source organism: Prorocentrum cordatum (assembly GCA_963575745.1). Lineage (NCBI taxonomy): Eukaryota > Dinophyceae > Prorocentrales > Prorocentraceae > Prorocentrum > Prorocentrum cordatum. Next base: position 177,311 of record CAUYUJ010015664.1, read on the forward strand.
CCCCCTCTTCGCGACAAGGTGCGTCGCGCATTCGTCGCCAGCGCGCCGCCCGCGCGTCGACCGCCGAAAAGGCCAGCCGTCCTCTCGAACGCGCACGTCGCCCTCGCAAGAGGGTAATTTGGTGAGCGCGTCGCCAGCGCGGCGGGCACCAACGGGGCGGATCGCACGCGCGTCGCCCGCTCCACGGCCGCTGAAAAGGCCGGTCGCCTTCGGGAAAAATCGCCCACGCTGCGGCCCTGCTGGCGAGAAGAAGGCGGCCGCTGGGCGACCTCGGCAGATCAGCGAATCCCTCTAACATTACGAATGCCGCGATGCTGCTGAACGCACCCTGGCGCTAGGCCAGCAGGTCCCCGCAGCCGCCGCCACAGCCGCCGCGACCGCCGCCAGCGTCAAAACTACCACCGCCACCATCACCACAAACGGATGCGACCGCAACCACATCCACCGCGACGATTACGACCAACACCATTTACCGCCATCACCACCACCACGACCACCGCGCTTCTCGCGACCACCACAACGACCGACACCAGCACGATCACCGACGTGACCACCACCTGCCCGCCCACCACCAGCGGCGCGACCACCACCAGCGCGACCAAGGCGACGAACGCGACCACGACCATGATCACCAACGTGATCATTACAGAAACACCCGCCCACTCCGTCCTCCCCCCTCGCCCCCCCATTCCCCTGCCGGGCCGCCCTTGCCGCCGCGCCCGCCTCGCGCCCCTGCCCCTCCCCCCTTCATTTCTCCTCGTAATCTTCCTCGCCCACCGCCAGCGGCGGGGCCATTCGCGGAAGGCGGGGGCGCCGCTCGCGGCGACGCGCCGCGGCCGCTGAAGGGGGACCGCAGGAGAAGAAGAAAATGAAGAGGGACACGGGGTGGCAAGGGAAAACAAAAACAAAGACGAGAGAGGAGGGAGGACGCAAGAGGAATTCTCAACCAAAGGGAATTCTTGATCATTCTGCGGGACCATGGAGGTCGTCTTTGAAGGGGGCACTGCCAAACAACAACTACCGCACGGACTGGTTGAGGAGAGAATGTGATGCGAGTGGCCGTATCGCAGCATCGTTGGTTTTCTTGGGTTTACTCTGGTCCTCCTCCTCCTCCTCTTCCTCCTCCTCCTCCTCCTCCTCCTCCTCCTCCTACGTCTCCTCCCCTTTCCCTTTTCGCACGCCGCAGCAAGAGTCACTCGTCCTGCCCGAAATAAGCGGCTCGATGGCACGTGGTGTGAGCTCCGACGCCGACGGCATGCTGCCCGTCCAGGGCCTCGTCATCGTCGTGAGCTAACCCTCGCACTCCCTATCCCCCCCACCGAGAAAAAGGGAGACAGAGAGAGAGAGAGAGAGAGACAGCGAGAGAGAGAGAAAGAGAGAAAGCGCGATAGAAAGAGAGAGAGAGAGCGCGATAGCGAGAGAAAGAGAGAGAGAGAGAGACAGCGAGCATAGGCAAGCGTTGCGTGCACGCTCATGTACATCCACATGTGCATGAATGTGCAGATGCGTTCACATCTGCGCGCGGTCATACGTCCGGACGAAAGCAACGCTTGAGAGGTGAGAATGGGGTGCGAGAGGCCGCCAGGCCAAGCGTGCAGGCGGGCCTCTCCCATTTAATGTACTCCTCCAGCGCCTTCTGCCTCTCTCTCTCCCTGGGAGCTCGCGCGGGTGTCGTTGTCGCCAGAGTACCCCTCCTCCTCCTCCTCCTCCTCCTCCTCCTCCTCCTCCTCCTCCTCCTCCTCCTCCTCCTCCTCCCCATCATCATCAAAATCGACCCCTACGGAGCCAAGAGGGGGGGACTGGGAGAGCGGAGGTAGACCCCCCTGCTCCTCCTCGTTCTACTCCACAATCCTGCTCCTGCCCATCCACCCAAACCTCACATGATGATGAAAATGGTGTCAAGTCGCAACATGAAGCATCCGCTACAGCATGCAACATGCAATGTGCAAACGACTGGCCTTTGTCGTTCTCTTTCGCGTCTCCGCTGGTGTCTTCTCTTTGCTCTAGCCTGGGCGGGCCAAAGACACTCACAATACACATGTGCAATATCTGCCCCAGGGGCGATGTACCGGCTACAAACGACACCATAGCAAGTCTATGCCAAATCCTCCAACGCTTAAGGAGAACGCGAGTAAGCGGGAGGGCGTCCACGAAGCTTTTCTGCTTACAAACACAAGAGACACGGAGACGTAATTAGCCAATACCGTTTGTCAATGCTGCGCCTCGCCCGAATCTTCCCCAACCCAACACGTGCCGAAACATCACTCGCACGCTCGCGTACATCCCCGAATGCAACCGTCACGAGACTTGAAGATCATATTTCGTCGAACGCGGGAGAAGAAATATTCAAACACGCGGGTTCCCGCTTCCACTTCTGTTATCGGGCAACACCTCTGGCCCACGCGCGGCGCCGCATGCACATACTTTTACTAACAATGTATACCTTTGCACATTCAAGCATGGGGTTGAAATTCTGGCGGCAGAGCCCCAAACTGCTGTGGCAACGTGGAATCAACTTTCTGCCACCGCAGGAATCATGACTGTGGGTTCTGCCATCGCGTGAACTGTGCAACCTTGAACTGCCTCCTTTCTCGAGTGACCGCAGAAACTCTCGACCCCATCCGGCGTGCATGTATAATGATTATGCGCGTGTGCGAAATATTGCCGTAGGCACTGAGTAAAGTGTCACCCAAACCCTCCGCGTTGAAAATTGGATTACTCGTCAAGAAGCCGCTCAACATTGATGGATGTCTTGGAGATCCCTGTGACTCTCGGGGCTTACACCGGACTCACTTCTATAGCGCTCACTTCTATAGTGCTCACTTTGAAATTGTGGTCCGGAAGGGGCCGCACATGCAGGCACATGCCGCACAGTCGCATGCACATGCCCATGCAAGTATATAAAAGCCTCAACAGCATTGCCGCACATGCGCGCACATGCCACACCGTCCGACGAACAGTCGAATGCACGGTCAAGCAAAACTCTGAAAGCATAGACGCACATGCCCGCACATGCCGCAGAGATGTCGCAGGCGATAGTGGCCTGACCACCTGAGCTCGGGGCATTTCGCAACCCAGAGTTCCGAGGATGTCTCAGGCAAGCGTGGCCGGATCACCATGGGGCAGGGCATCTTGGAAACCAGAGTGGCGAGGATGTCGCTGGTCAAGGTGACCAGACGACCATGGGGCAGGACACCTCCGAGGTCTGAGTTGTGAGGATGTCTCAAGCGAAAGTGGCCTGACCACCATGGGGCAAGAGATCTCTGAGGTCAGAGTTGCGAGGATGCTCTGGGGAGAGTGGTCTGACCACCTCAGCCCAGGGCATCTCGGAGCCCAGAGTTGCGAGGATGTCTCAGGCAGGACTGGCCTGACCACTTGCTCAGGGCATCTCAGAACCCAGAGTTGCGAGGGTCTCAGGCGAAAAAGGCCGAGACACTATGGAGCAGGGCATCATTGAGGTCAGAGTTGCGAGGATGTCTCAGGCAAAAGTGGCCTGAACAGCTCAACTCAGGGCATCTCGGGCGAGGATATCCAAAGGTAAAATGGTCTAACCACCTCAGCTCAGGGCGTCTCGGAACCCCGAGTTCCGAGGATGTCTCAGGCGAAAGGGGCCGAGACACTATCGAGCAGGGCATCATTGAGATCAGGGTTGCGAGGATGTCTCAGGCGACAGTGGCTGACCACCTCAGCTCGGGGCATATCGGAATCGAGACTTGCGAGAATGTCTCAGGCGACCGTGGCCTGACCAGCATGGGGCAGGAGATCTCTGAGGTCAGAGTTGCGAGGATGTCTCAGGCGAAAGTGGTCTAACCACCTCAGCTCAGGGCGTCTCGAAACCCAGAGTCCCGAGGATGTCTCAAGCGAAAGTGGCCGGGCCACCATGGGGCAGGGCATCTCCGAGACCAGAGTTGCGAGGATGTCTCAGGCGAAGGTGGCCAGATCACTTCATGTCAAAGCACGTCGGCCTCCAGATTGCCGACGACGTCTCACGCGGAACTGGCCGGACGCGAACGCGCCGGCGTCCGGAGACGAACGCCGGCCCCGGCATTCGTGCACGTCCCGCACATGCACTGCACAGGTACGCACAGTATTCGCACAGGCCGAGCTCGCCGGTGGCCGAGACAGCCAAAAATAGCGCCGAGGCCGTCCAAGAAGCAGAAAAAAGAGGGCCCCAGATGCCACGATTTTTCTACTACCGGCCGGGGCCGGTGCTGTAGTAGAAAAATGGTTGGCTATTTGACGTAGAAGATAATCGAAAAGCCCCGGCAGAAGGGCCCGAACAAAGCCCCGAGGCAGCCAAAAATAACGCCAAGGCCGTCCAAGAAGCCGTCCAGACGGCCCCAGATGCCACGATTTTTCTACTACCGGCCGGGGCCGGTGCTGTAGTAGAAAAGTGGTTGGCTATTTGACGTAGAGAATAGCCGAAAAGGCCCGGCAGAAGGGCCCGAACAAAGCCCCGAGGCAGCCAAAAATAGCGCCAAAGCCGTCCAAGAAGCCGTCCAGACGGGCCTAGATGCCACGATTTTTCTACTACCGGCCGGGGCCGGTGCTGTAGTAGAAAAGTGGTTGGCTATTTGACGTAGAGAATAGCCGAAAAGGCCCGGCAAAATGGCCCGAACAAAGCCCCGAGGCGGCCAAAAATAACGCCGAGGCCGTCCAAGAAGCCGCCAAGACGGGCCGTCAAGCCACTTTCGCCTGAGACATCCTCGCAACTCTCACCTCCTCCTCCTCCTCCCCCTCTTCCTCTTCCTCCTCCTCCTCCTCCTCCTCCTCCTCCTCCTCCTCCTCCTTCTCCTCTGGCCGAGCCGAACAGGCAGGCGGGCCAGCCGAGCCGGGGGCGCCCGCCTTCTCCGCCCCCCCCTCCTCCCCCTCCCCTCCACCTCCCCCCCCCCCATCCCTGCTTCTCCGGCCGAGCTGAGAAGGCGCGCGGCAGAGTATTTTATTAGGCGGGCGCGCCACCGCCAGCTCACGAACCGGGCGAAGAACCGCCCCCGCCAGCAGCGGGCGAGTCTAAACGCACAACAAACTCTTTCAGGAAGCCCTGGCACGCCCCAGGTTAGCTCTGCGAAGGCCAGGAGGCATTGGAGGCACAGGGGTCCCAGACAGCTCCTAGGGCATGAGCGTGCATGTGCATTGGGATGTGCACGCATGTGCGCCCGCGCGCTTCACCGCATGTGCGTGCATGTGCGGGCCCGCGCGGCCTCCCGAAGAGAGGTTGCGCAGGCATGTGCGTGCATGTGCCGATGACAGATCTGCGATTCTCGAACACCTCCCGCATGTGCAGGCATGTGCGCGCATGTGCGTCGGACTGTGCGTGCATGTGCGTATGATGGATACATCAAAACACAGCGCACATGCCCCCGCACATGCCCGGGCACGACGTGCACAGTAGGAAGTCCATCCAAGAAGGACCGCACAGGCCTGGCACATGACTGGCACATGCCGCGCACATGCGCGCACATGACAGCGCAAAAACGGCCGCACATACACCCACCCAGGGGTATAGATGTGAGTGCGGTGTATCGAATGACTTTCCAGAGGCCACAGGGCACCAAGACGGGTCAATATGATCCCAAGAGGCCCCTACAGACGGTCCAAGAGGGCCCCGAGTCACCCCAAAAGCGCTCCACAACGCTCAAGATGGCCAAGACGGCCCAAGAAGCCACAAACACGCCCCAAGAGGACCCACCCCCACGGGGGCGCTACGAGGCAAACATCATTAATTCAGTGTTTGAAGGACTTTAGACTCATCGCCCCATGACGGCCCAACAGGCCTGTCGCCCCAAGACGGCCGAAGAGGACCGCAATATAGTCAAAAACCCTAATAAGGACGCGCGGTAAGGACGCAAGACCCGTGGAAGCCGAAGTTGGGATTTTTCGGGCGGCGGACGACGAAAACCTCAAGGACGCAAGAGCAAGGAAGAGCAAAGACGCAAGGGTACCCTGAGAAAAGCCGCGCGTCCTTACTAGGTTTTTTGACTGTACGGCCAAAGAGGCCTCCAAAAGCGTCCCAAAGAGGGGGAACACAAACTGGTTTGGGATACCTGTTCCCACACTATTGCCGCCAAGACTCAAAACATGCCCCAAAAACCCCTGAAGCGCCCAAGAGGCTCGCAAGAGGCCTACAAGAGGCCCAACAGAGGTTCCGAGAGCCCCTTAAAGCGACCTCCAATTCCGAAGAGACGCCAGAAGACATCCAAGAGGCCCCTACACCCGAGGCACGGCGGTGGGATGGGCCGAAAGCGGCTACATGTTGATAGAACTATCGCGAGCGAAGGTTCTGCCCGTCTTAGAGCCTAGAACATCGCGCCGAAAATGGGCCGCGCCCAAACGGAAGGGATCTGGGCCAGCGCTACGTTGTCGAAGGCGCGAATGGGAGGCGCGGGTGAAGGCGACCCATGGAGGATCCAAGAGGCCCACAAGAGGTCTCCGGGAAGCCCGAGCAGGCCACAGAATTCCTCCCCAGAGACCCCGAGAGCTTTCCGAAGAGACAAAAAGAATCATCCCTCTGGCCCACGTCAGCGTCCACGTCGTCGCCGCCGCCGCCGTTGTCGTCGTCGTCCCCCTTCAGGGTCGGCGGCGCTGGCCGTGAGGCCTTCGCAATAAAAAGGAAGCTGCGCCAGCGCTACGTTGTCGATGGCGCGAATGGGTGGCGGGGGTTAGGGCGATTGGGGGGGGCGTGCGGGGATTGTTGGTCGGACTCGATGCGGCGGGGCACTTTGCTTTTCGGCAACTCGCCTGAAATATGGAAGGGGTTCGCTCGTCGAACCCGCTTGGGATGGGTTAGGGAAAGGGGAATGGCGCGTCGACGAGGGATGGGTCGATGGCTCGTTCGGGAATTTTCCAGTCGGGCTGGCTTCGGCGCGAAAAATTACATCTTCAATTTTGCAATAGAACAGGGGGCGTAATTGGCAGTCCGCGCGCCCTCGGGAGGGTTGGAGACGAGGGAGTCCGCGCTAGTGGGGGGACGAACATGGAACGTGTTAGTTCAGTTGTTCGATTTCTGGTCGACAAAGGTTCGACTCAGGGGATGTGCGATTCGGCATTGGAGGAAATTTGCTGGGGCGGGGGAGTTGCGCGTAGGCGGAATATGGGGGGGGAGGTCGTTTCGGATTCTTCTGCGGGCCCAATTCTCAAGCACGCCCTGTCCCTGACGCAGTTCTGGCTGCCCAATCGCTCGCCAACACAAGAACAAATGAACTCATGGCGATCCGAGGCTTGAAGAAAAAACTGCCAATGCTTGGCATCGCGTGCTTGGCATTGCTCTGCATTGCGCGGCACTGCGCGGCATTAGTTTTTTTGCCTGAATATCCGATATCCCTGCAATCTGTCCCGATGATGTCCCATAGTCAGTGGGCTTCGCAGAAGACATGGGCAAGAAAAGGAAAAATACAGTTAAGCAAGCAACAGATGCAACCCTGAAGGGAAGAGGCCGGCCCGCGGGCCGACGCGCGCGGCCGCGCGCGGGCGCGCTCCTTTTCTGTCGCACCAGAGCCAAACAGCTTCAGGTAACAAGCGAGTCACAAGCAATACAATTCACGGCAGCGGAGACAAGCGCGGGTGAGAAGGGCAGGAATCAGGTGTTGCGAAGGGGCACATTGACTCCCCCCGCGGCGGGACGCGTAGAGCCGCGTCAACCTCTGCCCACCAGGCCTGTGCATATGTACAACCACGGGAGCGAACCTAGAAAGAAAAGACGCACCGCTCGACGGTGGGTGCCCGGGGGCAGAAGGCCGGAAAAGCCCGGCGTTTCCCGCCTGAGCGGTTAATCTCATGGTCTCGATGCCCGCGTGCACCTGGTGCGCCCGCTCCGCGAAGTGGTACGATTCAGCTCCGACTCTGTCGTGCCGAATCCTGTTCTCTTCGTCGTCATCTTCTCCAACGATCTCTTGAATCCCGAGAGTTCCCCCGTTGCCAATCTCTTCTTGTGCTCCAATCGCTTGATGGACTCCACTCATATTGGTCAGTCCTGCCCCGGCCCTTCTCCGATGGGCTCGCCTTCGGCGCTGGCGGAGGCGCGGGCGCTCGCAGATTGCTCGCTGGTCCAGAAGATCGACGAAACTTCTCATTGCATCCATCAATCTTAAACCATTGCCACGCTTTGCTGCGGCCCGTAATTCTGCAATGTCGTCGAGAAAGATGCGCATGATATCCGTCAATATCTCCAGTGCCACTTTTGGTCTCGTAGTCGAGCGTCGCGCCCCAAACGTCGTCCGCGAGCGGCCCGGCGCCATGGCTGGCGCGGGGAGATCCGCCACCTGGCTCGACCGCCGGTGTTGGTGGCGAGCATATCTCAACCCTAGGTTCATCAGCCCAGGATCGAACTCTGCCCGGGTCAATCCATCCAGTCTCTTGGCCTGGCACGGCTGCGCCGGCAGACGCAGGCGGGCGTGGGCGCGGTGAGGTGCCCTCCCGCCTTGTCTCAGCTCTCTTGGAGGTGGCCTAGAACGGCACTTAGTTCGCTGCGTGGCTGAATTGTCAGCAATAAGAAACAAAACACCCACCGGTCAGTCAGCGTGAGCGGTCTCGGTGGGAGAAGCGGCGGCGCCGCTTTCCGCTCGTTCTGTTAAGGAATTTGATAATTCCGATGGCGCTGTCAGCAGCAAAAGCTCCAAAGAAATCCGTAGCAATGCGAATGTTGACGCTTTGTGGTCGATGCGTCATCGTAGTAATGACGACAATAGCCCCATGAATGATGCCGGCCTTGTTCCGCGCGGTCTTGGAAACTTCAGTTCCAAAACCACCGAGCCATTCATCGAGCATATCGAATGCTTCGACTGCTGATCTAATTCGCCAATCCAGAGCATAAGCGTCTCCCAGGGATTGATCGGTTTTCGATGTACGCTGGACCTCGTACCCGGGAAAGGTACTTGATACTCCCGCAGACATGAATAATAATATCACTTCGCGCACAGCCAACATCACTCGTCCCAACTTTCCATGGGCGGGGATACGGTCACATGGCCGATCCTAAAGTTTGTCTATAAGTTCTCCCAGTCCTGGAGGTACGTCATGGATTATATACGTATCCAAGTGCTTCGCATTCCGATCATTCGTTAGGTACTGGGGAACAACTTGTGCTGCTACTTTAATGACCTCTGATCTGTCATATGTTGTTATTATGTTTGAAATCACCCATATAGTCCGACATGGAGGTTGCATCAAGCCAGAAAAGCAAATCCCTATCTGCAAAAATCATCTCGTGACGCTGCGCGACGCATGTGTTGGAAATACCATTCGACGATTCAGCTATCTTCTCGCGTTGCGAAATCGCGTCATCAGCACGGCTTGGTCGGTGGTAAAGATCAGCAACAACTCTGAAATTAATATCTCCAAGAATAGTGATTGCAAACGCATGGTTTGCCAGTGCCGTTGGGATAACGACTCCTTTCTCACTCATTTCGTTTTCCCACTGGGCCCCGCTCTCTGCCCGCTGTAAAACATCTACGCTCGCATGATCCCAACCAAACGCAGCAAGCGCCGGGCATTTGATGGGGCGAGCATATTGGTCCAGATCAGGCGTCCAGGTACATGGCCACCATTGGGCAGCAGCGGGGCGATCCTGTTCCCCATGCTTATGTATCAACCGATTAAGAAGCCGAAGCTTCAAAGGCTGAAGATACTGACGGAAGGTTCATGTCGCGCCGGCGGCTGCGCCGAGGCGCTGCTGGGGCATCGCGAAGGAGCAGTTCCTGGCGTCGAATCAATGTGCCGATGCCATCCTTTCACGGGCTTCATCGCCTTGAGCCAATTTACGTCGATGCTGCTCTACCTTGGCCAAGTTGTCTATTCGAAGAGCTTCCCTTCATCTCTCTTAGCTTATGCTTCATAATCTTGGATGGGGTCTCTCCCCATGGGGACTTCTCCAGGCGCGGCTGGAGGCCCAGGGGGGCCCAGGCAACAGACAACTCTTGTTCGGCCGGTTTCTGGAAATACTTTGCCGTGACATTCGATATGTAGCCGACCGCGACATGGCAGCGCAAACAATGCCCAAAGCCGGCTCTGCCAGCATGGCAATTCCTACAAATGTATCTGCCGCCGTGATCCATGGTTTCTGCCTTACGCGGTCATTTTCTTCATCAGAAAGAGCGGGCCGCCCGGATTCTCCTACGTTCCCGTCGGAGAACATCCGCGCCCCGATTGTATCAGGCGAGAAGGCAACTTCTCCGACATACCACTCTTGGGAAAAGAATAGTGTCCACATCATCTCTGGTTCTTGACTCGCATCAGCAGGACGTATCGCTGACAGTTGTATCATCCGAGAAATGTCGCCAAATCGTGCTTGGCCCGTCGCCGCGAGAGTCCCGTCGCGACAGGTGCGATATCGGAGGCGAGACAATGCCCTTCCACTAAAAGCAATAGTATATGACCAGTCTTGATTGTGCGTGGCCTAACTATCCTATAAATTGGGAGCAATCGTTTGTGGCCATCGCCCAGTGGTGGGTAATCCGCCGCCGACAGAGACCGCGCCCTCAGCCTGGCATGCCCTTACAAGTGGAGCGTCACCATTCTTCCGCTGGCTGGGCCAGAGAGGAATATACTGATCATGCTCTGTCGGAAAATCGTGCTTTGTTGGCGTCAATCCAAGAAGATCGTGATCTGGCGCCTTGCACAGTCCCTTGTGCTTATCTGGGCATCTGATAATACCATCCCCAAGAGTCGATTCTTTGATGGCCTCAATGGACGCACCGTGCAACAAATGTCCGTGACATCGCGCCATTCCAAACTCATGAGGAGCATGCATTCGCTCAGTGGTGCGAGCAAAAACAAGAATGTCCCTGGCACGCGCGAAAGAATACTGGGATGGGCTTGGTGGCCCTTTTCAGTTCTGCCCACGCTAATGACTTGGTTCCCGTTCTCCTCATCAACGACTGCGTCGTGTGAGGCGTCTGGGGTCAAGACAGAAATCCATTGATTATACAACTTCATTTCTCGTAGGATCATAATATCAGTGGCCCGAGCGCCAAGAACATCGATTTCTCCTGATGGCAGCATTGCGAAAACATGCGTTGCGTAGGCAACGGTGGCACGTGATACTCCATCATCTCTCATATGCTGCATAAGGTCACCCACGTTTGCCCATCCGCCCGACGATCGGGCGTGCTCGGCAAAATGCCTCGCCATATACACCAAGCTCTCGCCAATGGATTTCGCTTGCGTGTGCGAACGGTGACTGCACTTCCGCCAGAATTCTGAGCTTCCCAGCATGGTAGTACCACGATGATTATGCAGGAATTTATCCTCCGCTTCCTCGGCTGCGCCGGTAGCGTCATTCGGCATCACTAGTGAAACATGTGCACCATGAACTCCCTGTGGAATGGATTATGGTCGGTCATCCGAATCAAGTTCCGCCTTCAGAAACTGAATGCAGGCTCAAAGTCCGCTGGGTCAATTTCACCTAACATCTCAAATATAAGATCCTGCACCAAACGTGCGTTGTCCTGAATTGCACAATAGGAACGCCCGCGAACGGCCGCAATGTGCGGAGGTACCAATCCGGCCCCGTGGGCTTCCGTAGCCTGTTTTCGTACTTCGTCATTCGTTTTCTCTCTAATGTCCTCTGGCTGCTGCAACGTGAGGTACAATGGGGCTCCGTCAATATATGATATCGCGTGGCCAACATTCCTGGTTCGACACGGAGGGCCTTGCCCTTCGGGGCGAACTGCCCATGGCCAGGCGATGGCGGAACATTCACGCGTAGGAGCAAATTATCGGCAGCAGGACTCGCGTCCAAATCTCTGCCATCATCATGCATTATGTAATGCTGCTCTCCGGGGAAGGGAATCCTCAAAGTGGTATCATTTGGATCCTCTTTCGTCTCTGGATCATCTGCGCCCGATTCATCATCCTCTTTGTCGGGAGGGCCTTCAACCTCAAGGGTCCGTGCCCCTCCTCCCTCGCCGACATCGGCCCCGGCCATGCCGGCTAATGCCATGAGATCAGGAATGGATTTGACGTGTGGAACCTCCTCAGTAGCAAAGAACTCCGGGCACCGAAGCGCAATGAAATTGTGCAAACAATACGCCCAATTCTTGCAGGGCAATGAATACTCAGATGGTTCATGCCGCTTTTCTATCGCCTGTTTCAGGTATCGACGTGCCCAAGTACACATGTCACCCCTCAGAAATGTCGCCTCTTCGGCCGTGAGCCCCCGAACGTGCGGTTCATCGGTGCGCCCCGGACGTATTCGCCAAAGGATCGTACTATCGTTGCAAAGCGACGCGCGCGTTCTGCTTGACTGTGGCCCAAAATGTATCAGTAAAATAATATTTACAAACTTAGCGATCTCTACAATAGGATCATCGTCTGCTGTATTTCCCATCAGCAATGCCACATCGACCCGAGCTCGTTCGCAAAAGCAGAATTTGTCGTTCTCGCGACATCGCCGGACCGCGCTGAGGGGGGATCAGGGAGGCCAAGTTGAACAATTCCGAGCTCTTCCGAGACGAATGTCCTCAAGAAGATCGGGTTTGCTTCCGTTTCATTAAATTGCCTAGGCTGCGCCTCCGACTGCAAAGCAACCCCCCCCCTCCATTGCATTGGGAATCCCGCCTCGGCGGGCCCCTTGGAGGAGGCTTGAGGCACAGGCGGGCCCCTTGGGCTCATGGCGGCCGGCGTATCAGATTTAGCAGGAGACGGCTCCCCCCCCAGGGGCGGGTTCCATCCTGTAGGCGGAGGAGGGGGGGGATTACGCATGCCTGATGGCGGCGCTTTCGGTGGCCTCGATGGAGTCTGACTAGCATCCCGGTCCTTAGCCGCAGCTTTTGGAACAGGAGCGGGAGGATTAATGGGCGGCCTCGGTGAATTGCGCGATGATGCTTCCCAGCGGTGCGTGTCCCCTGGCGGCGGCGCCGTAGGGGGCAACTCCTCTTCTTGTGGCTCTTGCTTGGACTTATCAGCCGCCGTGTTCCTTTGGCCTTGTGGCATGGGAGGCGCAGGGGGTCTGGCAGGCTTCGGGGGCGGAGGCACAGGCCCCCGAGTCTCTTCAAATCGCGGAGTCTGCTTGGTCCCGCGAGAAGCGGGCCCGCCCGCCAGCTGTGCCGGTGGCTTGGCCTTGGCCTCCCTCTGCCTTGGTTATATATGGCTCTGTCTCTCCTTTGCTCCGTCCAGGAATGGGTGCGCAAAATTCAGTTGGCGCCCTCTTCTCTTCAAATATTCCCACATGTGCTCCATTTGCTGTAATTAAGATATGGCGATGCATTTTCCTGCCACTCGATTGGCATTAAATCAGGAACCCATTGACACCGTTGATTCCTCACTCTGTTTATTATATCAAATCAGTCTTGACTTCTCAATCGTTCGACATTGGAATCTTTATCAATAGCTCTATATTCTCAGCAATTGTCGCAATATTGTCCACGAGCCACCCCCGTGCGCGTGCAATTCAGCCGGGCCCCCATGGTGAATGCGTATCTCTCACAATTTGACCAGAATCCGTCGCGCATCGTTGTGTCGGCCCGCCATCGCCAATAACAGATTTCGAGGCACTCCAAAACACTACCTCAACGGTATGCCAATACCCATCGCAGAAAGTCTCTTCCGCCGTCGCGTATTTGAGGTGAGTAGCAGAGTTGTCATCCGGATACGCAAAGGAGTATATTCCCACGCTTGTCTTCTCTACATTTCCCCCGTGCTCAGGGTCGGAGGGAGGAATCTGATATCCGTCGCGAATCGCACGGAGCGCCCCAACGGATGCTCCGTGGGACTGCCTTGTCAAGCTTTTAAATGAAATTAGCTCGGCAAACGTCTCATCGTGAACTTTGAGAGGCAGCGTCCATTGAACACATTCAATGTTATCTTTATGTGTCTCAAGTGCTGCTCTCTCCCACACAATGTGATCAGCAATTGTCTTCGGCTCCCCGGACGCAGTGCGATCGCGTCTCGCAATGAAGAATTTGGCTCAATGAGTAATCACGTATTCTCTGCGCAAAATTGGTCGCTTCGCGCTTGCCCGGGGTAAAATATCGGCCAGCCATACGTCTCCATTTGACGCGGCACTTAAACGACGATGAACATCGCTGTGCTCGAATAGCCGGAACATTCTTCAATTTAGAATCAACGCATCATAGTTTTCACCCGGCCACAAATTACTCTTACTGTAGAGGCTTCGAGCTAGCTCCCTGGCATTCAAGGGCTTCAAAGAGAAAGCGTTCGGAGCTGGATTTCCATCTGCGCCGAGCATCGCAAGTAGAATGTGATGCGGCAACTTGGCCGGCCACCTGCGAACGTTATCCTGGTGGTCCACCGGCGGGAACTTCTTCTTCCTCTGACCGAGAGGCCCCCCCTCGCCCTCGGGGCATTTTATTCTCAATGCACGCCGCAATCTTCGGCTGCGGAAATGGCGGCTGCCGCTTCGACAGGCTCTACCGAGCCAGCTCGGGCCTGCATTGAACATGTGGCTGTGCCGGGTCCGGTCGGATCATTTGTAGCGTTCGCAGGTCGAGGGGGCATTCCAGTGGGACTGACCTCCACTGCATCATTCTTCCTCGGAGAAGGCTGCGCCCCAGAGCCTCGCCAAACAATTCGTTTTTTTTGGGTTGGTAGATGAAGAGAAGAGCGGCTTAGATGCATCTCATGCCTCTATCGTGTCCTGCATAAACTGATCAATGAGGACCTCTTCTCCAACGCGGCGCGCGGCGTGCCCCTCGGGAGGCGAGCTGGGAATGTAGGGCATGTTCCTCTCTCGGAAATAATGCGACTCATCCTGCTTCAAATATCTTTCGGCGCTGACTTCTTGCGGTATCAAATCTGCCCACTCTGGCGAGAACATGGAATGCCTCGCTCCTTCCCCTGATCCGTCAGATCGGAGCGGGGAAGTATTGAGCTGATCAGAAAATGGGAGTGTCCTAGTATCGAAACTGGAGTATCGCCTCCAACAAGACACCACTTGGTCCAATACATGACATGCTCCTCATAGGTGGATTCAACCGTGGAAAATTCATCTTCTCGTGGCTCGTTGTCGCAGGCCCACCCCTGCGCGGCTGAGCCGCCAGCGGGTTGGCCAAAGAACCAGGCCGCCAGACGGGCTGCCTTCATCGTGTGGTCAACCATCAATTCACCCCCTTGGACATCGACGGTTGCGCCGCCTCTGTCCAACTTGCATGACTAATGCCTGTCGACAAAATGGTATCCAACACTGGGGGTGTGCCGAAGCTTCCGATATATGCATGTGCCGCCCAATATCCTCATTTTTGGGCTGAACGACTGCGACTTTGCATCGTTCAATGCGCTGATTCACACGTGCCCGCAATAGCGTAGCAATGTCATCCTGTGTTGCTCCTTTTAGACGATCCACCCTCACGCCGCCAAGTTTTGAGGCTCACCGTTCTTCTGCATTGCTGTCCGAATCCCTACTTTATGGTAACCACAATGTCATTCATGGACCAACATACATATTGTATTGGCACGTATTGTCCTGGCCTGAAGTTAGGCATGCGGTTAGAGACCCCGTTGTTCCATGCGTCTGTGTTCTTGATCAAGTCCTAAAGTGTTGGCCCGCACGCACCGCGACTCATGTTTACATCTATTCCATAGAAATGTCCCCTCATGATCGTCTGCGGGCTTGAACCGGGGCCGAGCTTATTTCCCAGCGCATTGCCAAATCGGCTCGTAGAATCAGAAATAAGATGCGTGATTGCACCCAAGCCCTTAATTCCTCTGTAAATCCTCTGTTCCAGCGGTCGAAAGAAATCTCTCGGTGGCCTGCCAGTCCTGATCATGGCGGCCAAATCTTCACCACAATATGGAACCCAATCATGCCCATTTGCTTCCGCCAGCATAGTAAAAGCTCGGCAACATTGCTGACTGTGTAGCCGCGCAATTGAGCTTTTCAAGGGCGGATCTACGACATCTGCATCTAGCAATGCTATCTCTCTGAAACATCGACGCCATTCTTCAGGCACTTCAGCGCGCTACATGGGTGCGGCTGTGCCGACCCCTGACCGTTGTCGATGCTGCAATGTAATCCATATTCTGCGGGCAAGGTAAAGTGGGTCTGGCCCACCCCCCACTTCTTCCGACCGAGGGGGTTCAGGTGATGGAGGGTCAGGAAGCTGACCTCTTCCCCGCCCTCATTTGGGTCGTCGGGGTTCCGCCCGTCATTTCCGCCTCCAGGTCTGTACTTGACCATGATCCCCAACTCCCGATTGCGCCGGTGTTGGGGCGCCCGGAAGAAACATTCCCGCCCGGGGCATCTTGCCCGGCGCTGGAGCCCGAAAACCCAGCCCCCCCCCCCAGAGCGCCCACAGGCGGGTCTGACATTGTGTTACCCGCGCAAACAAGCTCGGCGTCAACGTTCATGGGCGACTCGGTCTTAGCCATCTTAGCTGGCGGCTGACCTTCCTCGTCTCCAGTGCGCTTAAGCGGAGTGTTGGCCATTCGGGTCAAGTCGCTGTCGTCTCCCAGGATCGGCTCTCCTCTCGGGCGACTGTGTCGCTGAGAGGAGTCTAGCCCTTTTGATTTGGGGCTATCCCTGAACACCGGCTCTACTATTAGAGTCATGCAGGGCGTTCCCGACTAGCGCCTGGGATATTGCATTCGTTTCATCATTCGGCCCCCGTCTGACAACTGGAAATGCAACATGGGCCCACCAGTTGTCTGGAGCTGTGCTGTGTGAGGGCTTATTCTTCGATGATCCCCAAATGTTCATGAAAACAACATGATCAGTCCGTCTATCAACAATGTAAATCGTAACGAACTCATTCTGCGCCAGCCACATAAAAAAAACGCTTCGGCAATTCCTAGCGCGGGTCCAAATATCTCCCCATGCTCGCAATAACGCGCAGGCTTGCTCGTCGGACCCCTTGGAGGGCCCTTAAAGAATCTGCATTTTAACGGAGCGCATGGGTCAACATGTGATGGGAAATATTGTTATTCTTTGATCGTTGCTAGAATTGGAGGCACACCGTCAAAATTTCCTCCGAAGTTTCCACCAGGGTCTGGCTTGCATGTTGCCCAGAAAACAGTCCACGGATCAACGGGTGGCATGCTATGCAATGGCCGCGCGACTGATTCGCTCGCAGACTGTAATACTCTATTGAGTGCTACGACGACATCGTCTGTCCGCGAATACGAAAGACCATTTCTTGTCATGCTACCCTGCTGCATCCAATGTCCACGCCACTTCTTTTGCACCTTTTCACTGCGAAGAAATTCCTTGTCGTCCTCCTCTGGCTCCAAATGGTACGTGTATTGTAACTCGGCATTGGTCCATGTTCTAACGATATGTATTCCGCGGGGTGGGCCTCGCTTGGGTCCAGCTCGCCGTTCGAATGATCCGTGCAGAAATATGCATCGTCCGTTTTCTTCTGATAGCGCTCCGATGTGCATATAACTGGCACTTTCAGTTTCCCTAGCGGCTTTGCCGTTCGGGATTTACTGGGCTCAAATTTCTCAATTATTTGCTTCTTGACCTTTGGTGGGCAAGTCGTGATAAAGTCATGCCGAAGGCAATTGTCATCGTGTATGGAATAAACCGCGATTCCCATCTTCATCTGTGCTGTCTCGGCAAGCCTTGTAGCAATAATCTATACAATCCAAGCTCTCAGAACACTCCTCAGACAATTTTGATATTCGCTCCTCTATCGGTCCGTTCAACGGCTGATCTCCCTCTGCAAGAGTCAATAGTTGCCCGTGCCCCGGTGAGTCCTGCGAAGTATCTGCCCCCCGTGGTCTTGCATAGCTTCAGCCACTTGTCCGACGCGCAGATTCCACGCATCTCAAGCGGTTGCACCGCTGAGGTTGCGCGAGTTCTTCTGGCCAGGCGGGTGGAACGACGCAAAGCCGATGGGCGAAGCGGGCGGCCGACGCGGAGGGAACAGCCGCGGCTGGGCGGCGGCCCCGCTATTGCGGCGCGGGGCCGAGACCAGTCCGGCGCCCGCTTGCGAGAGGACACGGCAGCGGCGCATCTGCTGTGATGAAGCAAATCTGAGAGGGAATGGAAACACGAGGCGGCACGCGCAATAACAATATGCACTTGCTTTGCGAACTCTTCTGCACATTCTTCGGCAAGTTTACAATCCTCCCCGCGCGCCTCAACATGTGAACGCGTGCCATCGCATCTACGCTGCAAACCATTCGTCACAACATCAGATGTTGAGGCGATGGCCCACGGCTTCTTCATGAGATTTCCTCTTCCATCCTTGAACCCGCACACGCAACCGTGCAACACTATGTTGCGCAACTCTATTTCTCTCATGAGTGCTTTCACCTGAGGGCCCTTCCAGCACCTACATTGGCTGGGCCACTCTATGCACGCTGCGCCCCCCGCATCGACGACTGCACGCGCGATCTCTCTAACATTCCAGAAAGGTACCGAACATCTGTACGAATCCCTCGAAGCCTTCTAAGAGATCCGCGGTCTCCCTCGCGGAAGTAGCGAGCCTCATTAACATGCTGCCGGGGGGAACCTCCAGTGTACGGGGTCGAAGCCCAAAATGAAAAGCGTTTCCCCTGGAACTCTCTCATATCTCTAAGTGCCTTGTTTTTGCCCTTGTCAGCTCTCATGTCCTCGTCTTCAGCGCGCAGCAACCCGGCGCAAATTATCGGCGAAGTTGCTGGGATCACCTATCCTACTAGTGGGGCCGCATCAGTACTCAAGAATCACTCGTTCAACGTTGTACCCAATCGGGTCTCCCGTTGGCTGATCAATCAATCGCGTTGCTGTATTATCCTTCGACTCTCCGACAACAACATTGGCATTGCTGATGCATTATATCTGCTAGGCGGGCTGCATTGGTTGATCTGATGCATCCGACTCACTGTCGGTCATCTCGAACATGTCTCACTATTCTTGAGACTTTCGCCGTTGAGAGCTTTTCCTGAAACCGCCCTTGCCATCCCCGAAGGGCCCCTGGCTGTCAACACTGCAGGCTGTGCCGGGCGTTGCTTCGGTTCCTTTTTCGGTGGCTACTACAGCATCAACCTTCGGTGTTTTGGCCGTGTTCGCATGCTGCATCGGCACGGGCGTCGCTGGCAATACTTTGGTTACCCAGTTATTGTGATGCGTCTCGTTGTTCTTCACAGCGCCACCGGACTCACCGCAGCCCTCGGACCTAGTCGGGGCTCGAGAACCCCCCGGGTTTCTGGGGAAGTCCATCAGTGAACATCGATGCAAGATAACCCTGGTGTCGGTTGACGTTCCGAAACTTTCGGGTACCTTTGTTAACAAGGTAGAGCACCTTGACCCACGCTGCAGGAACTGTAAAGCGTTGAGTGCCAATATCAGCGGCCTCATTCTGGGCGCGCTCGTATTGTGATGTAACGGTTCCACGCGTAAATTGTTCAGAAACCGCAGCAGCATCAATACGGTGGGCACGCGGGCGGTGCATTACTTGCATCGAACCTCCGGCTTGCAACGCTTCACACACAGCTTGGTTATCTTCCAAGAACGTTCAATGAACTCTTTTTTGAAGCAATATTTCGCACAACGACAGGGCAGGGAACATCTCAGTTCGCAATGCTAAACTAGCTGCAACACTTTCCGCCTCAAGTGTGCTGTGTGGCACATGTTTGTCGCCGTGATGCCATGCTCTGATTGGCTCGCGTGCGCGGAGCCCAAATCACTTGGTGGCTAGCACTGGTACTACGATGTGTCCGTAAATCACTCGAGGTCTGCATCCTAATATTGTTTGATGATAACATATTCCATTTTATCACCAACCCACGATGCCATCCTATATGGGTTCGTGGATTGTATGTAACATATCGAACGAACAAGATACATATGTTGTTGCTCAGTCCATTTCGTAATACAACTGGCTGCATGACAAACAGCACGCAGTAAATCATATCGAACCATTCTTGCTCCGTATAAAATCATCATAAGAACCTTTGCTGCAATCGGTTGCAGAGCCCCCGGCTGCGTCGGCGGTTCTGGATCGTCTGGACTAGTTTCTGCTGGCAATCCAGGAACGTCAGCCGGCATACCTGAGGGGCCGGTTTCGACGCCTTTCTTAGGACAGCTGCTATTGCCTCCTCCGCAGGTGGGTGCTTTTCCCCGCGTGAGCCTCCTTGTCCGTCGTCAAAATCAAATAACTCAGGACCAAAAGGAGTGCCCGCAGCAGGGTACGTTGCGGGGTCAGTGTCAGTCAATTGCGCATAAAGCATGACACGCGACTCAAATAACTCAGTCATATCATACACAATGACTCGAGCTAATCTCGGTGCGCGGGGTTGACATGGCTCAGTCGGCTGCGCCGCTGAGCCACTCCCCGCGTCATCCTCGTCGCCCTCTTTCGCAGGGCCGCTGGCAGGTGATGGAGTGGCCTTCGGCGGCGGAGGGTCAAGAGCGGTAGGTCGCTCCCCCTGCCATTCGACTCGTTGCGTTGAGATGCGATGTTCATGCCCAGATACCTCGCAACGTTAAGAGGGGGATCGATTTCGATCCCTTTTGGGCAACCTACAGAGGCCTCTTGTAATAAACGCCAGCCTTTTTTGGCGCTGACAACTTAAAGTCGCCAGTTTAAGTAATAAGGAACAATCGTAGATCGGTATGAAAGTAGCAACTGCGCCAAGCACAACGCTGGATAAACCCTTTTGAAGTTACACGTCCCTCACGGAATTGCCCCCAGCATCCGCCAGAATCCGGGTGCCCGTAGAGTGACGAAATAAGAGGACATACAAGATTTCCCATATTTTCCCGAGCAGACGGCCACTCCTCTCGTGGGAGGAAAATCCATGTTGGATTTCCTCCGAGCTTGAACTTAGTGTAGGCCTGTTTGGCATCTGCCTGTTGGATATCGTTCCCCTCACCGAGGCCATAGGTGTCGGCAGCCTTGCGAGCCTGCATGATGGCCGGGCTGCTAGAAAGTTCCTAAAACAATGCTGCCTCTTTGTTTTGGTCTCTAACATCGGATCCAACAAAGACAACGCGACCATTATATCTACGGTCCCTGTGTCCAATTTGGACCCCGGAATTCTTTTCAACGTGAATAGCAAACAATCTGCCGAAATGAGTCGCGTGTCCTTTTCTGTGTTTAACGACATCACTGTATTCCATCGCTCTCGACTCATCCCAAGTACCGATGCTTCTCAATCGGCCCCATTCGACTCGCAATGCTTTGCGAGCGTCCTGCTCCACCGCGGCTTCGGCCTCAGATGCCGATCGTGCAACCGCTGCTGAAAGTTGTTGCGGTTGATAGTCATTTGGCATTTCATATGCCTGCTCAACGAATTGCATATCATAGGTCAATAGGTTACATAGATAACTCGTTTCCAGTCTTTCTTTCTCGCGATGCCATGGAAGACGCGTCTCGGGCGACTGCAATGGCATTCGCGGAACGCTACGTCGCGAAGCGGCGGCCGCCCGACCCGGAGCCAGGCAATTTCCGTCAGGCCATGGCAGCAGTGATAACATGATATCCTCCCTGACTGTGTCAGGTGGGACTCCGCCCCTCAAAATGGCCCCCCCGTACCGCGTCTGTTTCCACCGTGTGTCTTCATCGTCGGAGGCATCTCGATCACTGGCGGAGCCTGTGTCGGTGGAAGATTCTGCTGGGGCCCAGCAGGGTGCAGGACCGCGTGCCAGTCAACGCCAATGTCCTCTTGCACAGCAGCCCCCCCTCGCTGTCTTCGTCTCATTTCGATGCCGGGATGAACATTCCCCTCTGGTTGAACGTTTCTCTCTGGATTAACGTTACCTTCTGGGTGCGCGTTTCCCTCTGGAGATTCACCAGTTGTCTGTCGTTCTTGCGCGAGCTGGAGATCGACTGCGTCGATTCCTGCGTCTCGAAGAGGGGCAAGACACGGTCCTGGATCGGCAGTGCCAACAGATCCCCTTTTTTTCTCTATTCGGAATTGCCCCACCGCCTTTCCTCACTCCGCCCGTGTCATGTGGAACCACCGACTGGGGCGCATCCCCGGGTTAGTGGAACTGGGCAACTTCTTGAGCCATTGTGCCCCGCAGCGTGGGTCTGGGTCAGCAACCCAAACACGCGTGACGGGCACGTAGTCAAGATCGCAATGCAAGACGACCCGTACACTGCAAGTTGTCCGTCTTCCTTTCAAGAGCAAGTTTCCCGTCAATGCTTCTTTGTTGAGTCCTGCAACAATGCGTTTGTCCTCATGGTACTCCATAGCGTCTAGATTCTGCGTGGTGCGATCCAGGAGTTGCCCCGGTCGAAGCACTTTCGACCGCGGCTGTGCCGCTGAGAAATTAGACTGTCGATCCAATCTATACTCCGTATGTGCAAGACCCAACCTCTCATGGGGGTCATCATCAGGCTGAGAATCTCGCCGGGGACCCCTCCCACCTGGCACCACAGGCACGTCATCCACAACAGTTCCCCCCGGACCAACGTCATCGGAGTCATCTTCATCAAATTGTGATGAGACCTCGCCTCGTGTTCGGGGCGGTGGTTTAGATGGGCCTGAATCCACGGCTGCCTGTGATTTCGGCTTAGGTTCGTGACCGGCTGCGCCGTCAGGAACACTGCTAGAGGGAATCGTCGCTTTCTTGACTGTAGTCTGTGCAATCTCGCACGCTTCCCGCGTAGGAAATTTAAGCTCTTGGTCGGATACAATACCGTCCAAGAAATGACTGTAAACTTGATCTGGCTTTTCGATGATGGGACGTTTGCCAGCTGGCGCCCGTCCGGCCCCCATGTTGAGACCATCCCATTGTCGGACCGGTGTCGCATAGCTCTCTGGTCCGACCATTCCCCCCGCTTTATGCGCATTTCCGAAGTGAATCCCCGAAATCATCGCCCCGCCCGCCTTGGCGATCCGAAGCCTAGATTCAGGTGGAGGCGCGAGTCGAACGAGAGAACCAAATCGGCGAAGTGGGGCAGCAGAATCGTGACCGAATCTGCGCCTCCAGGGCGACCCAACGTTCTCAGGAACCCATGCGATATAACAGAGACAAAAGTATCGAACGGCATGCGTCCAAAATGGCGGGGGAAGGCCCGCTT
Source organism: Prorocentrum cordatum (assembly GCA_963575745.1). Lineage (NCBI taxonomy): Eukaryota > Dinophyceae > Prorocentrales > Prorocentraceae > Prorocentrum > Prorocentrum cordatum. The sequence goes on from CAUYUJ010015664.1 coordinate 200,218, forward strand.
GCATGAGCAGTGCGCGCGCCCCCAGTTGAACGAGCCCAATGGATCTTCCAGCAACAGCCATCAGTATCTTGTCGTCGGGACTAATAGCGTCATGCGGTCTGTCAACTTCGACGCAAGCTCTAGCGAGCTCTCTTGCACCGTCCGCCGATTCTACGTCACCCAGAAATGTCTTGGCGCCCAACGTCACGCAACACCACCGACCAACAATGACAGTCTGTCCAGCGGCAACCGCACACATCCGCTGACCCAGTGCCTCTCTGCCTGATAAGGTCAAGTCTGGTACCCTGCCCTCAGCGGTCAGGTCAACTCTATGACCGTTGGGCAGAAGTAAGTAGGGTCGTCGGCCTGCTGGCCAAAATAAGCTAAAGCCGTGATCCATGCACCGCTCTCCTACTGAAATGACAGCCGGCGTGTCTGGCATGACGACGGCATCGGAACTTCCATCCTTAAAATTCGGGCATGCGGCGCAAACTGATCCGAGGGCCCGCGAGGAACCGCCGGCGGTGTTCGGTGATCGAATCACTCAACCGTTCGATTCTACCCATTGCGCCTGCAACGCGAACGAACCTCTCTGCGATGAGATTGCATCCGCAGCCCGTGTCGACCATGCACCTAAGTGCGCCGAGGTGCACAGGCAATTTCTCTCTACGCCCGGCAGCGGCTGCGCCGCGATAGGCGGCACATCCGTTTTCAAAGTTAACCCAAAAGTGCCATACTTCTTCGGCTTATTCAAACGCTCTCAACTGCGCATCTCTCGATGCAAATGCCCATTCAGCTTTCATTCGTTTGTGTTCCTCCTTTGGGAGCTCCCACCTGTCCGAAACGCTCGAAGGCAGCTCCCTTGGGCTGTGACGACGTGTCTTCCTCCGAATAGTGGTTGGCTCACGGGTGGATTGGTGAAACTTCGCGCTATGTTTGCATCTTTCCGACTTCGCAGTGATGATGCAACTTTTCCCTGTCTGCTTTCCGTTGGGAGTCAATCGCCAGTTTCTCTGCTACGTTCTGAATCCTCCAGCTCTCATTCTCTTCGTAAGCAAGGCGTCCATCTGCTTCATCCGCGGCCCCTGCCGCGTTGGCCTCAGCACGCTGTATCATCTTGTGCGCATATTCGGCAACAACGGTCTTCTCACTATCAATCCTTTGCGCAATCATCTGCTTTTCAGCCCCAGAAATCGCAAGTTGGCGCCGGGCCTCGTCGGCCGCTTGCCCATCGACTTGCACCTCAGCAAGAATTTGCCGCGCGCGTGCACTTGCAGCCCTCAATTGCTATCGATATTGTCTGTTCCTTTCATTCCACTCCTCAATCGCAGGACGATGGCAATTGTGCTCATCCATTGTGATGCAATCACTACAAAACCAAGCAATATTACATGTCGTGGCAAACATTCGAGCATCGAGAACACACGGGTCTTCGACATGAACACCCCGGTTTATGCGCTTTCCCCGGGCAGCGATTCTCCGCGCAGGGAGGGCGCATTGGGCCGGCATTCCAGCAAACCTCCCGCGCCGAAAAACTGCGGGCGGTCCTATTGGTGGGCGTTCTTGGCGAATCAAAAGCATTAAACACTCTGGAGCTGGGACGCCCGGCCCTGGGGGCCATGCTGGATCGCCCCCGCGCTTTTCGGTGTAGGCGCATGTTGTTATCTCGTTCTCGCGCCCGTCTTAAAATTATCCACGCCCACATTCGCCACCCTCCCATCCCGTTCATCCTGATCAATCAACTCATCAAGTTCAGGCACTCTATCTCTCCCTATCCTGGATGGAGAAAATTCGGCTCTCAAGAAACCTGGTGGCAAGGGCGAAACATTCAGGTCACCATTTTCGTTCCTGAATTTCTTCGTCAATGGATGGGAAGTTGCCCCTGTGACCTCTCGCGCACTCCTTATTCTGCGAGCAATGTCAGGGAGATCTCCAATCGGCTGTGCCGGTGATTCTCCACCTTGGGTTAGCCTTTCATCATCTGAATTGAGGATGGCTTTCGGACTGGCCTCGATCATCGCTCGATCGTGAACAGGATTATCATATAAATCGAGGAGAGGTTCTACATGGAGTGACACGGGGCGAAATTCGAAATCGAGCATACTCCGAAGTCTTTTCCATTGAACGGGAACTATCTTCTTCGGATTGTATATCACTCACGCCTTCACCCTGCCCATGCAATGCGAACTGAAAAACGTCTCAGCCATTCGGGCGGTCGACGGCCGATGCCTCGAATAGGTCGGTATCGAACAAATCTCTCCATCTCAAAATCTATGTCTATCAACTTCTGCGATCCAATATGCGTCACAACTGCTTCAGGAGGCTTCCATGTAGAAACTCTGGCTTTGCTATCCCTTCTATCAGGGGTGAACCCCTCGGAACTTCTTTCTGAATCAACTGATGAGTCTCCCTCTGTCAAGTCCAACATTTTCTTTGATGCTGTCTTATCGGGAAAATATTAGATGAATTTCGCCTATCTAAGGCGCTCATTATATTATCATGTTCGGAAGTCCTTTGACGATTTGTCATTCCGCGTCTTCCTTCTTGAGATCCCATGCTCTGCGAAACGAACGGTTGTGCCGCCGCTCCGGCTGGTAACCCGTACTTTGCCTAAATATCCGATATCCCTGCAATCTGTCCCGATGATGTCCCATACTCAATGGGCTTCGCAGAAGACATGGGCAATACATGATAATGCCGTTGAGCAAGCAACATATGCAACTCTGAAGGGAAGAGGCCAGCCCGCCGGCGGCCGATACGCGCGGCCGCGCGCGGGCGCGTTCCTTTTTCTGTCGTACCTGAACCAAACAGCTTCAGGTAACAAGCGAGTCACAAGCAATACGACGCATGGTAGTGAAGAGAAGTGCTGGTGAGAAGGGCAGGAACCAGGTGTTGCGAAAGGGTACATTGATTGTATTGTTTGGTGTTGCTTGACGTCGCTTGTTTTGCTTTGCTTTGCTTGGCGGTGTTTGGCATTGCCTGCCGTTGCTTGGCGTTGCCTGCTTTCCCCTAAAACAATTATGCGATACCCCCCACCGACGTCAAAATCGCCTCCCCGTGCCTGTCCTGGGGGACGTTCTGGCAAACGTTTCGAGGCGGATCCACCCGCTACGAGGTCCCAGGAGGCTCCAAAGCCTCGACCATGGATTTTCGACTCGGAGACGCATCAACCCGAGTCAGCCCAAACCTGGGAACTTTGCTAACGCTGACCCCCGAGCGACCCTCAAACAGGGAGTGTCCGGCGAAGAGCGGGCGCGCGCGCGGGTGGCCCGGCTCGACTCGCTGCCGCTGTAGCTGTAGCTGCTGCTAGGGCTGCGCCGCCTCCCGGGCACGCCGCCGGACGCCCGCCGGGCCACCCCTGGCAACAGCCGGCTCCCCGCTCGCCCCCGCCTCCCCGCACCTCCAGGCGTCGTATTGTGTAGCCGTGCACGGGAGCCTTCGCGTCACGCTCAGGCGTTTGCGGTCGTTCCTCTTCCGCTCCACTTCTGTTCCACGCCCAGCGCAGCTGATGCCCCACGCGCGCCGCGCGCCGCCATGGGCCCAGCGCAATCAGAGCATACCAGCCGCGGGGCCACGGGAGCGACGCGGACGTGGCACGGACTCCGCAAGAAAGGATAGGCATACAGTAACACGAAGGCTCCCATGCACGGCTACGCAACGACGCGTGAACAGAAATCAAACACACGGACAACGACGGTCGCATCCGTTCCGAGACCTTCGACTCTGGAGAACTGTTCCGAGCCCGGGATATCGAATCACGACCTTCGCCACAAGCGCGGCCGGGGTCGAGAGCTCTGCAGGGCCCGCCGTCGGGAAACGACAACGTCGGAGGTCTGGGCTCCTCGCTCGCACCCCTGTCCCCGTTCCCCCTGATGCGTCAGTCGTGACCCAGGCGCGCGCGCGCGCGAGTGGGACCTGCATGCAGGTTCACTTTCAGTATTTGGATGGCGATCGGCACACGTGCTTGCTCGGTTGCCGAGGTTCGCAAGGGCGGGCGGGCGGACAAGGACGAAGGCCACAACGCCGACGCCTCGCTGCAAACGGGACAACTGGGCGGCATGCCCGGCCAATGCAGGTCACAAGCTACTAGCAGACGGGTCGCGGGCGAGTCGCTCCTCCTCTCCTGCTCACCTCCTTCTCATCGTCGTCGTCATCGTTCTCCTCCTGCGGAGGACCCCAACGACCTGGACACACCAGGGCACCAGGTCCTGATTAGGGAGGCGAAGGTGCTGGGAGGGGAGGTATGGGAGACAATAGTCCAAACGCTCGAACAAGATAGGGTCCCCTTTGGGCCCCTCTGTGACAGAACACCTCGTCCTCACGGAATTGTGCGGAAGGACCGAGCCCGTCTATGACAGAAGGGATCGTTCTCGCGCTCGTGCCCCTGCACATGTTCCTCCTCAACCTCATCCTTTTCGAACTGCTTTCGTTCCTGCTCCTTCTCTTGTGTTTTCTGTTTCTGCCCGCGCTCATTCTCTCCACGGTCCTGCTGCTGCTCCCGCTATTATCGCTCCTCCTCCTCCTCCTGCCCTCTCCTTTTCATCTGATTCACGTCTTGGAACTCCTTCCACTTCGTTGTCTGTATCCACGAACCCCTCCGCCTCCTCCTTGCCCGTCGTCCTCCACCATCTTCCTCGTCCTCCCCCCTCGCCTCCGCCTACTCCTCCTCTTCCTCCACCTCTTCCATCCGTCTACTCCGCTTTGCTTCGCCTCCCCCCTCCCCCTCGCCTTCCTCATTTTCTTTCTTCATGCCTCCCCCCGAACGGCCTGCCGTCACATCGCATCGCGGCGTCTGTCGCATCATGCTCAGACCAACACGCGTCCGCAAACCCGCCCCCGAGAAACGGTAATGTGCGATGCAAACGGAAACTGCTGGAACGGTGCAACGAGATAGTCGTCCGACCGCAGCGAGTCGTGCTCGGGTCCTCAGGGTGCGAATATCTGGTGGGGCGCTGGCTGGGACGACATGGCTCTGTGGGCAACACGGGACTCGGCGGATTAGACAAGGGAGCGAGGCTCGGTGCTGCGCGTTCTCACTGCTCGCAGGCGGAGGATGGTGTCTGCGGTTGACCAGGCGAAGGATGGTTCTGTGGTGCCCACTCCTGGGAGACGTTGATGCCCTAACTCGAGGGCCTCAGTGTGGCCTCGAAGCGGGCCATGACTCTAAGAAGACACTGCGGGACTGAAATCAGGGGAATTGCTGATGATCTGACTACAGGAGCCCCAATGCGGCTCGCAGCGGTCTCAAAGTGGTTTCAGCGGGGCCTTGTCGCGGACCAGGAATCCTCGGGAGCCGTCGAGGTTCTCGGCTGTGAAGACATTCAGGCGGCGTCAACGTGGCTCCGAAGCAGTGTCAATCTCGGGCCGAGGACCCCATCGGCGGCACCATGGGCCTGAAACGTTGAAGCTAAAAGAAGAACGCTGCTGTTGGAGAGACACCACGTATAGGCCTACGCATATTAGTAGCAAGCCTGCACATTATCTAGAAACGCCTTCGCTCGCTTCCTGTGCATCTGCATGTTATGTGGTGCCTCTGCTGCACCTGGAAGAGGGCAGCATCGTCACCATGTGATGCGTGTGTGTGAACTGCGCACGGAACTATGCACACATGCGACACGGTACCCACCGGTCGGAAGAAGTAGGTAGAAACATGAAGTAGGAAGGCGGAAGAAGTAGATTGCATTCGGGGCCGCCCAAAAAAACAACAGCAACAACAACTACAAGAAGTAGATTGCAAATTTCCGGGCCCTGTCTCAGCGGCGCGCAGTAGCGCTAGGTCGCTTGGCTCCTCGGATGGCCCCATTCCTTGGCTGGTTTCGGTTGTTCTGGCTTGTTTTCGTTTGTCCGTCGATCGCAGTGGCAGCCTTTCGGTCGCTCGGCCCTTCGGCTGGCCAAATGCGTTGGTTTTGTTTGTTTCTGTTTGTTTTCGCTTGTCCGTCGGCTGCACTGGTCGCCCCAGGCCCGCCCGCAGCCTTTCGGTCGCTCGGCCCCTCGGCTGGCCAAATGCATTGGTTTTGTTTGTTTTTGTTTGTTTTCGCTTGTCCGTCGGCTGCACTGGCCGCCCCAGGCCCGCCCGCAGCCGTTCGGTCGCTCGGCCCCTCGGCTGGCCCAATTCACTGGTTTTGTTTGATTCTGTTTGTTTTCGCTTGTCCGTCGGCTGCACTGGTCGCCCTGCGCACGCCCGCCGCCCCGCGGTCGCTCGGCCCCTCGGCTGGCCCCATTCCTTGGTTTTGTTTGTTTTTGTTTGTTTTCGCTTGTCCGTCGGCTGCACTGGTCGCCCCGGGCCCGCCCGCCGCCCCGCGGTCGCTCGGCCCCTCGGCTGGCCCCATTCCTTGGCGTTCTTTGTTTCTGTTTGTTTTCGCTTGTCCGTCGGCTGCACTGGTCGTCTCAGGCCCGCCCGCCGCCGTTCGGTCGCTCGGCCCCTCAGCTGGCCCAATTCCCTGATGTTGTTCGTTCTTGTTTGTTTTCGCTTGTCCGTCGGCTGCACTGGACGCCCCAGGCTCGCCCGCCGCCTTTGGGTCACTCGGCCCCTCGGCTGGCCCCGCTCCCTGGCTTTCTTTGTTTCTGTATGTTTTCGCTTGTCCGTCGGCTGCACTGGTCGCCTCAGGCTCGCCCGCCGCTCCGCGGTCGCTCGGCCCCTCGGCTGGCCAAATACATTGGTTTTGCTTGTGTTTGTTTGTTTTCGCTTGTCCGTCGGCTGCGCTGGTCGCCCCAGGCTCGCCCGCCGCTGTTCGGTCGCTCGGCCCCTCGGCTGGCCCAATTCCCTGATGTTGTTTGTTGTTGTTCGTGTTCGCTTGTCCGTCAGCTGCGTTGGTCGCCCCAGCCTCGCCCGCCACCCCGCGGTCGCTCGGCCCCTCGGCTGGCCCCTTCCACTGTTTCGTTTGTTTTTGATTGTTTTCGCTTGTCCGTCGGCTGCGCTGGTCGCCCCAGGCTCGCCCGCCGCCCCGCGGGCGCTCGGCCCCTCGGCTGGCCAAATTCACTGGTTTTGTGTGTTTTTGCTTGTTTTCGCTTGTCCGTCGGCTGCACTGGTCGCCCCAGGTTCGCCCGCCGCCCCGCGGGCGCTCGGCCCATCGGCTGGCCCAATTCATTGGTTTTGTTTGTTTTTTGTTTGTTTTCGCTTGTCCGTCGGCTGCACTGGTCGCCCCAGGCCCGCCCGCCGCCCCGCGGTCGCTCGGCCCCTCGGCTGGCCCCATTCATTGGTCTTGTTTGTTTCGGCTTGTTTTCGCTTGTCCGTCGGCTGCGCTGGTCGCCCCAGGCCCGCCCGCCGCCGTTCGGTCGCTCGGCCCCTCGGCTGGCCCAATTCACTGGTTTTGCTTGTTTTTGTTTGATTTCGCTTGTCCGTCGGCTGCACTGGTCGCCCTGCGCACACCCGCCGCCTTTCGGGCGCTCGGCCCCCCGGCTGGCCCCATTCCCTGGCTTTCTTTGTTTCTGTTTGTTTTCGCTTGTCCGTCGGCTGCACTGGTCGCCTCGGGCCCGCCCGCCGCCCCGCGGTCGCTCGGCCCCTCGGCTGGCCAAATGCATTGGTTGCGTTTGTTGTTGTTTGTTTTCGCTTGTCCGTCGGCTGCGCTGGTCGCCCCAGGCCCGACCGCCGCCGTTCGGTCGCTCGGCCCCTCGGCTGGCCCAATTCACTGGTTTTGTTTGTTTGTGTTTGATTTCGCTTGTCCGTCGGCTGCACTGGTCGCCCTGCGCACACCCGCCGCCTCTCGGGCGCTCGGCCCCACGGCTGGCCCCATTCCCTGGCTTTCTTTGTTTCTGTATGTTTTCGCTTGTCCGTCGGCTGCACTGGTCGCCTCAAGCTCGCCCGCCGCCCCGCGGTCGCTCGGCCCCTCGGCTGGCCAAAATGCTGGTTTTGTTTGTTGTTGTTTGGTTTTGCGCTTGTCCGCGTCTGCGCTGACCCGCCCAGGCCCGCCCCGCCGCCGCTCGACGCTCGGCCCTCGGCTGCCCAATTCAATGGTTTGTTTTTGTTTTTGTGTTTGTTTTCGGGGGGGCTTGTCCGTCGGCTGCCTGGTCGCCCTGCGGCGCTTTCGGTCGCTCGCCCGCATCGGCTGCCCTTTTTCCTTGGCTTTCTTCGTTTTCCGTTTTTGTTTTCGCTTGTCCTCCGGCTGCACTGGTCGCCCCAGCGCGCCCGCCGCCCACGCGGGTCGCTCGGCCCCTCGCTGGCCAAATGCATTGGTTTTGTTTGTTGTTGCTTGGTTTCGCTGTCCGTCGCTGCGCTGGTCGCCCCCAGCCCGCCCGCGCCCGTTCGGGTAGCTCGGCCCTCGTCTGGCCCCAACTCACTGGTTTTGTTTGTTTTTGTTGGTTTTCGCTTGTCCGTCGGCTGCACTGGTCGCCCTGCGCACGCCCGCCGCCTTTCGGTCGCTCGGCACCCCGGCTGGCCCCAGTCCTTGGTTTCGTTTGGTTTCTGTTTGTTTTCGCTTGTCCGTCGGCTGCGCTGGTCGCCTCAGGCTCGCCCGCCGCCTTTCGGTCGCGCTGCCCTGCCCCTCGGCTGGCCAAATGCTTAGTTTTGTTTGTTTTTGTTTGTTTTCGCTTGTCCGTCGGCTGCCCTGGTCGCCCCGGGCCCGCCCGCCGCCGTTCGGTCGCTCGGCCCCTCGGCTGGCCCAATTCATTGGTTTCGTTTGTTTTTGTTTGATTCCGCCTGTCCGTCGGCTGCACTGGTCGCCCTGCGCGCGCCCGCTGCCTTTCGGTCGCTCGGCCCCTCGGCTGGCCCCACTCCCTGGCTTTCTTTGTTTCTGGTCGTTTTCGCTTATCCGTCGGCTGCACTGGTCGCCCCAGGCTCGCCCGCCGCCCCGCGGCAGCTCGGCCCTTCGGCGGGCCCCATCCATGGTTTTGTTTCTGTTTGTTTGTGTTTGCTTGTCCGTCGGCTGCGCTGGTCGCCCCAGGCTCGCCGGCCGCCGTTCGGTCGCTCGGCCCCTCGGCTGGCCCAATTCACTGGTTCTGCTTGTTTTTGTTTGATTTCGCTTGTCCGTCGGCTGCACTGGTCGCCCTGCGCACGCCCGCCGCCTTTCGGTCGCTCGGCCCCTCGGCTGGCCCCATTCCCTGGCTTTCTTTGATTCTGTTTGTTTCCGCTTGTCCGTCGGCTGCAGCGGTCGCCTCAAGCTCGCCCGCCGCCCCGCGGTCGCTCGACCCCTCGGCCGGCCAAATGCATTGGTTTTGCTGGTTATTGCTTGTTTTCGCTTGTCCGTCGGCTGCACTGGTCGCCCCAGGCCCGCCCGCCGCCGTTCGGTCGCTCGGCCCCTCGGCTGGCCCAATTCACTGGCTTTGTTTGTTTTTGTTTGTGTTCGCTTGTCTGTCGGCTGCACTGGTCGCCCTGCGCGCGCCCGCCGCCTTTCGGTCGCTCGGCCCCTCGGCTGGCCCCATTCCCTGGCTTTCTCTGTTTCGGTTTGTTTTCGCTTGTCCGTCGGCTGCACTGGTCGCCTCAAGCTCGCCCGCCGCCCCGCGGTCGCTCGCCCCCTCGGCTGGCCAAATGCATTGGTTGTGTTTGTTTTTTTGCTTGTTTTCGCTTGTCCGTCGGCTGCGCTGGTCGCCCCAGGCCCGCCCGCCGCCGCTCGGTCGCTCGGCCCCTCGGCTGGCCCAATTCACTGGTTTTGTTTGTTGTTGTTTGTTTGTTTTCGCTTGTCCGTCGGCTGCACTGGTCGCCCTGCGCGCGCCCGCCGCCTTTCGGTCGCTCGGCCCCTCGGCTGGCCCCTTTCCTTGGCTTTCTTCGTTTCTGTTTGTTTTCGCTTGTCCGTCGGCTGCGCTGGTCGCCCCAGGCTCGCCCGCCGCCCCGCGGTCGCTCGGCCCCTCGGCTGGCCCAATGCATTGGTTTTGTTTGTTTTTGTTTGTTTTCGCTTGTCCGTCGGCTGCACTGGTCGCCCCGAGCCCGCCCGCCGCCGTTCGGTCGCTCGGCCCCTCGGCTGGCCCAATTCACTGGTTTTGTTTGTGCTTTGTTTGTTTTCGCTTGTCTGTCGGCTGCGCTGGTCGCCCTGCGCGCGCCCGCCGCCTTTCGGTCGCTCGGCCCTTCGGCTGGCCCCATTCCCTGGCTTTCTTTGTTTCTGTTGTTTTCGCTTGTCGTCGCTGCACGTCGCCTAGGGCTCGCCCAGACCGCCCCGCGTTCGCTCGGCCCCTCGCTGGCCAAATGCATTGGTTGTGTTTGTTTCTTTTTGTTTTCGCTTGTTCACGTCGGCTGCACTGGTCGCCCCAGGCCCGCCCGCCGCCGTTCGGTCGCTCGGCCCCTCGGCTGGCCCCACTCCCTGGCATGATTTGTTTCTGTTTGTTTTTGCTTGTCCGTCGGCTGCACTGGTCGCCTCAGGCTCGCCCGCCGCACCGCGGTCGCTCGGCCCCTCGGCTGGCCAAATGCACTGGTTTTGTTTGCTTTTGTTTGTTTTCGCTTGTCCGTCGGCTGCACTGGTCGCCCAGGCCCGCCCGCCGCCGTTCGGTCGCTCGGCCCCTCGGCTGGCCCAATTCAATGGTTTTGTTTGTTTTTGTTTGTTTTCGCTTGTCCGTCGGCTGCGCTGGCCGCCCTGCGCGCGCCCGCCGCCTTTCGGTCGCTCGGCCCCTCGGCCGGCACCATTCCCTGGCTGTCTTTGTTTCTCTTTGTGTTCGCTTGTCCGTCGGCTGCGCTGGTCGCCTTAGGCTCGCCCGCAGCCCCGCGGTCGCTCGGCCCCTCGGCTGGCCAAATGCATTGGTTTTGTTTGTTTCGGCTTGTTTTCGCTTGTCCGTCGGCTGCACTGGTCGCCCCAAGCCCGCCCGCCGCCGCTCGGTCGCTCGGCCCCTCGGCCGGCCCAATTCACTGGTTTTGTTTGTGTTTGTTTGTTTTTCGCTTGTCCGTCGGCTGCACTGGTCGCCCTGCGCGCGCCCGCCGCCTTTCGGTCGCTCGGCCCCTCGGCTGGCCCCATTCCCTGGCTTTCTTTGTTTCTGTTGGTTTTCGCTTGTCCGTCGGCTGCACTGGTCGCCTCAGGCTCGCCCGCCGCCCCGCGGTCGCTCGGCCCCGGTTTTGTTTGTTTTTTGTTTGTTTTCGCTTGTCCGTCGGCTGCGCCGGTCGCCCCAGGCCCGCCCGCCGCCGCTCGGTCGCTCGGCTGGCCCAATTCACTGGTTTTGTTTGTTTTTGATTGTTTTCGCTTGTCCGTCGGCTGAACTGGTCGCCCTGCGCGCGCCCGCCGCCTTTCGGTCGCTCGGCCCCTCGGCTGGCCCCAGTCCCTGGCTTCTTTGTTTCTGTTTGCTTTCGCTTGTCCGTCGGCTGCGCTGGTCGCCTCAGGCTCGCCCGCCGCCCCGCGGTCGCTCGGCCCCTCGGCTGGCCAAATGCATTGGATTTGTTTGCTTTGGTATGTTTTCGCTTGTCCGTCGGCTGCGCTGGTCTGGTCGCCTCAGGCCCGCCCGCCGCCGTTCGGTCGCTCGGCCCCTCGGCTGGCCCAATTCACTGGTTTTGTTGTTGTTTTGTTTGTTTTCGCCTGTCCGTCGGCTGCACCGGTCGCCCTGCGCACGCCCGCCGCCTTCGGTCGCTCGGCCCCTCGGATGGCCCCATTCCCTGGTTTTCTTTGTTTCTGTTTGTTTTCGCTTGTCCGTCGGCTGCACTGGTCGCCTCAGGCTCGCCCGCCGCCCCGCGGTCGCTCGGCCCCTCGGCTGGCCAAAAGCATCGGTTGTGTTTGTTTTTGTTTGTTTTCGCTTGTCCGTCGGCTGCACTGGTCGCCCCGGGCCCGCCCGCCGCCGTTCGGTCGCTCGGCCCCATCGGCCGGCCCAACTCACTGGTTTTGTTTGTTTTTGTTTGTTTTCGCTTGTCCGTCGGCAGCACTGGTCGCCCTGCGCGCGCCCGCCGCATTTCGGTCGCTCTGCCCCTCGGCTGGCACCATTCCCTTGCTTTCTTTGTTTCTGTTTGTTTTCGCTTGTCCGTCGGCTGCACTGGCCGCCTCAGGCTCGCCCGCCGCTCCGCGGTCGCTCGGCCCCTCGGCTGGCCAAATGCATTGGTATTGTTTGTTGTCGTTTGTTTTCGCTTGTCCGTCGGCTGCGCTGGCCGCCCCGGGCCCGCCCGCGGCCGTTCGGTCGCTCGGCCCCTCGGCTGGCCAAATGCATTGGTTTTGTTTGATGTTGTTTGTTTTCGCTTGTCCGTCGGCTACACTGGTCGCCCTGCGCACGCCCGCCGCCTTTCGGTCGCTCGGCCCCTCGGCTGGCCCCATTCCCTGGCTTTCTTTGTTTCTGTTTGTTTTCGCTTGTCCGTCGGCTGCGCTGGCCACCTCAAGCTCGCCCGCCGCCCCGCGGTCGCTCGGCCCCTCGGCTGGCCAAATGCATTGGTTTTGTTTGTTTTTGTTTGTTTTCGCTTGTCCGTCGGCTGCACTGGTCGCCTCAGGCCCGCCCGCCGCCGTTCGGTCGCTCGGCCCCCCGGCTGGCCCAATGCATTGGTTTTGTTTGCTTTTGTTTGTTTTCGCTTGTCCGTCGGCTGCACTGGTCGCCCTGCGCGCGCCCGCCGCCTTTCGGTCGCTCCGGCCCCTCGGCTGGCCCCATTCCCTGGCTTTCTCTGTTTCTGTGTGTTTTCGCTTGTCCGTCGGCTGCACTGGTCGCCCCAAGCTCGCCCGCCGCCCCGCGGTCGCTCGGCCCCCCGGCTGGCCAACTGCACTGGTTTTGTTTGTTTTTGTTTGTTCTCGCTTGTCCGTCGGCTGCACTGGTCGCCCCAGGCCCGCCCGCCGCCGTTCGGTCGCTCGGCCCCTCGGCTGGCCGAATTCACTGGTTTTGTGTGTGTTTTGTTTGTTTTCGCTTGTCCGTCGGCTGCACTGGTCGCCCTGCGCACGCCCGCCGCCTTTCGGTCGCTCGGCCCCCGGCTGGCCCCATTCCCTGGCTTTCTTTGTTTCTGTTTGTTTTCGCTTGTCCGTCGGCTGCACTGGTCGCCTCAGGCTCGCCCGCCGCCCCGCGGTCGCTCGGCCCCTCGGCTGGCCAAATGCATCGGTTTTGTTTGTTTTTGTTTGTTTTCGCTTGCCCGTCGGCTGCGCTGGTCGCCCCAGGCCCGCCCGCCGCCGTTCGGTCGCTCGGCCCCTCGGCTGGCCAAATTCACTGGTTTTGTTTGTTTTTCTTGTCCGTCGGCTGCACTGGTCGCCCTGCGCACGCCCGCCGCCTTTCGATCGCTCGGCCCCACGGCTGGCCCCATTCCCTGTCTTTCTTTGTTTCTGTTTGTTTTCGCTTGTCCGTCGGCTGCACTGGTCGCCTCAGGCTCGCCCGCCGCCTTTCGGTCGCTCGGCCCCTCGGCTGGCCAAATGCATTGGTTTTGTTTGTTTTTGTTTGTTTTCGGTTGTCCATCGGCTGCACTGGTCGCCCCGGGCCCGCCCGCCGCCGTTCGGTCGCTCGGCCCCTCGGCTGGCCCAATTCACTGGCTTTGTTTGTTTTTGTTTGTGTTCGCTTGTCCGTCGGCTGCACAGGTCGCCTCAAGCTCGCCCGCCGCCCCGCGGTCGCTCGCCCCCTCGGCTGGCCAAATGCATGGGTTTTGTTTGTTTTTTTGTTTGTTTTCGCTTGTCCGTCGGCTGCACTGGTCGCCTGCCGCAGCCCGCCGCCTTTCGGTCGCTCGGAGCCCTCGGCTGGCCCCATTCCCTACAAGCGAAAACAAACAGAAACAAAGAAAGCCAGGGAATGGGGCCAGCCGAGGGGCCGGGCGACCGAAAGGCGGCGGGCGAGCCTGGGGCGACCAGTGCAGCCGACGGACAAGCGAAAACAAACCAAAAACAAACAAACCCAATGAATTTGGCGATCCGAGGGGCCGAGCGACCGGAAAGCGGCGGGAGAGGCTGGGGCGACCAGTGCAGCCGACGGACAAGCGAAAACAAACAAAACAAAGAAAACAATTGAATTCGGCCAGCCGAGGGGCAGAGCGACCGAAATGCGGCGGGCGAGCCTGGGGCCACAAGTACAACCGACGGACAAACGAAAACAAACCAAAACAAACAACACCACGGAAATGAGCCAGCCGAGGGGCCGAGCGACCGAAAAGCCGCGGGCGAGCCTGGAGCGACCAGCGCAGCCGACGGACAAGCGAAAACAAACAAAAACAAACAAATCTAAGCATTTGGCCAGCCGAGGGGCAGGGCAGCGCGACCGAAAGGCGGCGGGCGAGCCTGAGGCGACCAGTGCAGCCGACGGACAAGCGAAAACAAACAGAAACCAACCGAAACCAAGGACTGGGGCCAGCCGGGGTGCCGAGCGACCGAAAGGCGGCGGGCGTGCGCAGGGCGACCAGTGCAGCCGACGGACAAGCGAAAACCAACAAAAACAAAGAAAACCAGCGAATCTGGCCAGCCGAGGGGCCGAGCGACCGCGGGGCGGCGGGCGAGCCTGGGGCGACCATTGCAGCCGACGGACAGGCGAAAACAAACAAAAACAAACAAACCCAACTAATTGCGCCAGCCGAGGGGCCGAACGACCGCGGGGCGGCGGGCGAGCCTGGGGCGACCAGTGCAGCCGACGGACACGCGCAAACAAACAAACACAAACAAACAAAACCAAATAATGGGGCCAGCCGAGAGGCCGAGCGACCGCGGGGCGGCGGGCGAGAGGGGAGAGACCAGCGCAGCGACCGACAGCGAAAAACAAAACAACAAACAAACCATAATGGCGCCGTCCGAGGGCAGAGCGACCGCGGGGCGGCGGGCGAGCCTGGGGCCGGACCAGTGCAGGCAGACGCGACAAGCAAAACAAACGAAACGAACAAAACAACCACAAGAAATCGACCAGCGAGAGGCGAAGCAGACGCAGGGCGGGCGGGCGAGCCGAGGGACCAGTGCAGCCGACGGACAACCGAAAAACAAACAAAAACAACAAAACCAATGATTTGGCCAGCGAGGGGCCTCGCGTAGCGACCGAACGGCGGCGGGCGAGCCTGAGGCGACCAGTGCAGCCGACGGACAAGCGAAAACAAACAGAAACAAAGAAAGCCAGGGAATGGGGCCAGCCGTGGGGCCGAGCGATCGAAAGGCGGCGGGTGTGCGCAGGGCGACCAGTGCAGCCGACGGACAAGAAAAACAAACAAAACCAATGAATTTGGCCAGCCGAGGGGCCGAGCGACCGAACGGCGGCGGGCGGGCCTGGGGCGACCAGCGCAGCCGACGGGCAAGCGAAAACAAACAAAAAACAAACAAAACCAAGGAATGGGGCCAGCCGAGGGGGCGAGCGACCGAAAGGCGGGGGCGAGCCTGGGCGACCAGTGCAGCGAGGAGACAGCGAACACAAAACAGAAACAAACAAACAAGGAATGGGGCCAGCCGAAGGGCCGAGCGACCGCGGGGCGGCGGGCGAGCCTGAGGCGACCAGTGCAGCCGACGGACAAGCGAAAACAAGCAAAAGGAAACAAAACAAAAAAATGAGCCAGCCGAGGGGCCGAGCGACCGAGACGCGGCGGGCGAACCTGTGGCAACCAGTACAGCCGAAGGACAAGCGAAAACAAACAGAATCAAACAAAACCAGTGCATGGGGCCAGCCGAGGGGCCGAGCGACCGCGGGGCGGCGGGCGAGCCTGGGGCGACCAGTGCAGCCGACGGAGAAGCGAAAAAAAACAAAAACAAACAAAATCAAGGAGTGGGGCCAGCCGAGGGGCCGAGTGACCGCGGGGCGGCGGGCGAGCCTGAGGCGACCAGTGCAGCCGACGGACAAGCGAAAACAAACAGAAACAAACAAAACCAAGGAATGGGGCAACCTGAGGGGGCGAGCGACCGCGGGGAGGTGGGCGAGCCCGGGGCGACCAGTGCAGCCGACGGACAAGCGAAAAAAAACAAAACAAAACAAAAACAAAACCATTGCATGGGGCAAGCCGAGGGGCCGAGCGACCGCGGGGAGGTGGGCGAGCCTGGGGCGACCAGTGCAGCCGACGGGCAAGCGAAAACAAACAAAAACAAACAAAACCAAATAGTGGGGCCAGGCCGAGCGACCGCGGGGCGGCGGGCGACACTGGGGCGACCAGAGCAGCCGACGGACAAGCGAAAACAAACAAAACAATCAAAACCAAGGAATGGGGCCAGCCGAGGGGCCGAGCGACCAGCGTCGCCCAGGGAAGTGACAACCAAACCCTAGAAGTAGATTAGGTTTGCGCCCGCCCCCCCAAAAAACAAAAAATATAGATTCTTGAAATAGGAAGGCGCTTAAAGTAGATTGGGATCTGGGAATCCAAAAATACCTACTTTCAACGACCGGTGGGTAACATTGCCTGGTGGAAACCATTGAGCCCGACCCGCTTCCCTCGCTGGGCTGCCACACGCAAAGGACGGCCCCAGGAGGATTGCAAAGACCCCGCAGGGCACTCCACGAGGGCCCCAAGTGCCCCGAGATGCGATGTGTCGGGCTCATCAGGGGCGACGCTGATTGGGACCATGCTCTGTTAGTCCGATGAGTTCGATGGCCTCGAGGATTGTTCCGAAAGGGCCCGAAAAGCTCCTAACGGCCCCGTATAGCGCCCAAGAAACCAGGGAGCAGGGAGGTCTCAGCTGGATGTGCGTGATTACTCCTCCACTCTGCTGGGCCTCTGGAGACCACGAACGTGGCGACAATTGCGCACTTCGCACACAACGTACGCTGGCCTCCCAAGAAGCCAAGGGAGCCGCGAGGTCTCGCCGTCTCGCCTAGATTCGCGCGCCACTCCACTCCGCAGGCCCTCCCGGGGGCCCACGAAAGGAGGCGACAATTGCGCACTCAGCAACCCCCCAGGAAGCCGCGAAGTCTCGCCTGGATCGGCCTGCCACTCCACTCCGCGGGACCTCCTCCCAGGAGCCCACGAGAATGGAGATCCTTGCGCAGTTCGAACACCACCAAGGAGCGGCGATGTCTCGGTTAGGTCTGCGCACAGCTCCACTCCGCTGTGCCTTCCAAGAGCCCACGAAAATTGAGACAATTGGACAATTCGCAGCCCCCCAAGGAACCGCGAGGTCTAATCTGGATCCCACCAGGGAACCGAAAGAAGGAGGGGGATGCAGGAAGACGCTATTCGGAACGAGAACCCAACCAGAGGAGTGTTGGGGCAATCCAATTATCATCATCTCCTACTCCCTCCGCCTCATTCCTGAACGTTCTCGCGAGCCATTGGGGAACCTCCGGAATCTGCCGATGACCTGGCAAAACCGCTGCAAACCAACGAAGACCGACGAACACCACCGAGGACTGACGGGCGTCAACAAATTCCGTCGATAAATATCGAGGACAACAGACGACGACAACCAACAACGGCGAGGAAGACAGGCCTCTTCGACCTGCTCCTCGAGCGCGAGCGAGAACGAGAGCGCTTGCGCGGTGCGCCCGGTGCGCTGCCGCCTCGCCGGGAGGGCTGCTGCTCCTGAGCTGGCGAGGAGGAAGGCGGTGGAAGGTAGAAAACGGAGGTCCCTGCTTCCTCTCGCAAGATCGCCGGTTCAACCATCCGCTCCTCGCGGGTCCCCCCCGGAAGCCACCCCACTGCAACAGGAGAAGAAGGAGGCGAGCTGAGGGGGGTGCGGAGCAGTGAAAAGATGTGGGGGCGATACTAACACAATCGACGCGGCCCCAATCTGCCACGACTCGCAACGGTATCCGCGAGTACTTCCCAAATCAGTCTGAACACAGATCGCTGGCAGAAAGGTCCCTCCGATAACACATCACGTCCATCACGGTAGTCGTACCCATCAGAGCGGAGGAGGATGTAGGAGGACAAATTCGGATGGCTACAAACATCATGTCGAATGGAAGCTAGGCGAAAACCAGTGAGCGCCAGTCACGACGGGGAGCATGAGGCGTGACACCACCTCAACCCGAGTATGTATTTCAATGATCGCAACGGCCAGGACGTGTCGTCTTTGGGCCCTTGTCTCAGCTCCACAATTCCAACTATTGAAGCGCGCGCGTGGCCACGGCACGCATGATTGATCATGGGTTACTCTACTGATTCCTCTTTTGCCCCCCCTCCTTTGCAAAAGAGCCCAGCGCAAAGTCTGACCCCTGCCACACCTTGCGAGCGCACGACGGAAAAGGACCCCACCCCTAGCACACCCGTGTGGCATTGAGAAACTGCTACCCCTGCCACACTTTGTGAGCGCACGAAGGAAAAAGACCCCACCCCCAACACGCCCCCTGCGGCGTCGAGAAAATGCCTCCCCCCCCCCTGCCACACTTTGCGAGCGTACGGCGGATAAGGTCCCCTCCAGCACCCCCCTGTGGCATCGAGAAAATGTCACCCCTGCCACAGTGCGGGCGTACGACGGATGAGGACCCCCCCCCCCCCCGTGCCATCGAGAAAAGGTAGCCCCCTGCCACAATTTGCGCGATGTGTCTGATGCGTAGGGTGTGTGTATAGTGCGTGCGCGGCTGTATCTCGACGTGTGTCTCATGTGGGCGCGCAGTACGTGTCATGTGTATGATGCGTGTGCGGCTGTATCTGGACGTGTCTCATGTAGGTGCCCAGTATGTGGCGCATACGTCGTGGGTGCATGATGCAGTGAACACGCCAGGCGCGCACTGGCGTTGTTGATGTGCGTGCGTGTGCGGGCGCCTGCATGCGCGCGGCCGCATGTAGATGCGCGACTCATGCACGCGCCGTGTATGCGTTATGCGCGGGCGAGGGGAGGAACAACAAAAAGGGGGAGGGGGGGAGGTGTAAGCTTCGTGGGCGCGACGAGGGCGGGGAAAAATACAAACAATCCACTAAGCACGTGGGGAAGAGTGCAGAGTCGTGACAAAAAGGTATTGTAGCAATCGGAGTGGAAATCGCAGTCGTGGTAGTAGGTGTTCGTAGTAGTAGTACTCGTTGTAAGTTATTGGTAATAGTGTAGTAGTAGTGGTGGTCGTAGTCGTCGTAGTAGTAGTAGTAGTAGTAGTAGTAGTAGTAGTAGTAGTAGTAGTAGTAGTAGTAGTAGTAGTAGTAGTAGTAGTACTCGTAGTAGTAGTAGTAGTAGTACTAGTACTAGTACTAGTAGTAGTAGTAGTAGTAGTAGTAGTAGTAGTAGTGGTAGTAGTAGTAGTAGTAGTAGTAGTAGTAGTAGTAGTAGTAGTAGTGATAATAACAGCAGCAGCAGTAGGAGCAGTGGTAAACAGTAGTAGTAATAGTAGTGTTATTATGTAATATTCGATTATAGTATAGTAGTAGTCGTAGTGTAGTAAGGTGTAGTGTACGTGTAGTAGTAGTAGAAGAAGTATAGTAGTATTAAGTAAGTAGTAGTAGTATGTAGTAGTAAGTAGGGGTAGTAGTAGTAATGGTAGTAAAGAGAATAGTAGTCGCGGTAGTAGTAAGTAGTAATAGTAAGTTATATAGTGAGTAGTAATAGAGTAAGTATAGTAGTTAGTAGTACAAGAGTAATAGTCGTCGTTATTCCGTAGTAGTCGTCGTAGTAGTAGTATAAGAGTAGTATAGTATTCAGTAGTAGTAGTATAGTCAGTAGTAGTAGTAAGTAGTATAGTAAAAAGTCGTAGTGGTAGGGAGTAGTATGTGATAGTAGTAGTAGTAGTAGTATAGTAGTATTATTAGTAGGAGTTGTGCGTAATAGTAAGTACAGTATGAACCGATAGCCGTAGTCGTGTTAGTTAGTAGAAATACTAGTAAGTGGTCCGTAGTAGTCGTAGTAGTAGTAGTAGTAGTAGTAGTAGTAGTAGTAGTAGTAAGTAATAGTAGTACTAGTAGTAGTTTATTATCGTAGGAGTAGTATAGTAGTAGTCGTAAGTAGTAGTAGTAGTAGTATTAGTAGTAGTAGTAGTAGTAGTATAGTAGTAGTAGTAGTAGTAGTAGTAGTAGTAGTAGTGGTAGTAGTAGTAGTAGTAGTAGTAGTAGTAGTAGTAGTAGCATTAGCAGTAGTAGTATCAGTAAACGTAATGGTAGAAATAGCAGTAGCCGTCGTACTCGTAGTAGTGGACGTAGTAGTAAGCGTAGTCGCAGCAATAATAATAGCAATAACAATACTGTTCCCCTGACGATGACGCTAACGGAGGCAACGGTGACCTCGTCCCAGCGAAGTCCCCTCTGATCAGTAACTCCCAGGCGTTCGTCCATCAGCACAGTGACCCTCCAGGTGGGCATGGAAGAGGGAGGGTGGGTGTAAGAGATATGGGGGGTGAGGGTAGGTCGGGTCGGGCTCGGCTTGCGAAGAAAGGACTTGAGCCAAAGTGATTATGATCCAGCCCCCGCCCCTGCAAGCACTATCAAGCTCAGGACTTTGGGGGGCTCGCCGAAGTTACCCGCCAGAGGCGCTCGATCGCACAGTGCCCAGAAAAAACAATGAGCCTGAAGCGGGGAAGACCGGACCATCCACCTTGCCTGGAGGGTCGGAAAAGACAACGAAGCAAGGTTTGGCACGATGGACTCCGTCCTCGTGCCTGAATCAACTCTCTTGCACCAGCAACTGCGGCGCAAAACGGAGCGCATGGTCGCTCCTCTCTGGCCAGATGGTGTTAATTGAAAAGGCAGTCGCCGGGGCTGCGAGAGATGGGCGCGGAGGCAAAAAGGGAGCTTTTTCAGCGCTGACCGCGCTACGGAACCTCGACCCGCTTCTCCTCGGGGCACACTGAGCGCGGAGCGGGAAGGACAGCCAACCATGGGAAACCTACGGGGGCTGTCGCCTCGACTCGGCCCTGGGGCGCCCCTTGGTCGGGGGGTCCTCCTTCCCCCCCTGAATGGAGGACTCTTCGGCAGTGGGGCGGAGCATACCTGACTTGAGCAGCGTCAGCTCCGCGGCATTGGTCTTAGCTAGATCTGACTTGGTCATGCAGTCGACCGGCATCAGCGGACGTGGCATCCACCGGATCGCACTCCCGATTTTCTCCATGGAGGTCCTGACCACAGCTAGGTCAATGGCTGCCCGCCGGTCCGACTTGGACCCTGCCGTGAGCTTAGAGAGCGCGTAGTATATACCCTTGGCGTCGACCACGCTGATGTTCCCAGACTGGGGCTCACCATGCAAGAGCCTGGCATTCGTTCTCCAGAATGGCGACGGAAAGACCGATGTGCTCTCTCCACTTCTCGCGTACCGCGTTTCATCGAACTACGTCCAACAACAGTATTTGAAACCGCTCGGCTTCCCCAAGAGCGTTGGACAGGGACAGAGTTTCCCCGGCGAGAGTAGAAGACACCTGCGGCCTGACTGTTCCACATCTCCAAGCAACCGGCGCGACGCGAGCTCGAGATCCGTGAGCCAAGGAATTGTCAGCGATAAATATCTGCCACGACTTATGGGGACGCTGCAGGCCATCTTTGTCTTCCGCCCCCACTCCGCCGCAATCGCTGGCTGTCGCCAGAGTGAATCCGCCTGGCTCGAAGCGCCACGCGATGACGAAAAACGAGGCCGTCGAACGAAGATGGTCTACCATCTTATTGGCGTTGAGCAGGTCTCGAACGCAGGGGCCGTTGACCTTCGTGGCCAAAATCGAAGCCGCGCCGGCGGCCTCCGCTCTGGTCTCGCGACCTACCCACTGCGACATATAAACGAGAGATCTAAAAGCTGCCACCTCGCCGCCTAGCAAGAGGGCCCCGTAGCCCCCTTTTACTGCCTCGGACCAGAGGGATCTTCTGGAGCTGTTCTAACATGTATTTCTCCTGGCCCACCAGGATACGACCCCCGTCTAACCTTAACCTCCTCCCGATGCACTCGACCCCTCCGGCGTCAAGGAGACGCATTTTCCCGAGCGCAAACATGGACTTGAAGTGCTTGATGCACTGATCCTCTGACCCGGGCTTGAACGCGATGGCTCAGTCGTCGACTTCGACGAGCACCTGGGTCTCCAGCCCACGGTCGGGGCGCTTCACAAACCAGCACGGCTCTAACTTGGTCCTCTCGAAGCTCTGGGCGTGTATGAAGTTAGCTGATGTGATGTGAAAGGCTACATGGGGCATCATCCAAACCGTAAGCTGGGGGTATGAGCTCGATGGGAGATCCTGGCGGCACTGGCACCCCGTCGCATGGTTCGACGAAAACGCGCCCCTGAGCCCTATTCAGGGGCTCTGACTGACAAAACGCATTCTGAATGTCTCCTATGTAAATCACAAGCTTGTACATTAGTGACACCACGAGAAACAGCATCAGCACCTCCATACACGGGGTGGGCGCGCATACCTGCAGTTCGCAGGTGTCTTCATCTTGGTGCCCACGCGCGCACCACCTCGATTTGGTCTTGGGTCTCGCAAAGGTCCCCTTCCTGCGGTTTCCACCTTCTCACCATGCGGCTGGACGCTGTTCGATTAGGAAAGAGCGTCCTCAGCTCCTTGGCCTGGTCAGGAGGATGCGCGATCGCGGCACTGGCCCCCTCGGCGATAGCTCTCCACTCCGCCGATTCCGAAACGTGAAACTATTTCTATTCGTCGGGGCTCAGATTTCTATAATGAACCTCGGCCCCCCGGTTGACCAGAAGCGAAAGAGAGCGCCCCCCGGACTCGTGGGGGACTATTTCCACATCTGCATTGCCGTTAGAGTAGTTGATCCAGGATCCGCTCCAGCCCTCTTCCTGGAATCCTTGATCCAGGTCTTCAGAAACCGCCCCAGAACCTCCGCAGACGCTGGCACAAGCCTCGAAGAAGGCGTCGGCGACAGTCGTCGCATCCCCTTGTTCGGGAGCGAAAAGGGCACTCAAAAGAGCCGCGCCCGTGGACGGACCTGGTGAACGAGACCTGGCTCGACGATGCTGCGGCGCAAACTCTAACTCCGAGACTTGCTGTTGAACCCCCCTACTGGGGCCCCCCGGAAAACCTCTCCTGGGGTGAGCTTGGCTAACCAGTGCCGGTTCAAGTGTCGAGTGCGCCTCGCAGCTTCCTCCATCTCGCGCAAGATCCGACCGGGGTCTGAATCGGCAATGCGACGTTGGCTAGCTGCATCGGCAACGCTCAATCTAAGAGGATTGATGGGTGGAGGGGCGTCCAGAGCCTGACGAAGTGCCTCTGGGCCTCTGGGAGCTCGCCGTGCACTCCCGATGGGGCAGCCCCCTGCTCCGAGGCGCGCCCCCTCTTCTCTCCCCGTGGTGGAGGAGGGGGCCTCCGCCGCGTGCCCCCGCCCGCGGCGCCGCCCCTCCCCGACGCGGTGCGGGGCGCAGCGCCTGAAGGCACAAGAGAGTGTCTAGATTCCGACCGAGACAGAACTCCGGTGCTTGCTGGAACAGACGAGAGCCCCCTCGAGATCTGTCCGCCCCCCATCCCCGGATCGCGAGCGTCGTCCGATGGGGGCCGCCTCCCCGCCATCAGGAATGGGAGGGGGGGGGGGGTCCTGGAGGAGCTTCTAGAGCAAGACCCTCGCGCCCCGCCCTGCCCCCCCTGGGCCCCCCCTCCGCCCCCGGAGGTGGTTGAGGTGACCTCTCGAGCGACTCTCCGGCGGCAGCCCCGGAGCCCCTTTCAATCGCAGGAACGTCAAGCCCCGGACCATCTTCAGCGGACCCTCCTAGATCCCAGGCCTCGGGAAGTAGCGGGCCTTCTGAGGCCACATTGGCCCCCGCCCGGTGTCCGCTGACCTGAGCTTCCCTGAGAAGCTGCTGGGTGGCTGGATCCGCCATAACCTCGCCACCCCTGGATCCTCAGCGTTAGCCGGCCAGACTTGTTCCGACGAGCATTTCCAAGGCCTCGATCGCATCGCGACCCATATGTTTCCACCGTTTTGAATCGCGACAAGCCCTGGCCCGACCCACCCACCCTTTGCACAGCGTAAGTCTTCTGTCCCCCTCGAGGCGCTCTGCGCCAGACATAGACCCATTGACCCGGCACGAAATGCTTATCCCGATGGAGGGGCCCCTTGACAGCGCTAGCCAGCTTTTTAAGACTGGAGCTCTCAAACAGTCCCTTACGACCGTGCCGTCGAATTGCATCCCTTCTCGCAAACTCAGCCGAGGCGGCATCCCGACCCCAGGACCCCAGAGAGAGGTCTTCGACCCCGACAACCTGGGGCGGATCGTCGGCCAGGATATCTTTGGGAATCCTGGGATTGATCCCGAAGAAGAGTTGATACGGAATGAAGCCGCCCCTGTGGAGGTATCGATTTTTGGCCGCCGTGACCTCGTGGACCAGCGCTTCGAGCTCCGACGCCGTGGTGACGAGGGTCGTCTCCGAGGCTTTGAGCAGAATCTGCGCGCGAGCACGCGCGCGCCCGCGCGCGCCCGCGCGCGCCCGTGTGCGCCCGCGCGCACCCGCGCGCGCCCGTGCGCACACGCGCAGCACGCCCAACCCCCCACCCTCCGGCCGTGCCGTTCTGCCGAGGGCTCTCCGGATCGGTGATATGGTGAGATATGCCTAGATGCTCCCCCCCCCCCCCCCCTCTCGAACTGCCCCTTAAACTCGGGGCCGCCATCTGTGATGGCGAACACTGGTGGGCCGAAAGGCCTAACCCAGGCACGCACAAACGCTCTCCAAGCGCTGAGAGCCGTGCCGTCGTAGAGCTCCACAACCTGAAAGTTGGTCCCGTGACATATGACGTTGAGAAAAGCCAACTGATCATCCTTGAACGTAAGGTAAAACGTATCGAGGGCAATGCTTTTGTTGAGCTCAAACGTTTTCGGAACCGCAGCTGGCTGGCTAGCGGCCGTCCTGGAATGGGCCCGACAGCCCCCCACATGTGAACTCGCCCCTCACGTAGCGCAAAACTTCCGGTTTCGCTTGGGCCGCCCGGAGCATTTTGAGGAAAACGTCCTTGTGTGGGTGGGCGAAATTCACGTGGACCTTGTGAGAACTTCTCTGTCTCCGGCTCCGGCCCTTCCTCGGCTTCCGCCTCCTCGCCCTGTTCCCCTTCGGGTTGGGCCCCCTCACTTCCACTGGCTACCGCTCTGGTCGAACTAGCCGAACCTCCCGCCCCCGTCGGAAAACTGCATTTCCCTGGAGATTCCACGAGCAGCTGATGTTGGGATCTCTGGACCACTCTGATTTCCTCTGGGGTGGGATCTGGGCGAGTGTCCACCACGCTGACTCGAGTGGCCTCTGCCAGGGCCTTGGCAAACTTGAGCGGATAAGCGCGGGCCTTTGAAGTCGCCCCCCCTATGAGCTGGGCGCGGGCATGATCCCTAGAACACCTGGCTGAAACAAAACGTTCCAGAAACCTGGGACAATTGGACATCAAACGGGTCGGCTTCTGAGACAACTCTCCGTGTCTGTCGACGGTGAGACCGAAGTGATGTCGAAATGATCATGAAAAGCTTGACACCTCTCGGAAGCTATCTCGAAAAGACTGCAGAGATTGGCGCCCCCGCTCCTGGCGCCGGCGTCACCGGAGCCGAAAACGCTCCGAATGACGCTGGAGGGTGGGCCACCCTCAGGCTGAGGCCCTACTGCCACTTCTGGTCGCCCTTGTCCCACTTCTGGTCGCCGTCGCTCCAAGCGTGGCCCTTGCCGCCCCACCACTTCCACCCTGCCGTCGTCCAGCCGCCCCTCGTCAGGCGATCCTCCTCGCGTTTGGCAGCCTCCTCCGCCGCTTTCTGGCGCTGGTCCCGCGCCTGCTTCATCTCCGGGGTCTCGGCCCAGGGATCTCCGTGCTCGGCAGAGGACCTCGAAGGCCGAGAAGCCCGCTTCCGGGGTGCGACCGCCACTGACCGTTGGGAAGGCAGTCCCGATATTGGAAGATCGATGCTGCTGATCGTGGTAGAAGACATCAAAGTGCCCTCCTGATCCCTCAGGCCTGACGGGTTGGTCGGCCCATTGCCGTGGCCCTTCGTCTGCCCCTGCGGCCCCTGCAAGGGTGGAGCTGCCCCGCAGGAAGGATATGATGCCACCAGTGGAGCCGTCGAGATCACCTGGGAGGAAATCTCCGGGGGCGTCTGCTGCGCCAGGGCGCGAGGCGCCGTGGCTATGGACGTCAGATGCCCCCCTTCGGGCGCCCCGACGCAGCGGCGAGGAACTCCTCCAAGGGCCCCTTGTCCGCCAGAGTGGCCTGATGGAGCACCTCTTCCGCCGCTGGGGAGAACCGCCGAGGCGAACCCTTTTCCCGGCATTGCTGGCTCTGCCATCGCCGATGGGATTGGTTCTGCCGTGCCTGGCTTCCTCTCTTGGCTCGGCGCTGGCTGCTGCGAGGGCTGTCTCAGCGACGACTTCTGCGGCTGCTCCTTAACCGGGTGCTGCTCCTCGGCTGGGCCCTGGGCCTGCACTTGAGACTGGAGCACCGCCGCCGCGTGCATCTGGCCGGGCGTGATCTTCGTCAGCTGGTTGATCGCGTTCTGCTGCTCCTCCTGATTGGCGCTCATGCCCCTCGGCATCTCGAGCACCTCCGCGAGCTCCTCGCCGTTCCCCGTCTTCCGGCTGCGCGGCTCTCGTGGAGTAGCTGGTCCGGAAGCAGCCGCTGCTGCCAGGGCCGCCCCCTGGCGCTGGAGCTGCTTCTTGCGACGCAGATCCTCCTCCGCCTCGCCCATCGCCCAGTCCGCCCGATCGGCCTCGCTCACCCTCGCATGCGGCTGAGCGGCTCCTGGGTCCGCTTGAGCTGGCCGGGGCGGCGGCAAACCGGCTGGGGCGACCCCGCGAGTGCCTGGCGGTGGCGCTGGGGCGGCCGCCAGAGCTCCCCACTCCGGGTCGGCGCCCTTCTGCTGTGCGGCGCCGCGACCGCAAAGTGACCGCGCCGCGGTCTTGCGCTTGCACAGGGAAATCACGTCGGGCCCCTTCTTCGTCTTGCCCAGCTACTTATCGAGATATCCTACTCGCATCGTGCAGCCAGACCACGCCCACCAAGAGCCATATCCATTGCTGCCGTGCTCGACGCTGATCGGAGGGCGCCAGCAGCTAAAGCATGCCTGAGACACGACCTCGAGCTGCTTGGGCAAGTTAGTGGGCCAGAAGCGACGCGTCACCATCGTGCGCCCGAACTCGTCGGGGAGCCTGTTGAGCCAGAACATCGTGGTGCCGACCATGCTGGCCCAGCCGCGCTGCGCCCTGTTGAGGTCGTCCGGTGCCGTCGTGCCTGTCACCGCGTGCGTCCAGGTCGCGTCGTCCCCGGCCATCTGCTCTGCCATGGTGGCTGGGCGCCTCTTGCGAAGCTGAGCTTCGGTGGGCTGACTCTTCGGCATCGCAACCGTCTGCTCTCGGAGGCTGCTGAACTCGGCGGCATGTGCCGAGGTCGTCGTCGTCGCCGAAAACTGATGTGGCCCAGATGCTCGAGCCGAGTAGCTCCCCGGATCGGAACAATACCAACAACCAATATCGTCTCGACGAGCTGCGTCTTGACCGGGTCTCCGACCCGGACCAGGTCGACCCTGCGGCACTGGCCCTCCTCTCTCTTCCTCCTGTCGAGCCTCCCTTAGTATGTTCGTTCCCGCGACCTGATCCAGATCGAAGATCCGTGCCAGAACAACGCTTGCCTTCCGAGCGGGCCCGAGCGGGCCCGCGCCGCCCGCGGGCCCCCGAATGCCCAGGCTGGAGACGGCAGGGCCCGCCCCCGAGACCCTGGAGACGCCGCGGCTGGACTCGACTAGGTTGTTTCGGCCCCCTGGCTGACGCTGGAGGCGAAGTAGAAAGGTGAATGCTTCCCCGAGCTGCCTGTCCTCTCCTCTCCTCTCCTCTCCTCTCCTCTCCTCTCCTCCCCTCCCCTCCCCTCC
>CAUYUJ010015664.1:227728-280142 GCA_963575745.1 Prorocentrum cordatum
GCGGCGCGCGTCGAGTAGGCGGCGGGCCCTGGAGACCCCGGGCGCTGGTCGCTGAAAACCGTTCTTCGGCTGGGCGCTGCGAGCTCTGAGGACTGGAAGCGCCGAAAACTGCGGGCGAAGCCTTAAAGCGCTAGTCGCCGGGGCCTGGGCACTGGGCGCCGGGCGCCCAAC
This sequence comes from Prorocentrum cordatum, assembly GCA_963575745.1. Taxonomy (NCBI): domain Eukaryota; class Dinophyceae; order Prorocentrales; family Prorocentraceae; genus Prorocentrum; species Prorocentrum cordatum. Next base: position 227,900 of record CAUYUJ010015664.1, read on the forward strand.
CCGCGGGGGGCTCAGCGCTGAAAAATGGAAGCCCGAGGGCCGCGGCCGCCGGCGAACGGTCCGCGAAGGCGCGGGGGTCCATCTGATGGCGCCGCGCCAAGTCGCTGACGTCGCCGATCCTCGCGCTATGCTCGCAGCCGCTGTCTGGGAGGTCGTGGAACCGAACGCGCCAGGAAACTCTGAGATGCAAACGCGTGGCCTCGAGGCCTCGAGGTGCCCCCCCGCCTGATCAAGTCGGATACCTCTGATGACTGAGTTCACCAGAAGTCTCGCGGGCAGCTGCCGAACTCTTGAAACGCCTGCATGGGTGCGTGCTCAGGGCCCTTCTGATGTCTCTATGCCCGATGGTTCCCTTGATCTGACGTTGGCACTCATATGGGCTGAGCTCGAGGCCCACGAGGCGACGCTCAATGAAATTGCACTTCTGGTTGACTGAGCCGAGCAGGTGCCAGTGCTGATCCGCCGATTCTGACGCCCGCTTGACCTGCAAGCTGATAGTCATCGGAAATGCGATCGCGATCAGCGCGCGCGCGCTGAATGCGTCGACCTGGCGCTGCTGGATCGCCGCGGCTGAAGCTGCATCAGAAACAACGACTGATGTGGCTGAGCCCACCCGCGTGGTCGAGCAGCCCGGAACTCGAAGCTTTCGCTGCTCGCATGAGCAGAATCTCGCCGCGGACGCGCTGCTGCGTCGCGCTGCTGGATCAAACCGCAAAATGAAGACGCGCGATAAGGACGCTAGTGCCCTGCATGGGAGGCCGTGGCGACACTTTGCGCGCGGGGCGCGGCCGGCGAAAGCGGCCAAGGAGTGGAAGAGAAGGGGTGGGTGCAAGGGTGACCTCCGGAAGTCGTTTATCCACACTATGCGGGTTCACTGTGTTTGCGCTGTCTGGTAGGATGGGCTACCCGGCAGGGCAGCGCCGCGGCAGAGCTGCGAGCTGCCTGGCAGGGCCGCCCAGGCGAGAGCAACATTTTGAAACTGAACCGCCCTCCACCCGCGAAGCTCCTGCAACGCTTTGACAACGGGCGCGCGCGGCACTGATGCGAAAATTACGCTACCGAGGAACCCCACATACTGATTGTTAATCTTATGTGTTTGCTTGTCATTATCATATATGCGCAATCCTGCGTTCTAAACCCTCGTCGCGAACGCCGTCGTACTTGTCGTACTCGTCGTCGTACTCGTCGTACTCGTCGTCGTACTCGTTGCCGTTCTATCGTCTTGCTCGTCATCGTACTCGTCGTCGTACCTCGCCATCGTACTCGTCTTCGCATTCGTCCTCGTGCTCGTCGCACTCGTCGTCGTACTCGTCGTCGTCGTACTCGTTGTACTCCTAGTGCTCGTCGTACTCGTCGCCGCACTCGTGGTCATCGTCGTCGTCGTCGTCGTCCTCCTCCTCCTCCTCCTCCTCCTCCTCCTCCTCCTCCTCCTCCTCCTCCTCCTCCTCGTCCCACCCAATCCTGTCAATTCCTCCGCACTCCTGTCAATTCCTCCGAACTTCCCTCAACTCCTCCGCACTCCTCTCAACTCATCCTCTCACCTCCTTTTGTACTCATCCTTCTGCACTCCTCCGCATTCCTCTCAACTCCTCCTCCCAACTCCTCCACACTCGTTTCAACACCTCCGCACTTCTCTCAAATCCCCCGCGCTCCTCTGAAATCCTCCGCCCTCCTCTCAACTCCTCCTCTTCGCAACTCCTCCGCACTCCTCTCAACTCCTCCTCTCAACTCCTCCTCCTCCTCCTCCTCCTCCTCCTCCTCCTCCTCCTCCTCCTCCTCCTCCTCCTCCTCCTCCTCCTCCTCCTCTCAAGTCCTCCGCATTCGTCGGGAGGGGAGGGGAGGGAATGGAGGGAGGGAGTGGAGGGAGGGGAAAGAGGGAATGGGGGAGGGGAATGGTGGTCGTTGTCGTCGTCTTCGTCGTAGTCGTCGTCGTTCGTCGTCGACGTCGTCGTCGTCGTCGTGGTCGTCGTCGTCGTCGCCCCCTCGATCGAAATCGTTTTAAAAGCAATCTCCCCAGACCCCTCCCGGGGTCTCCCCGACGTAGTTTTTCGTCCCAGATCGATTCCTGGCGGTCCTGGGGCCCGGAACCACTCCTCTCAACTATTCCGCACTTCTCTCCGCTCCCCCGCGCTCCTCTCAACTCCTCCTCCCAGGTGCTTATGCACTCATCCTTCTGCACCCCCCCACGCTCCTCTCAACTCTTCCTCTCAACTCCTCCGCACTCCTCCCAACACCTTCGCACTCCTCTCAACTTTTTCTCCTCTCAAGTCCTCTGCGCCCCTCTCAGCTCCTCGCGTCAACTCCTCCGCATCCTCGGGAGAGGAAAAAAAGGAAGGAATGGAAGGGGGGTAAGGAGGGGCGGGAGAGAACGGGAGAACTTGTAACTCGGAACTCGATATCGCAGCTGCCGCCGGCCAGGGCGTTGCATTTGGGCGCCGTAGCGCCAGGCATGCAAGTGGCCATGGGGGGGCTGGTGCCCCCCAAGAGCCCTCAAGCAGAATTGAAAGGCAATGCGCGGCACGGCAGTGCAGGGCACGGCAGAGCAACGGCACAGCACGGGAGTGCACGGCCGGGCACGGCACGACACAGGTAACACGTATTCCCGTAGTTGGGCGTACACACGGACGCCAGGTAGAGGTTCGACAGGTCGTCTGTGACGCCAGCAAAGAAATCGAATATTCTCTCCTTTGCGAACGAGAACGAACCCGCGTGGGCGAGTCTCATGCGCCTGAAATCCGTCCAAGCAGCGAGCACCTGTGTGATTCGCTTGGCCGTGACCGGGTCGGGGCGCGGGTCCTCCTGGTCAGCTGTGTAGAGGAACTTCACCGCCTCCAGCCGCTCTGCCAGGGCAGCCTGCCGCGCGCGGTGCGCGACGCCTTCCACGTCGCGCAAAGAGTCGACGCCATGGGTCTCCGCAGCAGCTCGAAACGTCCATCGCCAGGGGGCTGCGTCGCTCACCTCCCCGTAGAACTTGGCGCTAGCTCCGCCGAGCACGTCGGGCTGCAATGCGAACAGACGAAGGGTTGGCACATCCATCTCGTACTTCTGGGCGCCGTGAGAATACCTGTCGAGGGCTTTCCACGAGTTCGCATCGGCGCCCATTTTGGGCGGCCGGTACTGTGGATCATCCGCTCGTTTCTCTGCGAACAACTCGTGCCATCCGACAGCTTTCTCACCCGCCTGGGCACGCAGACAGGTCACCGCGACCGACTCTCGCAGGCTTTGTGACCAAGGTCCTTGCGACCAACGATCGTCCTCCTCCGCGGGCATAAGAGAAAGCTGGATGCGAGGGGTGCCAGTGGAACGAACAGAGGTTGCCAGCAAAACAGCCGGAGACCGCTGAGGAGTGCAAGTCTGCATGGGCGGAGCCCTCGTCGGCGCGGCCTTCGTCGGCGTAGCCTTCGCAGGCGTGGCATGCGCTGCGGGGGGAGACTCTAGATCAGCGCCCGCGCTGCCGGCCTCGCGCACTCGCCGGACCTTTGCCGGCGACCCGCCGTCGTCGCCGACAGAGCCTCCGAGGCGAAGCCGCCCGACGCAGGGTTCCGCGGGAACGCCACCAAGCACTGCCTCTTGCCGTGGTCGTCCATGTCGGAGTACTTCGCGAAGAGCGCATCGGGCCGCCAATTGTGATGCTGGCGGCGGTGTGCATTAAATGCGGACAGCACAACTCCGCTTGCGCATCTGCGAGAGCTCTCCACGCTGACCCTGCCAACCATCTGAATCATTGCGTTCTTCATCGCCAAACGCGGGGGTGGCAGCGCGCCCATGGCAATTTTGGGCGGCATGACTGCCACGCGCAGGCACTACGAGCACGCCTGCGTGAAAGCGCAAGCGCGCCGAGCCGGCTTGAACCAAAGTGTCTACAGTTCTGCATGGGATGCGAACTCTCGCCAGCGCAGACCTCTGGTGTCGAGACATTGCCACGCCTGCCACGCTTTGCAAGCCCGAAACGGATAGCGACCCCACCCCCAGCGCGCTCCCCTTGCGGTGTCGAGGATGTGCCACGCCTGCCACGCCTTGCGAGCCTGAAACGGGTAGCGACCCCACCCAGAGCGCACCCACCTGCGGTGTCGAGGATGTGCCACGCCTGCCACGCTCTGCGAGCCCGAAACGGATAGCGACCCCATCCCCCAGCGCCCCCTGCGGTGTCGAGGATATGCCATGCCTGCCACGCTTTGCGTGCCCGAAACGGATAGCGACCGCACCCCCAGCGCGCCCCCTGCGGTGTCGAGGATGTGCCACGCCTGCCACGCCTTGCGGGCCCGAAACGGATAGCGACCCCACCCCCAGCGCGCCCCCTGTGGTGTGAGGATGTGACCTCGCTGCCACGCTTTGCGGGCCCCGAAACGGATAGAGACCCCACCCCCCAAACGACCCCTGCTGTTGGTGTCGCCATTGGTTGCCACGCCGGCCTCGCTTTGCGAGCCCGAACGGATAGCTGACCCTCCCCAGCGCGCCCCCTGTGCGTCGTGGGATGTGCAACGCCTGCCAGTCTTTGGAGCGCGAAGCGGATAGCGACCCGGAGGAGTAGGCGCATCATGTGGATGAGGATGTGCCACGCCTTGCCCCGCTTTGCGGCCTGAAACAGGATAGCGACCCACACCCCCCGCGCGCCTCTGCGGTGTCGAGGATATGCCACGCCTGCCACGCTTTGCGAGCGCGAAACGGATAGCGACCCCACCCCCAGCGCGCCCCCCGCGTGGTGTCGAGGATGTGCAACGCCTGCTGCTTTGCGAGCCCGAAGCGAACAGCGACCCCACCTCCAGCGCCCCCCCCTGTGGTGTCGAGGATGTGCCACGCCTGCCACGCTTTGCGAGCCAGAAACGGATAGCGACCCCACCCCCCCGCGCGCCCCCTGGGTGTCGAGACGGCCACGCCTGCCACGCTTTGCGACGATCCCCACCCCCAGCGCGTAGCGACCCCACCCCGAGCGCGCCCACCTGCGGTGTCGAGGATGTGCCACGCCTGCCACGCTTTGCGAGCCCGAAACGGATAGCGACCCCACCCCCAGCGCGCCCCCTGTGGTGTCGAGGATGTGCCGCGCCTGCCACGCCTTGCGTGCCCGAAACGGATAGCGACCACACCCCCAGCGCGCTCCCTGTGGTGTGGAGTGTGCCACGCCTGCCACGCTTTGCGAGCCCGAAACGGATAGCGACCCCACCCCCGGCGCGCCTCTGCGGTGTCGAGGATGTGCCACGCCTGCCACGCTTTGCGGGCCCGAAACGGATAGTGACCCCACCCCCAGCGCGACCCCCTGTGGTGTCGAGGATGTGCCGCGCCTGCCGCGCTTTGCGAGCCCGAAACGGATGGCGACCCCACCCCCAGCGCGCCCCCTGTGGTGTCGAGGATGTGCCGCGGCTGCCACGCTCTTGCGAGCCCGAAGTGGAATTAGCGACCACACCCCCCTGCCACCCCTTGTGGTGTGAGGATGTGCCACGCCTGCTACGCTCTGCGAGCCGAAACGGATAGGACCCCACCCCCTAGCGCCCGCCCCTTGTTGGTGTCGAGGGGGCGCCACGCTGCCACGCTCTGCGAGCCCCGAAACGGACAGCGATCCCACCCAAGCGCGCCCTCCGCCGGTGTCGAGGATGTGCCACGCCTGCCACGCTTTGCGAGCCCGAAACGGATAGCGAACCCACCCCCAACGCGCCCCCTGTGGTGTCGAGAGTGTGCCACGCTTGCCACGCTTTGCGAGCCCGAAGCGGCTAGCGACCCCATCCCCAGCGCGCCCACTTGTGGTGTCGAGGATGTGCCACGCCTGTCCAATCGCTTTGCGAGCCGTTATCGGATAGCGACCCCACCCCCAGGCGCGCCCACCTGTGGTGTCGAGGATGTGCCACGCCTGCCACGCTTTGCGAGCCCGAAACGGATAGCGACCCCACCCCCAGCGCGCCCCCCGCGGTGTCGAGGGCGTGCCACGCCTGCCAAGCTTTGCGAGCCCGAAACGGATAGCGCCCCCACCCCGAGCGCGCCCCCAGTGGTGTCGAGGATGTGCCACGCCTGCCACGCTCTGCGAGCCCGAAACGGATAGCGACCCCACCCCGAGCGCGCCCCCTGTGGTGTCAAGGATGTGCCACGCCTACCACGCTACGCGAGCCCGAAACGGATAGCGACCACACCCCCAGCGCGCCCCCTGTGGTGTCGAGGATGTGCACCCTCTCTGGTGTCGAGAAACTGACACCACTGCCACGCTCTCCGACCTCGGCACGCATAGAGACCGCGCTGAGGGACCCCCCCCTGCGCAGCCTCTCTGGTGTCGAGAAAATGCCACCCCTGCCACGCTCTGCCGTGCCGTGCCCTGCGCGCCTGCCCTGTGTGCTATGCGGTGCTGAGCTGTGCTGTGATGTGCTGTGCGGTGCCGAGCTGAGCTGAGCTGTGCTGTGCTGTGCTGTGCTGCGCTGTGCTGTGCTGTGCTGTGCTGCGTTGAGCTGTCCTATGCTGTGCTATGCAGTGCTGTGCTGTGCTGTGCTGTGCTGTGCTGTGCTGTGCTGCGTTGAGCTGTGCTATGCTGTGCTGCGATGTGCTGCGCTGTGTTGTGCTGCGCTGTGTGAGAAGGAGAGAGAGGCGAGGTGTGAGTGTCGCGGGTGCGGCGCGGCAGGGAATTACGCTACAGAGGAACCCCACACACTTGATTTAAACCTGATGTGTTTGCTTAACTATAATAGATGCACAATTCTGCGTTTTGAGCCCTCGTCGCGAATGTTCCCCTATGTGTCATCCAGCGCCATATTGCGTGAGCGTCCTCCCTCTTCCTAGCCTTATATCCCCATCGAGGACAGATTCGAGCCAGCCAGCGGCCGCGGTGAGGGACCACCCCCTGCGCACCCCCTATGGTGCCGAGAAAGTGCCACGCCTGCTATGCCTGGACGACCGTCGTGCATAACGGCCGCGGTGAGAGACCACCCCCTGCGCACCCCATATGGTGTCGAGAAAGTGCCACGCCTGCTGTGCCTGGGCGACCGTCGTGCATAGCGGCCGCGCTCAGGGACCACCCCCTGCGCACCCCCTATGGTGTCGAGAAGGTTCCACGCCTGCTGGGCCTGGGCGACCGTCGTGCATAGCGGCCGAGCTCAGGGACCACCCCCTGCACACCCCCCACGGTGTCGAGAAAGTGCCGCGCCCGCTGTGCCTGGACGACAGTCGTGCATAGCGGCCCGCGCCTCATGGGACCACCCCCTGCGCACCCCCTTATGGTGTCGAGAATATGCCATGCCTGCTGTGCCCTGGGCGACCGTCACGGATAGCGGCCGCGGTGAGAGACCACCCCCTGCGCACCCCCTATGGTGTCGAGAATATGCCATGCCTGCTGTGCCCTGGACGACTGGCACGGATAGCGGCCGCGGTGAGAGACCACCCCCTGCGCCTCCCCGATGGTGTCGAGAAAGTGCCACGCCTGCTGTGGCCTGGACGACACGGTCGTTGCAAGATCGACGCGAGCTCAGAGGGCACACCCCTCTGCGACTGCATACCCCCTCTGGTGTCGAGTAAAATGCCCGCTGCTGTTGCCGGATCGACCGCCGTGCATAGCGGCCGAGCTCAGGGACCACCCCCTGCGCACCCCCTCTGGTGTCGGGAAAGTGCCACGCCTGCTGTGCCTGGACGACCGTCGTCCATAGCGGCGAGCTCAGGGACCACCCCCTGCACACTCCCTTATGGTGTCGAGAAAAAGCCACGCCTGCTATGCCTGGACGACCGTCGTGCATAGCGGCCGAGCTCAGGGACCACCCCCTGCGCACCCCCTGTGGTGTCGAGAAAGTGCCACGCCTGCTGCGCCTGGACGACCGTCGTGCATAGCAGCGAGCTCAGGGACCACCCCCTGCACACCCCCTTATGGTGTCGAGAAAATGCTACGCCTGCTGTGCCTGGACGACCGTCGTGCATAACGGCCGAGCTCAGGGACCACCGCCTGCACACCCCCTATGGTGTCGAGAAAATGTCACGCCTGCTGTGCCTGGACGAACGTCGTGCATAGCGGCCGAGCTCAGGGACCACCCCCTGCGCACCCCCTGTGGTGCTGAGAAAATACCACGCCTGCTGTGCCTGGACGGCCGTCGCGCATAGCGGCCGCGCTCAGGGACCACCCCCTGCGCACCCCCTGTGGTGTCGAGAAAGTGCCACGCCTGCTGTGCCTGGACGACCGTCGTGCATAGCGGCGGCGAGCTCAGGGATCCACCCCTCGCGCACCCCATCTGGTGTTCGGGAAAGTGCCACGCCTGCTGTGCCTGGACGACCGTCGTGCACATCGACCGAGCTCAGGGGCCACCCCTGCGCACCCCCTGTGGTGTCGAGAAAGTGCCGCGCCTGCTGTGCTCGGGCGACCGTCTTCCATAGCGGCGGCCTCAGGGACCACCCCCTGCGCACCCCCTATGGTGTCGAGAAAGTGCCACGCCTGCTATGCCTGGACGACCGTCGTGCATAGCGGCGAGCTTAGGGACCACCCCCTGCGCACCCCCTTATGGTGTCGAGAAATTGCCACGCCTGCGGTGCCTGGACGACCGTCGTGCATAGCGGCCGAGCTTAGGGGCCGCCCCCTGCGCACCCCTTATGGTGTAGAGAAAGTGCCACGCCTGCTGTGCCTGGGCGACCGTCGTGCATAGCGGTCGAGCTCAAGGACCACCCCCTGCGCACCCCCTCTGGTGTCGAGAAAGTTCCACGCCTGCTGTGCCTGGACGACCGTCGCGCATAGCGGCCGCGCTCAGGGACCACCCCCTGCGCACCCCCATGTTGTCGAGAGAGTGCCACGCATGCTGTGCCTGGACGACCGTCGTGCATAGCGGCCGAGCTCAGGGACCACCCCCTGCGCACCCCCTGTGGTGTCGAGAAAGTGCCACGCCTGCTGTGCCTGGACAACCGTCGTGCATAGCGGCCGAGCTCAGGGACCCCCTGCGCACCCCCTGTGCTGTCGAGAAAGTGCCACCCCTGCCACGCTCTGCCGTGCCGTGCCCTGCGCGCCTGCCCTGTGTGCTATGCTGTGCTGAGCTGTGCTGCGATGTGCTGTGCTGTGCCGTGCCGTGCTGTGCTGCGGTGTGCTGTACTGTGCTGTGCTGTGCTGTGCTGTGCAGGTGTGCTGTGCAAAACTGCCACGCCTGCTGTGCCGTGGACGACCCCTATGGCGTCGAGAATGTGCCGCACGTGCCAAGCCGTGTGTGTGTGTGTGCTGTGCTGTGCTGTGCTGTGCTGTGCTGTGCTGTGTGCGCTGCGCTGTGATGTGCTGTGCTGTGCTGTGTTGTGCTGCGCTGCGCTGCGCTGCGCTGCGCTGTGCTGCGTGCGCGAGGAGGAGGGGGAGGAGGAGGAGGAGGGGAGGAGGGCGGGTGTGGGTGAGACGCGGGCGCGGCGCGGGTGGGAAGAAAACCAAAACCCCACCAAACATGTGGGGAAGAAAACCAGAACCCCACGAAACACGCGGAGAACTACAGCTTGAAGGGCCCGCTACCCGTGAAACTTCTGCAAAGCTTAACACAAGAATGCGCGCGGCGCCCAGGAGAGACACGCATTTTGAAAACGAGCCGCCACTCAATCAACGAAACTCCCGTGCGTTGTTCGAGCGCCGTTACGGCGAGAACTACAATTTGAGAAACCAAAAACGCCCTTAACCGGCGAAACTCTGACGCAATCCTCAAATCGAATGCGCGCGGCGCTACGGGGGGAACAGCGCCCGGAAAAAACGACCCGCCTTTAATCCGCGAGGCTATCGCAGTTCAATTCAACGAATGCGCGCGGCGCGAAAGTTAGAGAGACATTTTGAATACTACCCGCCTTCGACCAGAGGAACTGTTGCACCTTGTTGGATAGACTGCGTGCGGCGCCAAGGCGAGAAGTGCAGTTTGAAAACGGCCCGCCCTCCATCGGTGAAGTTTCTGCAGCGTGTTCAACGAGCGCGCGCAGCGCTCGGGCGAGAACACCATTTTGTGAAACTTACTCCGACAGAAAGACCCCGCATGATAATCCGTTTAGCTTGCCCTTGCCCCTCTCCTCCTCGCCCTGGTGGACACTCACCTCTCGCCGGCCGATCTGCCTTCTCCTACTCCCCCTCATAATATGTCTTCTACTCCTCCTTATCCTTCTCCATTTCCTTGTCATCATCACCCCTTCCCTACCCATTATCCGTCCTCGTGCTTCCCCTGCTTCTTCTCCGCGCGCTCCCCCCCTTCCCCCTGGTCGGGGCAAGCGCGTCGATTTTCCTCGGCGCCGTCGCCGCCTTGGCCAGAACGCGCGCATTCCGGGACGGCTGGTTCGCAAGGCCTTCGGGGCAACCCCGCGGGCCGCCTGGGCGCGAGGGCAGGCCGTCGGGGCAACCCCGCGAGCCAGACCGCTGGGGCAACCCCGCGGGCCTCTAGCTGCGCGCCGCGGCGCTCAGGCGGGAGGCAGCGCGAAGCCAAGATCCGCGGCGAGCCGCTCGGCCTCACCCCTGGAGGTCCTCGCTTTCTCATCGGACTTCTCGAGCGCCCCCCGCAAAGACACCGGCGGCCGGCGCCCCGGGAACTCGCGCGAGGGCGGCCGCGGGATCAGCGTGTTCCGCATGCACGTGGCGCGGGAGAACATGGCATAGAGGTGCTGCCAACGCTGCTCGTCCTTCATGCCCGCGCGGCCAGCGCCCTCGCCTCTCGCGCAGTCGATGGCGACGCCCTCGCACGGCGTCTGGCCATACGACAGCGTGGAGGTCAAGTGGGGCGCGTGCGCCAGGGTGACCCAGAGCGGCGCGCAGCGTGCGCCCCCGAGCTCTGCCGCGTGAACTCTGGGCCTGAACGCGAGCATGCCCCTCGCCCGCGCCTCGGCCTCGCCGTCGTCGTCGGTGCCATCGGCGCCCTGTCGCAGCAGCTCGGCGACCTCCTGGTAGATCGGTGACTCTTCGAAGCCGTGGACCTGCAGCCAACTTCCCTGCGGTGAGTAGCGGGGGCGAATGAGCTGGCAAGCCGAGCACTCCTCGTAGTCGCGCTCGTCGTCTGCGCGAAACTCGAAGGACACGATGGTGGCGCGCTGCTCCTGCACGAGCCCCAACTTCTTCTTCAGCTCCTCCTGCGCGGCCGTGAACCGAACCTCCATGCCGACGCGCGCCGGCGAGGCGCCATGGGTGTCCCCCGCCTCGCGCACGCGCGGGGCATTGAGGTGTTGGAGGGCGAAAGAGGGGGTCTGCAACAGGGGGTCTTCAATGGGGGCTGAATGGCCCATGCGTGCTCAATGCACCGCTCATGCATGTGATCGGGTACGATTGGCATCCAATGTTGGCGGTCGTTGAGGGCCAGTCGCTCGCGCCCGCGCGCTGCCCGCGCGGGCGCGCGCGCCGCCCACCCATTATCGCTCATGCGCGCGGGTGTTCTTGCATATTGCGTGCGGGGCGGCGAAGTGGAGCGCAAGTGCGTCTTGATTGTGCAATTGATGATCGGGTACGTTCCCAAGCGATGATTTCTCGACCCCCGAGACAGATTTGGAATGGGCCCCGCGTTTCCCCCCAAAAAATGCGAATTCACATAATCCTTCTTCCTAAGATGTGAATTCACATTTTCCCTTTTCCCCAAATGTGAATTAACGCTCTGGCCCCTGCATATAGAATCCTACGCAAAATTCCAAAATGCGAATTCACATTTTCTTCTTTTTTTCCAAAATGTGGATTCGCATTTTCTCGCTTCCCAAACTGTTAATTCACATTTTGCTTTCCCCCGCGATGTGAATGCACATTTTGCCCTGGCCTTCGAGATCCCCAAAACTGAGACGCAGCGTTCCGCGCGTCAGGTTGGCTGGGCAGATCTCGACACTCACCTGGCCGCTTTGGTTTGTTCCAGCCTTCGTTTCGCGCCCTCGGCGCACGTCGCCTTCGTCGCCTTTCCCGAGCCCCCCGCCCCATTGCACCCGTTCCCCCCGAGTCTCGCGCGCGGGCGCAGGCAGGGGGCTTCAATCAGTTCCCCCGCCGAACGCAGCAATCGAAGATGCATCGCCCATTCATGGCCCATAAAGACATCATTGCCGGGGCCATTCGCCCGACCCCCCACTTTCACCATCCAAAAGAAGCGCCGGCCCGCGCCTGGGTCGCCTTGAACCGCGCCGCACTCGTCTACGGCCTGCCGGGAAACGAGGGGCGCGCCCAGACGCCGCGCGTCGCGGCGCGCGCGCGTGGTCATCCACCTCGCGAGCGTCTCCCAGTAGATGCCCGCGCCGTAGCCGAGCAGAAAGTTCTCGTGCTGGTGCCGAGGGCCCAGGAAACACCGGTTGTCCGAGGCCAACGTCTTCTCCCAAGCGGACCACGCCTCGCGCATACACCCCAGGAAAGCGATGAGAGGGTCCCCGGGCTCGAAGCGCTCTGTGCCCTTCAGCTCGAAGTCGCAAGGGATCTGATGATTGAAGACATCGATGGCGTGCTGAATGTCCAACGTCGGCGGCTCCTTGTACTTGTACGGATCGTCCTCCAGGAGCTCGTTGGGGTCCGCTGAGAGGCCGATGCTGCCGGTGGGCTTCAGCTGCAGGAAATCGCCGAAGTGCAGCGCGATGGGGGCGCGCCCGAGGTGGTGGTGCGGCCGCTTGTAGGTGGATTCCTGCACGTCGTGCGTGTCGCTGCGTCCGTGGCAAGCGCGAAGGTCCAGCGCGTTGCCGCCACCATGCTCACGTGCTCCCACCGTTATTTCAACCTCTTCTGCATGCCCCCTGGTCTCATCTTCGCGTTGATGTACTTCTGGGCTCGCAGGGCACAGGCGTTGTGCAGCGTTCTAGTCTTCACAGTCTCCGTGGAGATGTTCTTCGCCTGCGCGTTCGAAAAGGCCACGACCATCATGGCGCCCTTATCCGTCGACGACGGGGGCCACACATACTCCACCACTGGGAACACGATCTTCTGCACCTCGTGAGTCTTCCCCGAACCGCCCTGGCCCAGCAGGAGGAGGAGTTTTCCGGGATTCGGCTGACGATGGGTTACCACCGCCAGCCTGGACGCAAAGGGCCCCCCCCCTGCGCCCGATTCGGCCGACGATGGGTTACCACCGCCAGCCTGGAGACAAGGGGTTACCCTGTCCCCGATTCGGCCGACGATGGGTCACCACCGCCAGCCCGGAGACAAGGGGTTACCCCTGCCCTCGATTCGGTCGAAAATGGGTTACCACCCCCAGCCCGGACCGGACGCAAAGGGCTACCCTTGCGCCCGATTCGGCCGCCGATGGGTTACCACCGGCGGCCCGGAAACAATGGGTTACCCCTGCCCCCCGATTCGGCCGCGGATGGGTTACCACCCCCGGCCCGTACACAAGGGGCTACCCCTGCGCCCGGCCGCTGTCTCGTCGTCGTCGTCGTCGTCGTCGTCGTCGTCGTCGTCGTCGTCGTCGTCGTCGTCGTCTTCGTCAGCTCCTCAATCGGCCTTTCGTGCACGCAGGCCCATGACAACAACAAATTTGCCGACGACCAGCTCAGACAAGGCTACCCGCACTTCGCTCACAGACGAAGCTCATGCCTGATACTTCCCCCGTTTTCGAATCGCCGGAGCTGAAGAGCTCTTCCCCCGTATTCAGGCCGCAGGAGATGAGGAACCCAAAAAATGACGAAAATTAGAAGAATTCGATGACCCGATCGGATTACCAACATGAAGTCCGGGACCCGTCATCGCGGAGAGTCGCCGCGCAAACCGCTGGAGGCTAAAGTTGTGGCCCAAAACTGACGACCGCTCGGTTCAACAACATGAAGTGCGGGCCTCATACGGGGGGGTCCCGCCTGAGACTTCCTCGCAAATCACTCATAAACGAAACTCCCGCCTGAAATTTCCTCCATACTCAAGCTTGAGGAACCCAAAAGTGACGACAATTACAAGTAGCCGATGACCCGCTCGGACTCGAACATGAAGTGCAAGCCCCATAGGGAGGAGGCTCCCGCGTGAGACTTTTTCGCGATTCACTCACAAACGTGGCTGCCGACTGAGACTTAGCCTAAGGAGCCCAAAAGAACGATAGTTACAAGAATCCGATGGCCCGTTCGGATTACCAAGATGAATCGGCGTACCCATAGGGAGGGGGGTTCCCGCCTGAGACTTCTTCGCAATTCACTCACAAACGAGGCTCCCGCTTGAGACTTCCTCTATATTCATGCCTGAGGAGCCCAAAAGTTACGACCGTTACAGGTTGAGGATGACCCGCTCGGATTACCAACATGAAATGCAAGACCCATAGGGATGAAGCTCCCGCCGGAGACTTCCTCACAGTTCACTCACAGACGAACCTCCCGCTAGATACTTCCTCCAAATTCAGACCTGGGGAACCCAAAAGTGACGACAATTACAAGTTGAGGATGATCCGCTCGGATTACCAACATGAAACGCGGGACCCATAGGGAGGGGGCTCCCGCCTGGGACTTCCTCGCACTTCACTCACAGACGAGGCTCCCGCTCAATATTTCTTCCACGCTCAAGACTGAGGAGCCCGAAAATGAGGAAAGTTACGGTTGCCGATGACCCGCTCGGATTACCAACATGAAATACGGGACCCATAGGAAGAGGGGCTCCCGCCTGAGACTTCCTCGCACTTCACTCACAGACGAAGCTCCCGCTCGATACTTCCTGCAAGTTCAGGCCTGGGGAGCCCAAAAGTGACGACAGTTACAGGTTGCCGATGGCCCGCTCGGATTACCAACATGAGCTGCGGGACCCACAGGGAGTGGGCCTCCCGCCTGAGACTTCCTCACAGTTCACTCACAGACGAGGCACCCGCTTGATACTTCCTCCAAACTCAAGCCTGAGGAACCCACAAAGTGGCAACAAGTAGACGTTTCGGATGACCCGCTCGGATTACCAACATGAAATACAGGACCCATAGGAAGAGGCTCCCGCCAGAGACTTCCTCGCACTTCACTCACAGACGAGGCTCCCGCTCGATACTTCATCCACACTCAAGCCTGAGAAGCCCAGAAGTGACGACAGTTAGAGGTTGAGGATGACCCGCTCGGATTACCAACATGAAATGCGGGACCCACAGGAAGAGGGGCTCCAGCCTGAAACTTCCTCGCAATGTATTCACAGACGAAGCTCCCGCTCGATACTTCCTGCACGTTCAAGCCTGGGGAGCCCAAAGGTGACGACAGTTACAGGTTGCCGATGGCCCGCTCGGATTACCAACATGACATGCGGGACCCATAGGGATGGGGCCTCCCGCCTGAGACTTCCTCACAGTTCACTCACAGACGAGGCTCCCGCTTGAGACTTCCTCCAAACTCAGGCCTGCGGAACCCAAAAAGTGCCAACAAAGAGACGTTTCGGATGACCCACTCGGATTGCAAGCATGAAGTGCGGGACCCATAGGAAGAGGGCTCCCGCCAGAGACTTCCTCGCACTTCACTCACAGACGAGGCTCCCGCTCGATACTTCATCCACACTCAAGCCTGAGAAGCCCAGAAGTGACGACAGTTAGAGGTTGAGGATGACCCGCTCGGATTACCAACATGAAATGCGGGACCCACAGGAAGAGGGGCTCCAGCCTGAAACTTCCTCGCAATGTATTCACAGACGAAGCTCCCGCTCGATACTTCCTGCACGTTCAAGCCTGGGGAGCCCAAAGGTGACGACAGTTACAGGTTGCCGATGGCCCGCTCGGATTACCAACATGACATGCGGGACCCATAGGGATGGTGCCTCCCGCCTGAGACTTCCTCACAGTTCACTCACAGACGAGGCTCCCGCTTGACACTTCCTCCAAACTCAGGCCTGAGGAACCCAAAAAGTAACAACAGGTAGACGTTTCGGATGACCCGCTCGGATTACCAACATGAAGTGCGGGACCCATAGGAAGAGGGCTCCCGCCGGAGACTTCCTCGCACTTTACTCACAGACGAGGCTCCCGCTCGAGACTTCCTCCACACTCAAGCCTGAGGAGCCCAGAAATGACGACAGTTACAGGTTGAGGATGACCCGCTCGGATTACAAACATGAAGTGCGGGACCCATAGGGAGGGGGGCTTCCGCCTGAAACTTCCTCACAATTCACTCACAGACGAGTGAGTGATGACGAAGTGATGAGTGAGTGGTGATGATGAGTGAGTGGGTGATGATGGTAATGATGAGTGAGTCAGTGAGTGGATGATCGAGTGATGATGATGGTGGTGATGATGATGGGTGATGATGATGAGTGATCGTGCGATGCTGATGGTGACTGGTGGTGATGATGATGACGAAGTGATGAGTGAGCGTGTAATGAAGATGATGATGCTGATGATGATGATGATTATGATGATGATGATGATGACGATGACGATGATGATGATGATGATGATGATGATGATGATGATCGTGCGATGCTGATTATGATAAGTGATCGTGCGATGCTGATGGTGATGATGAAGATGAGTAGGGAGTGATGGTGATGCTGATGCTGATGAGGAGGAAGCACGGAGGAGGAGAGGAGAGGGAGGAGGAGGAGGAGGAGGAGGAGGAGGAGGAGGAGGAGAGATCCTGCGCGGAGGGTGTGCAGAGAAAACAAGAGATGTGGGGAAAAAACCTTCAACCAGAAAAAGCATGGTAAAAGGTTCAAAACGACTGTGCGCGGCGCTACAGCTAGAATCACACTGTGGAAACGACCCGCCCTCAACCAGCGAAGCTCTTGCAATTGATTATATCGAGTGCGCTCTGCACTCCGGCGACAGCAGCATTATGGAAACGGCCTGCCCTCCATCCGCGAAGCTCTTGCAACGTTTCTAAAACGAATATGCGCAGCGCTGAAGCGAGAATCACATGTTGAAAACGACCCGCCCTCAATCCGCGGAGCTCTTGCAAATGTTTGAACAGAGCGCGCACAGCGCTAAAACGATAACCAATTTTGAAAACGGCTCGCCTTCCATCCGTAAAAACTCTCGCAAATGTTTAAAGCGAACGTGCACGGCGCTAGAGCGAGAGATACAGGTTGAAAATGCCACGCCCGCAATATGTGAAACTCTTGCAAAACTATTGCAACGAATGCACGCGGCGCTAAGGCCAGAACCACAGGTTGAAAACTACCCGCCCTCTATCCGTCAAGATCTTGCAACTTGTTGGCACCAATGCGCGCGGCACTGAGGCGAGAGCCACATGTTGGAAGCGGGGGGGGACTCGTCGTCCCCCCACCTCCCCCTCCCCCCTCCTCCTCCCTCTCCCCCTCCTCCTCCTCCTCCGCCTCCTCCTCCTCCTCTTCCCCATCACCATCATCATCATCATCATCATCATCATCATCATCATCATCATCATCATCAACATCATCATCAACAACAACATCATCACCATCATCATCACGTTCATGCTCATGTTCATGTTTATGTTCATGTTCATCATCATCACCATCATCACCATGATCACCATCATCACCATCGTCACCATCACCATCATCATCATCATCATCATCATCATCATCATCATCATCATCATCATCATCATCATCATCCCGGAGCCAGGGTAACGCTTGCTGGCGCGCGAACTTGCATCCTTTTTGTCTAGAAGGGGGGGATGGGGGTATCTTAATCACCTCCTGAGGTTACGTTGATCACGTGGAAGAGGAAGAGGAGGAGGCCGAAACTGGCGGCCGAATGCTGCTTGAATTGTTCAAAACGACGTCGGGGCGCGCGCACTCCTCGGATCCGGCGGGCTCTGGCGCCTGCGGGTGCTCGGGCCGTGCATCCTCCGCCTCGCCGCCGCCGTCCTGTGGGCAGATCCGTCTGCAGATCTCACCGATGGGCAGCAGGCGACAAAAGAGACGTAAACAAACTCCTCTGGAGCCAAACTCGCCGTTTCTGCCTGGAGACGCTGGGGTTTGGGTGG
The DNA here is from genome assembly GCA_963575745.1 of Prorocentrum cordatum. Taxonomy (NCBI): domain Eukaryota; class Dinophyceae; order Prorocentrales; family Prorocentraceae; genus Prorocentrum; species Prorocentrum cordatum. The sequence goes on from CAUYUJ010015664.1 coordinate 245,645, forward strand.
GATGGGGGAGGACTGGACTGGACTGTCCTGCGGCCGTTTTCGGGCTGATTCTCTTGGGCTGCAGACAACATGTCGCACCCTACCACACCTCGCGCCTCATCGAACCGAAGGGCACTATGGCGGATTGATCTGGTGAGGCCAGGTCGAACTCATGTGTCCACGCCGTCCGGGCATCCGCACTCACAACTTTATCTGGCCGCAAACATTTGCGCGGCCAGCACGGTATAGAAGGCTCTCAACTACGCAAGCGTTTGTCCCTGCCGGGCCAAGCCAGCGCTGATGAAGCATAACTGAGGGGCGAGGAGTCCTTCGGATGTCAGGGAAGGCGGGGTGCATAGGCATGCGCATTCTTGAAAAATGGTGTCACCGTGGTGATCATTGTCCAGCATTGGAACCTGCTGCTGAGAATTCCTGATGGCTGCGACCGCGGTCAGAAGGAACACCCTACCCCAATGTGGAATGCTTGGCGCCGATCCAGAAGCCAATCTGGAATGAAACAACAGGGACTTGACGTCTAGAAGAGCATGCATACACATACGTACGTGTGTAATTTACATATGTGTCGATATTCATGTATCACCCCGCAGTTGAAGTTCCGGGTCAGAGTGAGGTGGCGGCATGGACGCTGGCAATCCGCGAGGCTCTTAAAAAATTCGCCGCAAAATTTACAAATTCAACGACGAACCCACCGCAAGCGCGGATTTTTCGTTACAAGAATGCGGGTGGGTTGCGGGTGGGTCGCGGGCCGGGTCGCGGGTGGTCACGGTGGGTCGCGGGTGGGTCGCAGGTGGGTCGCGAACGGGTCGCGGGCGGGTCGCGGGTGGGTCGCGGGTGGGTCGCGGTTGGGTCGCGAGCTGGGTCGCTACGGGGACCGCGACAACAACAACAATTATTTTAAGACTGTTCGCCTTACTGCTCGAATGTCCAAGAACGCGTATTTCCCAAACCCTCGCTACCCGCCCTCTTCGTCTTCGATCGAACCCCTTTTGGGGGGTGTATACCTTTCTTCCCTGCAGGCTGGGCCCCGGCAAGCGGCGGGGCGGCCGCGGACCGTCGGCCTGGCCAGCGGCATCGCTAATCGGCGGGGCGGCCGCGGACCGTCGACCAGACCGCAAGAGGGACGGACAAGGGACCGACCACGACGACGACGACGACAACGACGACGTCGACGACGACGGCGACGACGACGACGGCGACGACGAGCGAAAGCGAGAGCGACAGAGAACGACACCAGGGCCACGAAGGACACGAAATAGGCCACGAAGGGCGACAGCGGGGACACGAAGGCAATGCGTATCGGGCCACGACGAGCGCGAACGAGCGGGGGCCACGAAGGACAGATAATGCGGGGCTACAGAAGGCAACGATGGGGCCACTGAGGGTAGCAACTGGGCCACGCAGGACAATGAGGGGGCCACAAACGGCGACAGCGGGGCCACGAAGGGCATGCACATGGGGCCACAACGGGCGCGAACGAGCGGGGGCCACGAAGGGCATGCGCATGTTGGGCCGCGGAGGGCAAGGACGGGGCCACTGAGGGCAGCAACGGGGCCACGAAGGGCAGCGGGGGGGCCTCGAAGGGCGACGGCGGGGCCGCGAAGGGCATGCATATGGGGCCACAACGGGCGCGAACGAGCGGGGGCCACGAACACACACACACGCACACACACCGGGATACCATATATATATATATATATATATATATATATATATATATATATATATATATATATATATATATGCGTGCCCCCCCACCAAGATCTACCTCGGGACGTATATTCTAGGACTAGGATAACTTGGATTGTTTTGAGCACGGCGTTCGAATGATGAAGGCGATCTGGTTTGGGCGCAAGGATTCGCGCGGGCCGCGCTAGCACTGTCAAGGAGTGCCAAGTGAGGAATCTACCAACATGCGCCAGGCCAACGCGGCGCGGGTCGGCACCTGCGAGTTGACGCTTTTTGTTTTGAAAGAATTGCCAACTGGCATCTGCGTGTAGCCATGGAGTTAATGTGCTTCAGCTCTTTCACCAACCTCGAGTGGGAGGCCCTGGAGATCGGATAAGCACGACCGCTGGTGCGTTCCTCGGGGCGCGGCGAGGCCTGGCCGGGCGCGAGCCCGCCCGCCATCGGGTCGTCGGCATCCCTGCCGCTCCGCGCAGGAACAGATGCGCTGCGCCGCGGGGGGCGGGCGGCGTCCTCTGGCACGTCGAGGAACGTGTTCTTCACGATCAGCCGAGAAGTATCCTGCGAGAGTGCGCGCGATGGCGAGAAAGCGCGGACTGGCGCCATCTGGTGCTACCAGACTCGAGAGTCAGAGTTTGGCGTAGATGCGATTGCGGAGGGCGCAGTCTGAGCCAAAATCACCTAGAGACAGAGAGAGAGGGAGAGACAGGGGAGAGAGAGAGAGAGAGAGAGAGAGAGAGAGAGAGAGGAGAGATGAGGAGGAGAGTGAGAGAGAGAGAGAGAGAGAGGTGTGAGTGAGGAGATGAGAGAGCGAGGAGAGGAGAGAGGAGAGAGAGAGAGTGAGATGAGAGAGGAGAGGTGAGAGAGAGTGAGAGAGGAGAGAGAGAGGAGAGAGAGAGAGAGAGAGAGAGAGAGAGAGAGAGAGAGAGAGAGAGAGAGAGAGAGAGAGAGAGAGAGAGAGAGAGAGAGAGAGAGAGAGAGGTGAGAGAGAGAGAGAGAGAGAGAGAGAGAGAGAGAGAGAGAGAGAGAGAGAGAGAGAGAGAGAGAGAGAGAGAGAGACCGGACAAGTAGGCGGACCAGGGTCCGTCCGCGAGGCGCACTGCGGTGCGACAACCCGCCAAACACTATTTGCGGCGGTGCAGCCTTGAGATACGAGGGCGGGCAACAAACCCCCTCCCCCGGCGCAATGCGACTGACGCTACAGACGGCGGACAGACAGTGAAGATCTCACGTGTCAGACCGCGTGACGAAGAAGGCCCCAACAAGAAAGGCGACATGCGGACACGTGGCTAGGCGGCTTGGCAGACCGCCAGTTGGGCGCTTGGCCGCAGCGCGGTGCGCAGGGACGGGGCACCCCCCGCCCCCACGCCCTGACGCCGTGGACGCGGGGCCACGCGTGCACACGGGCAGGCAGAATGGCGGAGATTAGCGCGGGGCTCCAGGCGGAGCGCCGCGGAGCGATGACAGCATAGCATGGAGGGTGAGTGGCGGCGCAGCACCATCGGGCGAGGGTGTAAGCAGCTCGGCGAAGGCACGCCCGGCGCGGTGGAGGCGCTGGTGCAGAGGGCCTTGACGGGCTTGAGCAGCGGCAAGGTCGGCGGCGAGAGCAGCACACCTCTGCTGAAGAGCGGCCATAGACTGGGACAGCTCGGCTTCGCGGTCGGTGAGGGGCGGCTGCTCTGTGCCTGCGGCCGCGGGCCTCGTGGCGGGGACGAGGTCATCGGTGCGCCTGGCCAGGTGGTGGACCAGCGCGGCGCGGCGGTCCGTGTGCTGGCGGCCGTCGCCCTTGCGAGGCGACTGGAGGGCAACGCGCGGTCCCAGGGCTGAAGCCGCTAGGGCCACGCCCCGTGAGGACGGAGGAGCCGCAGCCTCGCACCCAGCAACAGTAAAAGCGTGGACGGGGTGCGACGGCCTGACTGGCTCAGTGCCCTGCGGGGGGGCTGGAGCCGCCCCCGCGGGCTGGCGCTGGTGGGGGGGCGGGGTGGGTGGCACGGGGGGACCAATCATGATGCCGTGCGAGGGCTCGGAGGTCGGCCGCGTGGTCGGGTGGCGTCTCGATGGAGCGGCGTCGTCGGCAGCGTGGGGTGTCGGCGGGGCGTCGTCTATGCTGCCACTCAATCCGAGGGGATCATAGAGGTCCTCGTCGGCGTCTTGACGGTGAGCGACGTCATCATGTGGGTGCGATGTCGCTCTCGGTGGCGGAGTCGAGGTGGGCGTCGAGAGGCTGCCCGACGGGGCAGGGTTGGCGCTGGCTGGGCCGTCGTCCAGGAAGTCTAATCCCCCGCCGAAGCCGAACGGGTCGTCCTCCTGTTCGTCGTGTATCGCCCGTTGGGCCTCGGCCCAGAGCTCATCCGGGTTCTGCGGGATGTATGGTCCAGCCGCGGGTGGTGCCTGGTCCGACAGCAGGGGGTTCGGTTCCATTTTGCTGAGTTCCGCTGCTGTAAACCCAGCCCTGCGGTGTGGGAGCGGCAGAGTACGGTGTCTGCGCTCGTAGATTGCGACAGCGACCCCATGAAGCACGGTCGCTTGGCGATGTCGTGTTTTGGCAGCTTCAACAATGTCGTCGGGGAGGTTGTGCGTGCGTGCCGCCGCTGTGGCAAGGGCGTCGGCCTGACGGTTGAACTCCTCCGCGATGGGCCCGATGAGCCCAAGGTCGATGCCCAGGTCTCCAGGTGGCTGGCGATTTTTTCGACGCGAAACATGTTGGGCTTGGCCATAACACATCGGTGGATCTTTTCCCAGAGCTCCGCGTGCGTGCCCTGCGGCGCTGGATGTCCGTCGATGATGCTTTGGAACCCATCGACCACCGCCTGGTTGTCCACGAAAACGTGCACGGGCCTTTCGGCACATGCCGTAAGGTGGACAATGGCGAGGGTCTCCGCAACCTGGGCGTTCTGCGTTAGGCCGTGAACGCGTGCACTGTAGTTCATGCGGTGGTCGATGCCGTAGTAGACGCCGTAACCCGCTCGTGCTAGCAATGGGATGGCTTGGTTGGTGCACGCACCGTCCGTGGCTGCATAGACCCATGTCCAACCAGTGTCGTAGTCAAGGTAGGTGGTGTAGGTGTCCTGGGCTGAAGCCGCAGGATCACCCTCAGGGGAGGGCCGCGGAATGGGCTGTGGCAGCGGGTCCCTCGCGAGGTCGGCCTGCAGGTCGAGGAGGGCTGGGTCTTCGTCGAAGAGCCCGCAGTGTCTGGTGTGCGGCGGAAGACGGGCCCACTGGTCGTCACTGATGAGGGTGGTGAGAGGGAGTCTTTCTCGAGCCCAGCACTTACAGTCGCGGACAGTGTGCTCCTGAGTTTCCTCTTCCTCGTCACAGTAGCGGCACGTGGGGCTGGGGTCTGCCGACGTGTTTGATCGGGATCGTCGCTGTTGGGTGTGGTCCCCGCCCGACAGGTAGTTCAGGAGGAGCGCCAGCTGCCAGGCAGTGCATTTGGCTGCTCCTTTAGTTCGCGCGAGCCACGTGCTGGCGAAGAGGTCAAGGCCCTGTCTGACAGAGGCGAGGTAGCCAAGGTCGTGTCGCCGTGGCTTGATCCTCGGCAGAAATGCCCTGCGTTGTGAGGCCCGCAGCATGTGCAGGAAGGCGTTTTGGGGTAAATTCAGCCAGCTGATCGGGCAGCCCCAGTCGTCGTACATGATGCCAAATGTGGGCCAGGTCCATCGGAGCTGCTGTAGCGACTGGACGAGTCGCCCGACGGGTCCTCCACCAAACAGGGTCTGGACGTGGTGGTGGAGGTCTCTGGCGAGCCCGCAGAGTGTAGCGTCGCGGTTAACCTGTCGCCGCAGGCACAGGAATGCTTCACGCTGCGTGATGGCGTCGATCTCCAGGGCGTGTCCTGGGACGCACACGGCCATGAGAGTCCAGAACTCAACCCACTTGTTCCCCTTGGGGCGGATAGCCGCCTTGAGGGCGTGGTTGTAGGCAGTCTTGGCTGGCCTGATGGTGCTTGAATGTCGGTGCCCGTGGTGCAGACGCTGGCAGCCAGGGATCGGGCGTGCCGCGCCTTGATAAGCATCGGCGACGGGAGCTTGCCAATGCGCGGCAGGCGGATAGTCGCCCTCCGTACACGGGCGTCTGCGGTGGCCGTGTGGTTAAGCGCGGCTGGAGCCGGCGCTGCCTCTGCGTTGATGTAACTCCCGACGAGCTTGAAGGAATCGACCACACGTAGGGGGCGATCCGCCAGTGTGAGCTGGGAAACGGCGGCGTGAAGCTCGTCGGTGAGCGCCCACCCTGCCACTTTACCAGGGTGAATGCGTTGACCTGAGAATCGATCAAACTTGGCGGTTTCGTCGAGAGATTTCTGCAGCTCAGAAGCGGCGTGGGTAGTGGAGTTGCTGTCGTCAACGAAGGTAGTGCTGAGTGATCGAGGAACGTATCGGTGCTGCCTCTTTGTCCTCACGCACATGAGCAGCTTGATGTCATCCAGGGACCACGAGCTGCCCTGGAGGTGACCGTTTGTCCTGGCCAGGTCCCTGGAGTACGCTCCGTTCATGCGGATGTAGCGTTTGTGGTGTCGGTAGAAATTTCGGCGGACAGTAACGATGTCTTGTGGACACCCCGCGTGCAGCGCAAGGTTTAGACAGATGTCCGTGATGAGGTAGTCGAAGCACTTCTGTCGGTCAATGGCAGCTCCAGCTAAGGGGAGGAGTAAAGTCCTGGCGTGTTCGATGCGCAGGGCGAGAGAGGTGCTGACATCCCCAATGGTGGCTTTGGGAACAGCGCCGAAGCTCGTGGCATGGGTCCATCCTTGCCGCCAGGTCGTGAGGCTACGGTAGGCCGGCGCTTCCCTCGCATACATCCACACGGAAAGAACCGAGAGAAGTCGTTGGTCCGTCGGGAGTTCCCCTCGGCCTTTTCGGAGGCACGGGTTTGGCACGTGCAGGAGGGGCTCGGGGATGGTGCCAGTGCGTTGCATAGCACGTAAGACGCTGGCGAAGAGGCGAAGGATGTCGTCGGGTAACTCCTTAGCCTCCTTAGTTGTCCAGCCGTCGAGTCCCCCGCGCGGCGCGGTGAACGGGTGCGAATGAAGTGGATGAGTTGGTCGTCGGTGAGGTGGAAGGGGGCTGCTGGTGATGGCGTAGGCAGCTCTTGGCGGTATTCGTCGTAGAAGTCCGCCCACGTCGGCATAGCTTCGGCGTCATGGCCCGCGCGAGCGCGGTACCTGCCCAAGATGGGCTCCCAGGTGTCGACCATGAGCTTACGCATGTCTTTGGTGTTGGCAACAATAGCGTTGGCGGGGAGGGCGTCGGGAACCTGGGCAGGTGGTGGGTCACGAGTGTGGCCGTCGTCGTTGTCCGTGTCGAGCGAACTACCGTCGCTGGGGCTGAAGCCGCCGGCGTCGGTGTCGGCATCGCTATCGTCCGTGCTAGCTTGGTCAGGGTTGAAGGCGGTGGTGTCGCAGTGGAGCTGTGCATCGTCGGGAGTGGTAGGCGCGCGGAGATACGCCGTGGGCGAGCAGTCGGCAGCCCGTGCGTATATGGCCGCCTTTCGCCCGCTTGGCTCGCGGACACCCTCAGCCCAGATCTTGATGCGTTCAGCTTTGGCTCGGTTTGCACGTCGCGCCAGCTCTGAGTCTAGGTTTTGGATCAGACGGTCTAGGTGCTCTCCGCGTGGTGCTGGCACGTCGGGGGTCCATGCATCGGGAAAGGCCAGGAGGGCCGTGGGGCGCAGCTTGTGGCAGAGAAGGCGGGCCGCGGTCCACGTGCAGTCGATGCGTTGCGCCAGGTGCGGCGGGATAGCACGGCAGTCCATATGATGGTGCTGTCCGATGAAGCGTAGCTCGCAAAGTTGCCGATGGAGCTTGCGAAGGCGGTTCATGTGAATCGTGGAAGCTCCGTAGGTGGGAAAGGCGCGGGGGACGGCGGGTCGCTCCACGAACGTGGGTGTGAGCCCGTGCATGGTAGGGGCCTTCTTTTTTGGGTGGTCTGGCGGTGGGGGCGGCAGGTCCCGCAGCCGGGTGAGATGGTACTCATGGCTGGCCTCGTTTGCCAGGGCGAACATGCGTTCCACATCGTCGCGTGTGTCGGCCTGCTCCATGCGGTCGTGGTATCGTCCTGCGATGAGGGTCCCTAATGCCTGAAGTTCGTGGTCCTCATGAGCTCCGTCGTTTGGAGGGTAAGGCGTGGGGGCCAGAAGGCGCGGGGCCGTGTGATCGAGGCGGCTAAGGTCGAGTGTGACCTGCAGGCCAACATGGGACTTCGCTGGCAAGTCACGCAGATAGCAGAAGTCGGTGACAAGGGATCGCGCAGCTTGGTTGGCGATGATATAATCGATGCGCGAAGTGCGGGGGCACTTGGTGACGCGGTCCAGTCAGGGATATTGCCATATGTGTGCATGGTGTGGTCTGGTGTGCCTTCAGCGACGTTAAACCATCCGTGCTGCATCATGTGCAGCAGGTGTGGATTGTCGTCGATGTTCGTGTTGGCGTCCATGCAAATGAAATACGGGGCTGGGCCGACCCTCGCGGCGGCGCAGTCAGCAAGCCGAAACAAATCGGTGCTGTCCCCTCCAGCGACCCCGTAGAGGCTCGCAATGTAGATCCCAGCGGGACCGTGGTTGTTTCGTCGTCGCCTGCGGCGGTGCTGGGTGCAGAGCGGGAGGAAGGCCTCGTGCCATCGTTTCTTGGCCTTGAGGGTGGCGATGCAGGTCGCAATGTCGTCGACGGTGGAGTCGTCGATGGCGTCCTTAGAGAGGATGGCAACCCCGCCCGAGGCGCCGGTGTTGCCCTCGACCGTGTGGTCCGTGCCACCGTGAGCAGCTTTGCGCTGGGCACGCGCCAGATCCAGGTCAGGTCCCAGACTGGCCTGGTATCCTCCGTGGTGTGGATTGGCGGCGTTGGTAGCGATGGCTTGCCTGGTAGGCTTGGCATGTCGGGTCTCCTGCAGTGCTATGACTGCGGCGTTGTGGTCGACACCTAGAGCGGTGTTGGTTGGCCAGTTCGCTGGGAGACTCGTGATGTTGAGGCTGACGAGGTGGATGGAGCGACCTGGCCCATCTCCGTCGGTGGAGCTGGGGTTAGCACGCCCCGCACGGTGGAGGGCGGCCTGGCCGTCACCCAGGTAGGAGGCTTGGCCACAGTAGGAGCTCATGGCGTCGCAGCAGATTGGCTTGGACGGGGCTGAAGCCGCCGTCGGGCCAAAAGTATAGGCAAGGCATGGTCGACGCTGCGCCGGGGGGGGGGTCATAAACATCGGCAAAACTGCCTCGAAAAAATCCTCCTCACTCCTGTACCGTGGGGGGCGGAGGGAGGAGAGGTGAGACGGCAGCAGGGGGAGAGGGAGGCGACTCCTCGATCCGCCCTGCCGAGCTCAAGAGCAAAAGCAAACCAGCGGCGGCAGCGCGGCGCGGCAGCGGCGCTGCGCGCGCGCAAATACTGCGCACGCGACACCGCTGGTCCGTCCTGCGGCGGCGCACCCGCCCCGTCAGTGCCGTGATGAGCAGCATCAGCTGGAACAGCTTGTTCGTGTGCACCCTCCGCGCTCGCCTCGGGCGGTGGGCCCTGTGGCTGCGGCGGCGCACGCCCTGCCAGCGCGTCAGCCACTAGCTGGGCGTGGCGAGCGGCGCGGTCGGTGGCCTGGCGCTGAGCCTCGTCCATGCCCGCTGCCGTGAGGCACGCGTTTCGGACAGGGCTGACTCCACGCGGGGCCGCCGCTGCCGCGGCAGCGGCTGAGATGGCGGGGCCGCCGCCGTGGCTCGGAGGGGGCAGCGGTGAGCCGCCGCCGAAGCCCGCCGCGAGGCCCTTGACGGAGTACTTGTGCTTGAAGGGGTCGAAGGTCGGCGCCTCGTCGAAGGGGGCGACAACGCGGGTGGGCGGTGGCAGCTCCTGGTCCGTGGACGGCGTCGGCTCGAGGTCGACCTCGCCAGGTTCGATGGCGCTGGCACCGAAACGTGGCACCACCTCGGAGGCTTGGCCGTCAGCCTGAGTCTCGCGAGGCGGCGAGCTCGTGGAGCTCCAGGGGGCTTGCGCGAGCTGTGGCGGCTGTAGGACCGGCTGCGCGGGACGCGCCCGCCCGTGTGGCGGTCACGTGGCGAGGCCACCTGGGCGTTAGCGCGCGCAGAGTCCGCCCTGCTCGGGGAGCGGATCGGCGCTGCGCAGGGTGATGGGCTGGGCGGGCGGGAGCCGCCTGTGCCGCCCGCCGCCGAGGCTGCAGCCTGGTCAGGATCGACGGCGTCGGGCCGGGGGCTGACGTGGTGGGCACTACCCTCGCTGTGCCGCGGGGAGGCGCTGTGGTGCACCTGGATGTGCGTGAGGACGAGCGGGACGAGCGGCTGCCGCTCGCGCTCAGGGGGGGGCAGGTTTTGCCTGGGCAGGGCGCAGCGCTGCGGCCACGTTTGGCGGGGGCGTGTGTTGGCGCGGTTGCCAGGCACGCACGTTCGCCTCGCGCCATCCTTCGGGGCGCCCTGTCCTGCCACGGCTTGGTGCTGCCCCCTGGGCTGAAGCCGCAGGGGGTGCCACTGCGGGCTGGTTGCTGGCGGTGCTGTCGTGGCGGCCTGGGTACTGGCCCCAGGCACGCGTGGACCCTGGCATGGGCGAGGTGGCCCGTGGGGGGGCCTGCCCGAGTGCACGCGGGTAGCCGACGACCGCTGGGTGCACCCTGGCGTGGGGGGCGTGGCCGTAGCTGGAGGCGGCTGCTCCTGCCGCCGCGGGCCTGGCACCAATGGGGCCGCGGTGATAGGCGGCGCCCCCGCCGTGCACCGCGCTGTCGCCTGTCGGGACGCGCGCGGGAGAGCGGTTGCGTGGCGTGCTCGGCTGACCTGCGTCGCGTTGGTCGCGCTGCTGGGTGCGCTGCTGGTGCTGTTGGTAGCGCTGCTGGTGGGCTCTCGAGAGCGGGCGGGTGTCGGGGAGGATGGGGGGCACGTCGGGCCGCCGCCAGCCCTGATAGACGTGCTCGAAGGCATGGTCTGGGTAAGTCTCCCCGACGGGTGAGTAGCGCCGTACATGCTCCACGAAGTCAATGTTCTGCGGCTCGGGGAGCACCGTGATGTTCACAGCCCGCTGGTGCGCTGGTCCATAGAGACAGATGCTACCACGGTTGCTGCGGTCGTGGTTCAACTCGGCTTCGGTCGTGGCACGACTCACCATGGCGTCACAGAGGCGCATGTCGTAGTCGAGAGCTTGAGGCCCTGGGCCGCCCTCGGCATCCCAGTACAGTACCACATCCCGCCAGCGCGTGCGGGTAGTGTGGATGCGCTCGGCGATAGACTCGCAGACGGTCCTGACTGTGACACGATCCCTGTGCATGTTGGTGATGGCTAGGGAGTTAGGTCGGCGGACCGCTTTGTTGAAGATGAAATCCTCCTTGAGGGCCTGGTGAGGGCCGAAGAGCACGTAGCCTTCCTTCCACAGCGGTTGGTCGGGAGACGGGTCTTCAGGCATCCCCGTTCCTGTGAACCCTGGTGGCCGCCTCGTGCCGTCGGGCAATCCCTGCTTGGGGACGCGACGCGGCCTCGGTGGTAGATACCATTGACCCTGGTATCCTGCTTGGCCTGGTTGCGGAGGCTCTCCCCCGGGGCCTGAAGGCGCTCGGGGGGGTTCCTTGAGGTCGTGCTGGGCTGGCGCGTTGCCGTATTGGCGGGCGAGGATGTGCGGAGGCATCCCTGTGGCACGGACGTCGAACTGGCTGTGCGGACGAGGCGGATGCGGGCATCTGCTGGAGAGGCAGCATGTGTCGGAGTCCCTGTTGTCGGTGCTGTACGCACACGTCCAGCTGTTGCAAGAGTAGTCCGTGGACCAGTCCATAGGTGCACGTAGTCCGCTGTGGGAGCAGTCCGGGCACGTTGGTTGGCCCGAGGTGCCGAGCTGCGTGTTGCGGCGGGCAGCACAATACTGACAGCATTGGAATCGGCACTGTAGGCAAGTCCAGCGTCCTGGTAGGGGCGGGAACGCTTGCTCGTCGGTGGCTGCGTCGTCTGGGCGGGGTCGGGGTCGATCCCGCAAGGGCCAGACGTCGGCGAACCAGGACTGGCCTGTAGTGCGGACCACCTCCGCGGGGAGGCGAGCGTCGTCAGCATGGCGCTCGATCCACTGGGGCCCCAGGTCCGCTGGGATCATGACCGTGCGCCAAGTGTCGTCCGCCTTGACGTGGACTTGGGTCGGTGCCCAGAGCCTGGTAGTGGTATCGCCATGGTCGTGGTGAAGGATGACCCAGCCATCGCGACCCGCAACCGCAGGGTCGATAACGCGGTGGCCCGCAACGGTCGCCCCCCACGGTAGGTAGGCGCCATCGTGATGCTCGCCCGGGTCAAGCCAGACCTCGACGCCAGGGGCGTTCACACGGGCCCGCACATCGCGGACGTGGAACGCGAGGGCGTGGTAGGCGGTCGGCTCCTCTTCCGTCTCGATGTGCTCCCACGTCGATCTCGATGTCGCTGTTGTCCGAGGTGGAGTTTCCGCCGCTCTGCCGTGACGAACGCGAGGCGGATCGCCGTGAGCGGGCATGGCCTCGGGCGAGGGCGGCGGCCGCGCTGATAAGGGACGGCTTACGGCGGTCGTCGGCTCCCGATGTCGTCGATGAGCGGTCTGGACTGTGTCCCAGGGCGGCACCTGGCTGATAGGTGTGCGATGGGCCAGACGCGGCCCCAGGGCTGGAGCCGCTGGGGCGCGGCGCTCGTACGTCGGACTGCCCCCGCACGGGAAAGGCCTGCAAGCCAGTGTACACCAGGTCGATCAGTGGCTGCGGGTCCAGCTGGAGCTTGCGAAGCGAGGCGCGCGGACGGGGCTGGTTTGGGTCGGCCCTGGTGGCTGCTTCGGTGTCGTAGTGCTGTGTAGCCCATGCTCGCGCTGCCTCTGGCGAGTATAGTGCCTGCGGCGGTGGCCACGCTGCCGCGGTGTCCAGCCGGCGCCAGATCTTTGCCTCCTGGTCGCGGGCTTCAGCCGCCTCGCGGAGGTCTGGGTGATCGGAGCCGGCAATGTGGAGGGCGTGCGTGCAGTCGCCCATGCCACAGGTGTGCGGGAGGGCACGGCACCTGGAGGCAGCTTCGGTGGGGGCACACCAGTCCATGCGGATGAGGAGGCCCAGGACCCGTGGGTAGATGAGGCGCGCTCCGTGAGCCTCCCCGTTCACGAGGTTGTGCCAGTTCTCACCGCGCGGCGGTTTGGTAGCCTCGCACATCCAGAGCGCGATGGGTCCCCAGGCGAGGGTGTCGTCTTCGAGGCTGCGGGGCGGGTGAGGCGGCACCGCGTACCACGCGGCCAGCGACGGGTGCACACTCACGTACGTGCGGCCGACATTTGTGGCGGTTCGACCCTTCGCTTCACGGCAGGGGCCCGGCAGGAGGTGACCTCCGTTGAAAGCGAGACGAGCCGCAAGGTCGCCGCGGGTCCCGTGCCAGAAGACCGTGGGCGTGTCAGCGGTGGGTTGACGGAGGTCCCACGTGAGGTAGGGGAAGATCGTCTCGCCTGAGTTCCCACCCGAGTCTTCCAGCACCCAAGTGAGTCGGTTCGGGGGCCTCTGCATGATGTCAGTCACGGCGCCAACGCTTGGAGCGTTGGGTCATGGGTGAATCGAGGATGGTCGTAGAGTCGCAGGGCGTCTTTGATGTCCTCTGTAGTCACGCCACTGTTACCAAGCGCAAAGCCGTTCTGGCACAGGGAGGTGAGGATGCTCGTCGGCGGCACGGGGACCGCTGGGTCGCGCTGGATGGTGCTGCGTAAGTTGCGCGTCGGTGGCCTGAGGGCTGGGTGGGGCGTACCAGGGCCTGGAGGCGCCTGGGGACTGGCGGGTGATGCGTAGCGTGCTCGCCGTCGTGGTGGTTGGGTGTCCATGTCGGAAGAGGAACCACGAGCATCTGCATGTCGGAAGATGGACCACGGGCTGTCGAGGGTGCGCTCACGTGTTTTACGTGCCTCGGCGTCGGTGGCCTGAGCTGTGGCGTCTTCGTGAGTCGGCGGGTTGCCAGGGGCCGCGCCGCTTGTGGGGCCGTCTCGCGGGGACGGGCTGGTCGACCGTGGTGTGACAGACGAGGCTCGCGATACCGCGGCGGTGACTTCAACAATGGCGGCGGTGGTGGCGGTGGTGACATCGGCGACTGCGGCGGCAACTGCTGCAGCATAGTGTTCCTGTAGCAGCGGGTGTCGAAGAGAGTGCACGTGCTGGCTCTCGGGGTCGTCGGGATGCGTGCGCGGCATTGTGTGTGTGTGGCCTCATCGCGCGGCCTCCTGATCGGTTGGCAACAGCGGAGGCACCACTGGGCCGTGGGTGAGTCCAGGGCGCGCGCACAGATGAGGGCTCCTACGTGTCCGACGGCTCCTTGAGCGAGAAGTTTGGCGCCGACCAGGAGAAGACCGCAAACCACTCCGCCTGTGGCAATAGCTCCGAGTTTGCCGCTGGGCCATTTCAGGGCACGCCAGAGGCCAGACCCGACTGCGCTGGCTCCGCCCGAGACGATGTCTCTGAGTTTGGCACTGGTCCACTTGAGAATACCCCACAAGGCGGGCGCGGCGTCGTATGCCGTTGTGCGTCGGGGCGTAGTGGACACGGATGGGCCTGGTGCCGCAGCTTCTCGGCGTCGTCGCTGCCGGTAGCTGGGGTCTCGGCTCGGTGTCGGCAGGTACCCGTCGATCTGGTCCTTGTACGGCATGGCTACCACGATGGCATACGTGGCCACGAAGAGGCAGATGAGACAGCCGCAGCGTCGGGAGGCCGCTGCGCTGTGCGGGGCCTCGTAGGAGCCGCAGGCGTCAGGGCTCGCGTCCTCGATGGGATCATTGTCGATGCCAGCCTGCCAGTGGTCGACGGCGCTGGAGTTGGAGTCAGTCGCGTTATCTCGGCAGACAAGGGTGCGGGGCGGGGTCCTGCCACCTGAGGTCTGAAGACGCCCAGATCCAGCCAATGCTGCAGCGGGGCTGAAGCCGCCACTGCGCGGGCTGGTGAGAGCTGGCAGTGCAGTGGAATGTCTTGTCTCGTCGGCGGCGGTGGCGCCTTCGGCGTCGCTGAGCTGTGCGCTGGGGTCGGCCTGGGCCGAGTTGATGGGCGCGCTGCTGTGCGACAGGGGGCGCCCTGTGTAGGGTTCGCTGTCGCGGTCGCGCTGGGCCGTGTCACCTGGCGGTGTCGTGCCTTCGAGGTCCTGGGTTTCCGTGTCGTGGATGGAGTCGTTCTGGCTATCGTCCGACACGTGGAACGAGTCCAGGGATATGTTGCTGATATCGCTGGCAGCGGTGTGCTGGAGCAGAAGCGGTTCGGCGTCGGCCGCGGGCTGGTCACACGCGGCGTGCTGGGCGAGGGGGCCAGCTGGCGGTGGTAGGTTTAGCGGTTCCATCGGTGCCGCGGCGAGCTCCGCCTCGACAAGCGGCTGCAGGTCTGGCGGGTGGTGCAGGATCGCATCCGCGAGATACGCCAGGGCGTCTTGGTCGGGCGGAGGGAGGCCTCTTGGCAGCAAGGCGTGGGCCCGTGAGAGGTATGGCGGCAGTGGTGCCGCGAAAGCCTCAGGGCCGACGAGCTGGCACGAGCGCCCTGGTATTCCAGAAGGAGGCCAAAGTAGCGGGTGGGGTACTCGTGGCTGCCCTGGATACGAGTGAGGTTGCGGTTGGTGCGCTGTCTGTCGGGGCCCGCTCTGTGCCAGATATCCTCGCACATGTCGAACGCGGTGCGGTGGCGC
The DNA here is from genome assembly GCA_963575745.1 of Prorocentrum cordatum. NCBI lineage: Eukaryota > Dinophyceae > Prorocentrales > Prorocentraceae > Prorocentrum > Prorocentrum cordatum. The sequence goes on from CAUYUJ010015664.1 coordinate 260,924, forward strand.
AGGGCGTAGTTTTTCTCCGCGGAATCCTCCTGGAAAAAGTGGTCGTACTGTGGCAGATGGAGCGTCGCCAGGATGTGCGGGACGCAGTCCTCGAGCCATGCCCAGTACACGTCCTGATGGTCCTCACCTGGTGCCCACGCCGCGGCGCACGGTATGAGCCGTGCTCGGATGTTCATCAGGTGCCAGAAAGCGGGGTCCTCCTCGGGTTCACCCCTGGCGCACAGAGGGGTAGTGGGGCTCGTGGGGCTGAAGCGGGGCACGACAGCGGGGCTGAAGCCGCCACTGCGTGCCTGGGCCTTGCCAGCGGCCCTGTCGAGGATATGCTGCACGACGGTCGAGGACAAGCTGAGAACAGGGTACCATCGAGGATATGCTGTACGACAGTCGACCGCAAGCGTCATGGTGAGTGATGGTAGCCCTCGTAGCTGAACTTGCATGCGGTGCGAGGCGTGGCCGGAGGACGCAGGAGTCATCTCAGCTGCGGCAACATCGGTGGTCGACTGCGATGCATGTGTCGTAGTTGACGTGGGCGTGCTCGTAGGAGACATGCTGGTACTCGTCGTAGACGTCGTAGTAGCCGTCGAAGTCCCAGGGGGGCAGCGCGTGGGGCGGGGCCCCTGGTGCTGCTCAGGCCAGGCGCTCGCGGGGGCGCCCAGCGGCCCGGTGCCGCACGGACCAGCGGCGGCGGTGCTGTTCACGATCGGGTCCAAAATGGCGCTGTGATCGTTTTTGTAGATGCTGTCATCGTAAAGGTAGAAGAACGTCCTACGCTCCGCATGTCGCAGGAAAGCCTCTCCTCCGTGCTGGGGCGCACCGCCTGAAGACGGGTGGGCTCCAGCCAGCGAGGGGAGGGCCAGGCCGCAGGCGAGGCGCCGCATGATGGCGAGGCCTGGCGGGCGGCGCGAGCGATGAGCCGAAAGCTGCGTGGCAGCACACGTCCTCAAATACCCCTGAATGCTCATGTACATTGCAACAATCACGCCCCCTGCAAGACTACGGGTGTCCCTACACCAGATAGCTTGCGCGTGCTGCTGCCAAAACAGACATGAGGTGACAAGAAAGAGATACGACGCGAAGAGGGGAGGGATGCCTCTGAAGGCGCTTCCTCGGAGGGCTGAGGCGGGCTCTCTGAGGCACCTTCAGTAGGGTTCCTGGGTGGCCCGACCCTTGTCCTTGCCTTTGTCGGCCCCTGGGGGCCCCGTCCCTGGGGTGGCCTGGCCTGGCTGGTCGGTCAAACTGCAGGCTGCCGCGGGCTCGGCGGCCGCTGCGGCTTCCTCCTTCTTAGTTTCCAGAGTGGCCGCTTGTGGCAGGTGGATGGTGCCTCCGGTGAGGTGCCCGAGGAGGGTCTGGATGTCGCCGCGCAGTGCAGCGGCGTCGGCGGTTGCCGTCTGTTGCTGGGTGACGACGGTGGCAAGCCCCCGTTCCAGCCCTGAAACGTGCTCCGTGAGTGTGGCCTGGGAGGAGAGAACGCCCGCAAGCTGCACCTGCAAGTTATCCACCGTGTTGGCTAGCAGCTCGTGCTGCTGTTCCATGTGCTGGATGCGGGTCGTGGCAGCATCGGGCGGTTTAGAGGCCGATGCGAAGCGCTCGCCGAAGGTGTTGAGTTCGTGGGAGGCCACGCTGTATTCATCACCTGATGAGAGGATCTCGACGTCGACGTCGTCACCTGGTACTTCGGCGGCTGTGGCAGCGTCGCCTTCGGTGTGGCCCCCACCTTCTGCCGCCGCCGTGCCAAGCCAGGGGTCGTGGCCACCTGGTCCTGGGGCGGCCGTCGGTTCAGCGGCTCCGTCCGTGCCGTGCGGGGGCGCAGAGGAGCTGCGGCCTGGGGCGCGGGGTGGCCTTGCGTGCGGCGTGGCGTCACGTTTCCCGCTGGAGGAGCGGTGGCGCTTGGCTGAAGGCTCCTCCTTGGGGGTCAGGAGCGGTGCGACGCCCTTGCCTTTGGGCGTGGCAGTCATGAGTTCGTGGAGGTAGGGGCTCTGGGCCGCTTTGGTGAGGAGTGTGCCGGTGGCGGGGCTGAAGCCGCCACCACCGGCTGGCGGCGTCGCAGGCTCTGTGATGGTGGTAGGCGTGACGATGTAACGTTGTCCCGCTTCGGCGCCACCTCAGCCAGCGGGGCCTCGGCGATGCTCCACGGGATGGAGCACCCCGCGACCTGCACCGTATAGGTGAGTGGGGGCCGATGGGCGCGCACTAGGGCAAACTGGGCCGCAGTGGCTGGGTCCCAGGCGGCGTGGTTGACCTCGCAGTCCCATTTGACGGACGGGCCCGTGAGAGTCTTGGCGAGCTGGGTCAGCGTGGCGTGGCGTGCCGCAATGCCAGTGATGCGGTAGCGCGTCTTGGCGAGGGTAGCCTCGCAGCCGCGGATGCTGACAGCAACGGCCTTGGCGACGTCGGACCCCCGCGGAACACGGATCCCCAGCAGGCCTGACTTGCCGTGCCTGACGACTCCCAGGGCTTTGAACTCCACCGACTTCTGGAACGCGTCTGCCATCGTGATGGGCTGGTCCTCAGGGAACCAAACGGTCTGATACTTGTCGGCGGTGGGCTCGCCTGCACCTACGTTGCTGAGGTCGTAGGTGGCACCGAGTTGCCCTGATCCCGCCAGGACCTTGTCGACCGCTTGGAGACTGACGCCGAAGGTGGCAGCCAGGGACCTCTTTCCGACGCCCGATCAAAACCTGCCTAGGCTTTTGCAGGGTTCGAGGATGGTGACGGCTTTAAAGTTGCCGTGGAAGAGGGCCTTGAAGGTGTCCTGGAGCTGGCTATCGAGCTCCTGGCGGCGAGCGTCTTTCTTGGACTCCTTGTGCTTTTGGCGCGCCTTGTCCTGTGGAGCGGAGTCGCCTCGAAAAGGGCCCTTGGCGCGTGGACCACCGTTCACGGGGGCACCTCCCGAGAACTGGTCCTCGAAGGCCTGGTGCATGGAGGGGGACTGCGGCAATGGCCTCGGTCTCGTGTATGGTCACCCGAATCCAGCAGACGTGGTCGGCAGGGTCGATGGTGGCGACGGCTACCTTTTCCGTGCAGGCGACCTCCTTGGTGCCCAGCTGGTACACGATCACGGGGACGTGCGTGTGGACCACTTTGGGCGCCTTGGGGTGGCGCTTCAGGACGGGGACAGCGAGCTCGGTACCGACGTAGTTGTCGTTTTTCGGGCCCATGACAGCAATCGCGAGCTGACCCGTGGCTCGCTTGCCCTGCTCGAGGTGGTGCTGCAGCAGCCGTTCACCACTCTCGTAGTCGTGGAGGCCGATGCTGGGCTTGTACGTCTTGCCGTCGTCAGGCGAGGTGGGTTCGGCAAGGACAGGGACCTTCCAAAAGGCAGGGTCCAAGGCGATGAATTGGGTGTCCGCAGCCTGAAGACGTGCGGAGCCCGCTGGTGGATGCGATGTGTCACCGCCAGTGCGCTTAGGCTTGCTGCGCTGGTGGTGGTCGAGCGTGTAGCTAATCTGGTTGGCGGCGCACATGCGGATAAGGGCGCTGCCAAGCTTCTTCGTGTTGGACTTGTGCATGTCGTACGTTGCCTGGAGCTCGTCCGCGTTCAGTTCGGCAAGCCCGTTGCATGCGGCCGTGGGGCGGTCAGACCCCGCTTGCTTGAACGCTGCGACGCAGTCCTGCTTGCGTTGAAGGAGAGACCCTTCAGCAGCAGGGCGCGTGGGGCGGGAGCTCGGAGGCTGCTTTGAAGAGTGACGGCGCTCCGGCTTCTTGGGGGCCATTGCTGCGGGCACTCTGGTGCGGAGAGGTGACGCGAATCAGTAGGGCCCTGCTGGGACCCCTCCGGTCTCGCGAGGCCTGGGAGTCTGACTCCGAGGCGGGGCGCTTCGCGTCGCGGCTGCGGTCTGAGTGCAGGGCACTCTCGAGCCGAGACTAGAGAGAGAGAGAGAGAGAGAGGGAGAAGGTGAGAAGGTCAGAGAAGACGAAACGGAGGCATAGGTTAGCGCATGCCGCGCAGAAGTCCTCCAGCCTCAGCATCGCGAGCTTCCTGGAGCCTGCGGAGAGGTAGCGCAGCGTCGGCAGCATGACGGGCTCCACCGACGCGCGGGCGCTGCCGGCGCTGGCGTACGTCAAAAACACCTTGTCGCAGAAGGCCTGCAATGTGGCGCGTGCACCTCCGAGCGGCTGCGCACGGGCGGTGAGGCGCGCAAAGGGTGCGAGAGGCTGGCGGGGGGGGGGGGGGGGGCGCAAATTTCCGACAAGACGGGGCTACGGAATGGCCGCCAGTGTTGCGCGCGAGGCGCGAAGGGGGAATGGGAAGGGGCTGGGAAACGACGAGGGCCAGGGGGCGGGCAGGGTGGTGCGAGAGTGAGTTGACACGAGAAGGCCAGGCGCGGGGGGGGGGGGAACGCGTCCGCGGGGCTAGGAGTCAGGAGAAGACTGGACGTAGGGCAAAGGTGCGAAGGTGGAAACGGGGCGACGGAGGAGGGAGGGGTGGACGGGATAGAAGGGGAAGGGCGGGGGGGCGGAACGTCGGGAGCGGGGCGGTGAAGGGGGGGAGGAAGGGCGGGGAGCGGTGGATGGGATGGTGACATGCGGCAACTATTGCAAACAAACAAAAAGCACCAGTCTTCCACTCTGTATGCCATCCAGCGAACGGCTCGGCCAACTTCAGGAACGCGGGCGCCTCCCGGGACGGCGCGGGCGCCTGCTTCCTGCCGCCGCCGAGGGACTTCGAACGCCAATGCTCCAGGAGGCCAGCCGTGCCCTTCTCGGCGACCGACGCGAGGATCTCGCCCGCGCCCTGCGCTCGGACGGAGGGGGGGGGGGGGCGCGGTGGGATGGGAGGGGGAGAGAGGTGGAGGGCAAGCTAGGTGCGCTCGCGTCATATCTGACGTCCCACCCCCCCCCCATCCCTTACCATGGCGCTGATTTTCTCTATCCGCGGACGCGTGTCGTAGCGGACCTGTGGCTCCGCGCGCGCGTGCGTAACTAGTGGGTGGTGGTGCGCGTGCGTGCGTGCGTGCGTGTGTGCGTGCGTGGTTTGGGCTCATATTTGACTCCGATGTTTTCTAGCATTCGATTCCGTACATCGGTGGTGGTGCCTGGTGGTGGTGGTGGTGGTGGTGGTGGTGGTTGGTGGTGGTGGTGGTGGTGGTGGTGGTGGTGGTGGTGGTGGTGGTGGTGGTGGTGGTGGTGCGGCGCGGTGGTGGCGGGCGGATGGGCGCGCGAGAAAGAGGCCCGCGCTGGGGCGGGAACGCCATCCTGAACGACGGAGGCCAAACACCGATCCGAAAATGAGGCCCACGCTGCAGCGGGAGCACGATTCGGAACGATTCGGGAGCAGAAATGAGGCCGGCGCCTCAGCGAGAGCAGCATTTTAGAAACAAACACAAGCGAAAACCCAACTCCGGGGAATCCTGTGTGTAAAAAAAAAAAAAAAAAACAGTACGCGGGGGGGTGCCGAATATCTTCCGGACGCCATCAGGGGAAGTGGGAGAGTATTTTCACATTGTGTAATTGTGGAGGTGCAGGGGCGAGGGGGGGGGGGGGGGGAGAGTGCGAGAGCTACGCCGATGTCGAATACTTGCTCCGCCCCCGCAATGGGACAACGGCGATGGGCACCTGCCATGTGCCAAGGACGCTCCCCGACACCCAGGCGACGTGGTGCTGGTCGGACTGGCCGTGCGAGCGTATGCGTGCGTGCGTACGCCCGTGCACGTTACTACTACATGTTTATATGTACGCACACCTACAGTCATTCATGCAAATATGCATATGCGTGCACACGGGGAACACACTTGCGCATGAATATACCAGGTATGTACAAGCCCTACAACGGTATACACTTTTTGCAAGTACGCATACTCAGACCATGTTTTTTGGGGAAGCCGCAGGGCGGGCAGGTCAAGACGCGAGTCCCATCCAGTACACAATGTAGGGCGGACGGGATAAGGACGTCCTTCACGAAGAAAGGCGCGCCCGCTTCAACGCCGTCGCCTGCCTGCGAGAGGGGCCCCCCCGTGATCTTCAGGGAGCGCGAGAAGGTGGCGCTGAAGAAGTCGTGGCCGAGTGGCGCCTTCATGTCGGCCTTGGAGGCCCGCCGATGGAGATCCTTGACGAAGGTCTTGAGCTTCGCCTCGCCGTCCTTCTTCTTCTTCTTCTGCTCCCTGGCAGCGCGCCCCGACCTCTCCGTGCCCACGGCCTTCGCCAATGATGAAAGCATGGTCTTGAAGCCCTTGACGCCCTCGGAGAGCGCGTCATCATGCCTGGCGATGACCTTCTCTAGCTTGGTAACGCCCTTCTGCTTGGATACCGAGATAGGTGGCAAGTCGGCAAGCATTCGTGGCCAGCGCCAGGAGGGCTCGGAGGAGGAGGAGGGGAGGGGGGAGGCGGAGGAGGGGGGGGGGGGGAGGAAGAGGAGGAGGACGAGGAGGAGGAGGAGGAAGAAGAGGAGGGGGAAGCGGGAAAGGAGGAGTCGGATGAGAATGAGGAAGGGCAGGGAGGGCGGGAACAAGCGAGGAGGGAGATGAGGACGACGTTGATGAGGGCTCGGAGGAGGGAGGGGGGGGAGTTGGAAACCAAGCGGAAATGTTGGTCCTTCAACGCGCAGGGGCCATGATGAGGGGCTCCCCCTGCAACTCCACGGTGTACCAGGTCTGGTTGTACCTCTACGCGCGCGCGAAAGCGCTCGCACAAACTGGCAACAATCGGGACTCTACCCTTGGGGATCCTAGGGGTGTGAGGGGCGCGTTTCGGCGAGCGGGGCACGTGCCGTCGGGGTCCACCCAGGCGAGGGGCAAGTGCTTGCACCGCGCGGCGCAACCTGCCGCGGGGAGGTCCTCGCGGCACCATGGGCCCTGCGCTCGCGGCCCCCCATTGCCGCCGAGCCTGACAGGGAACCCTTTCCACCAATGTGGCGGGCGGCACCTCCCCGCCGCGGCGTCGGCCGCGGCGGGGAGGGGCCAAAATGGGAGGGGGGGCCACCCGCGCCCTCGACAACAACGGCGCGGGGGGGGGGGCACCACGGACGAGCCTCCGCGGCGCAGGGAACTAGCCCAGGCGCGAATGGCAACGCATCGGGGCGCGGGGGCCCAGGCGGGGCCGCGGGAAGGCGCAAGAGGGCGTGCCACGCGGCTGCCATTGCGCTTGAGCCGCCAAGTACAGCGACACGGACGGGAGAGAAAACGAGGCGAGGGGGAGAAAGGTTGACGAAGAACGGCGAGGGGAAGCGGGGGGGGGAAATTAGGGGGGCAGACGTAGCGAGAGGAGGAGAAGAGGAGCATGCGAACCAGAGGAGGATGATGATGAGGAGGAGGAGGAGGAGGAGACGGGGCAGCAGACGAAGCGAGAGAATGAGAGCACACGAAACATAATGCTGCAGTTAAGGCCCCGACAATACACTACAATACAACACGCGAAACAGAAGGAGGAGGAGGGCAGCGGAAGGATGGGCCACTGGATCCTCCCTGGACCCCAACAGCCCTCGAACATTGTAGCCTCCGCGCCTCGCCATCAGCCCTCGAACCTTGCAACCCCCGCGCCTCGACCATCGACGCACATCGACAATCGGTCCCTCGACCCGTTGACCCCGTCGGCCCCTCGGCCCCTGGGCACCGCCGACCCCGCCCCCCGTCGGTCGGCCCAGTTGCGCGGAGTCGAGGGGTCTAGGGGCGCGGTGCTGGCGGGGCCGAGAAGCCGCCTGGGGCGCGGGGTCGAGGGGCAAGTGGGGGACTGGCGGAGGTGACAGACGAGCGGGTGGCAACATATAGGCAGCACAAGAAACGCAGACCGCACACGCCATCTCGCTCAGCTGCACCTGCATGGCCTCCACCGACCGCATGGAGGCGTGGCCCGTTGGGAGGTTGCGCTTCTTGTTGTCTTTGCACCACTGGAAGTACTGCACCAAGGACTTCGAGGTGACGCGATCCTCCCTGCCCCGCGGCACGGAGGGAGGAGGGGGGAGGCGATGGAGATTCGGGCATGGGGCATGGGGGCGGGGGCGCGAGGGGGCAGGAGGTGGCGGGGGACGAGGCAATGCAGGATGGTGAGTACGAAGGGGGAGGCAGGGGGTGCGGCACGCAAGCAGTAGCCGTAGCCGTGGTAGTAGCAGTGGTTGGAGGAGGAGGGGAGATGCATTAGTAATAACAGCTACCACGTAGTAATCGTAGTAGTAGAAGTAGTAACAGCCGCAGCCGTAGCCGTAGCCGTAGTAGTAAAAGTAGTAGTAGTAGTAGCAGCAGTAGTAGTAGTAGTCGTATGAGCAGTGTGATTATGTGTGGTAATAGTAATACTAGTAGTAATCGCAGTAGTAGCGGTAAAATAATAGTGGTAATGATAGTAATCAAGGTAATATTAAAACTAGTCGTATTACCAGTGGCCGAGGTCGCAGTAGTGATAATAGTAGGAGCGCTAGTAGTAGGAATAGCAGCAGTAGTAGTAGTAGTAGCTGCAGTAATAGTCATAGTAGTAGTAGTAGTAGTAGTAGTAGTAGTAGTAGAAGTAGTAGTAGTAGTAGTAGTAGAAATAGTACACGTAGGTAGTAGTAGTCGTAGTCGTAATCGTAATCGTAGTCGTACTCGTAGTAGTAGTAATAGTAGTAGTAGTAGTAGTAGTAGTAGTAGTAGTAGTAGTAGTAGAAGTAGTAGTAGTAGTAATAGTAGTAGTAGCAGTAGTAGTAGTAGTAGTAGTCGTGGTAGTAGTAGTAGATGTACATGCGCGTGCAACACCCACCCCTTGACGTCCTTCACAGGCTCGCCCCTGCCGACGCGCCCGATTGCAAGTGCGACCACGTCCTTGTCGGACACCGCGCCCATGACCTCGCCCAAGGATGGCCAGGGGCCGTCCTCAGCCTCGCCGTGGAAGACTGCCTGGTTCACGCAGCCCTTGCTCACCACGTTGTTGGCCAACATGGCGATGGACGACGTGGTAATCTCGGGCTCCGCTTCCGTGAGGGCGCGGCCGGCCTGCTCGCTGAGGCTCTCCCAGTCTGTCGTGCATCTGGTCAACTTCCTCTGGAACTTCGCAACGATCTGGGCGGCCTCGTCCGAGAAACTCTTGCCGCCTTTCCGACGGGACCTGGCAGCGCCCTTGCGGCCGTCGCTGTCGCTGCAATCCGAGCCGAGAGATCCATCGCCCACGTCGGAATCACCAGAAATCATGACATCGTCCTGCCTCGTGCGCTTCGAGCCAGTGCCAGTGCCAGACTTGCTCTTCCAGTCGTCGTCCTCCTGGCCGCGCTTCCTGCCGCTCTCGCCGCCGCCTGCCTTGGCGCGCTTGCCTCCCGCGGGCGTTGCGCGCTCAGTGGGCTGCCCGAGGCTCCGAGACCTGCTCCTCTCGCCGTCGCCATCGCCCATCTCGCTCGGAGGCCTCCGCCTACTCTGCAGGAAGGTGCTGGCGCCGACCGCCGCCCTCGAGCTGAGGCCGCCCGTCGTGGCCTTCAGGAGGTCGCTCTCCCGCGCGTCCGTGTCGTCGAGCTCGGCCTCGTACCTCAGCAGGTCGGCCTCCTTCGGGTTGCGCACGTCCTATCTGCGCGCTCGAGCTTGTTGCCCACCCGCGACTGGTCGTGCCAACGCACGAAGTCCTCCACCGCCACGAGCACACGAATGGACCCATCAGGGCCGTTGAAATCCGTCTCCTTGTCCGAGCCTGGCTCTGTATCGCGGGTCCGCCTCCCGAGGGCCTGCGGCCGATGAGCCCTCTGCAACGACCATCATCATCAGCAGCAGCAACCTCAGGTTGCTGCTGCTGCTGATTATGATTTTGAGGTTGCTGCAGAGGGCTCATCGTCACCAGCAATCCGAATCCGAAGAGAAGGAGGAGGGGGGGATGTCGTTCTAGATCTCCCGAGCAGCCCGAGCAAGGAGCGGCGCCAGGCAACGACGGGCGACCGCCCGACCGCCCCTCGGCGCCAGGGAGGGGTAGGCGACCGCGGAAAAGTCCCACTTCCGACGGGGGTGGGTGGGTGGCGGAGACTCGGGGCGGAACCTGCGCAGAATGTCATCGGGAACTCTGCCGCAATCGCTGCGAAGAGGAGAGGGTGGCGGGGGCGGAGGAGGAGGAGGAGGAAAGGAGGGGGAGGGGGGGGGGGCGGAAGAGGGGGAGAAGGGCGACCAGGATGGCGCCCCCTTCAGAGGGGGCGGGCGATGAGCTCGGCGAGGGGCGAGGGGGAGGACCGCGGGGCAGGAGCGGGCAATGGCGACAACCACAGGGGCGGCGCGGCCGACGACGGCAGCAACTGCAATCGCAAGCCTCATCGCGGGTGATGCCGAACTCCCCCATCTGATATTTCAAGAACTTGAACTGGTGCATGTAGATGCCCTTCTGGCCGCGCTGGCTGACCTCCCCACGCGTCGTTGCCCCGATGTGCATACACCCACTCGTGACCCCCCCTGCGTTCAGACATGCATCCCCGCATGCGCGCACATACCGACATATACGCTTACGTGCCTACATATGTAGGCATGCCTACATATATGCATGCACGCATACAACACATGCACATACACATACTTACTTACATGCATCTATGCATGCGTATATGCATGCATGTATATACATACAAATCATTATATGCATGTATGCACACATGCATCCATAATTAGTCGCATGCAACAATGCAGGTATACATAGTATACGCATGCGTACGTACACGTGTACACACATATACATACATATAACCATGCATACACATGCATACATACACATATACATACATACAAAGATACATACATACATGCATACATGTATACATACAAACAACCATACATACATACATACACATCTACATACATACATACATACATACATACATACATACACACGTACGTACGTACGGACATCACTATACATATACATACATAAACACACACATACATACGTACGTACGGACGTACATACATACATGCAAACACACATACCTACATGCACGCGTACACCTACACATACTAACATGCATACACGCATGTCTATACGCTAGACTAGATGGGTGGATTGCACATGCGTGTGCAAGCGCGTACAGACCTGTAGCTGGGCACCTCCATGCACATGCACACGCATGCGTGCAATGGCACCCGCGTCCCCGCCCACCTGCATCTTCTCGTAGACGCGGCTGAATCTGCACACGTCGAAGCTGCCACGACAACGGCCGCGACCTCTGGCCCCCCCTCCCCGACGGCGAGCAGGAGGGGGACAATGCAAGGCAAGGGGGGCGCAGGCCTTCCGCCCCTTCCTCTCGTGGCTCCGTCCGCCTCCTTATCATCCTTATTACGTTGTTCCCTCTTGGACCCGCCGCCGCCTCCTCAACCCCCGCCCGCGTACCCCCCCCCCCCCCCCTCCCCCCACGCAGCCGCCATCATCGCCCCCGCTGGCCACCCCCCTGGGGCCCGGGGCCTGGGGAGGCAAAGCTGAGAAGACAAGATGGGCGCCAACTCATCGCAACGATGCCGCGAGCAAACAGAACATGCAAGAACTTATGTAGCGCCACACAGAGAACCCCCCAATGGATGACGCCACCCCGTCGGGCCGCGCACGTGGCGATGCAAGACTTGAGGTGGGCAATCCACTTGTCCCCGCCCTTCTTCCTCAGCCCCTGGAACTCGCCCAGCGACTTCGGGCCCTGGCGCTCGGCGCCCTCCCACGCCGCCTTGATGGGGGACGTGCGCGGCCTGCAGAAACGCCCCCTGTCGAGGCTGACCTTCTCACAGCCAGGGAAACTGCGCGGCTTGGACCGCCGCTTGGGCACCCCCCCCCCGCTTCCTCGGCGACGGCGGCCGATGCTGGAGCGATGGCGCGTTCCGCTCCGACCGATCGCGGGACCGACCGCGGGCGTCGCGGCCTCCGCCGCCTGCTGGGCCGTCGGCGACCGAAGCGGTCGGCGAAGCGAGGGGGAGGTGATCGCCACATTCGTCTTCAACCATCAAGAACATGCTATCGGGCGACGCCATCGCAAGACTAGACCCACGGCCGCTCCGAGGCCCAAGCTCCCCCACCTGGCCCAGGGAACGCTTCGATCCTTCAAACAGGCTGCGACGCTGATCCCATGCGCTTCGCGCCAGGGCACGGGGGCGCCAGGGCATGGGGGCGACCTGAACTACGCGCAGGAGCAGCGGGCTTTCGTGACCATCGCGAGACTCGACATGAATTCAAACCGATGAATATAGAAACCCTTCCCGACTCGATCGCGACGCTTATTCCAGCGAGCTGGTCGGGCGACGGGATTCAAACTCACCTTGAACTGCCGCCTGCGGCCGCTTTCAACCTTGAACCCCGCTGCGTTCAACAATGAACAGCGTCGTTCAGCCTTGAACTCCATCGCAACCATATGGTCCATATCCACACTGGCATGCGTCCGTTGTGGCACGATTGCAAAAAATGAATAGGACCCGCATCGTCACGTAGACCAGCTTGGTCACCAACTCGTGCAATAACTGAATAAAATGTCGGTTGGGGCCAAACCGACATTTGATTCAGCTACTGCACGGCCTCAGCCCAACCGCTGGTTTATTAAACCAACGAATTGCGTGTGGTACGCAATTCGTGCACGTGGTCTTTGTAATTGGCCGCGCACAATTCGTCGTCCTCCTCCTCCCCCCCAAACGTGAGTCCTCCAAACTCCTTGTCGTGCACATCCTCCTCCTGTTCCTCTTCCTCCTCCTGCTACTCCTCCGTCTCTTCCTCCTCCTGTTCCTCTTCCTCCTCCTTTTCCTCGTCTTCTTCCTCCTCGTCCTCCTCTTCCTTCTTCCCCTCCTTCTCCTACTCTCCCGTTTTCCCGCTGCAGCGGAAACGGGAGTCTCGAGAACGACGCCGCCGCTCAGGAAACCACCGCGTCCTGGCCGGCTGGCAGGGGCGGAAGGGGGGGGCGGAGAGGGCGCGGACAGCGGGCGGGGAAGGGGAACGGGGCGCGGGGGGAACGGGAGGTGGGCAAAAAGATTGGGAGGCTTGGAAAAGAGAAGGGAGGTGGATGGGGGGAAGAGGAAGGCGCGGTGAAAAGAGGTGACGAATTGGGGGGCGAGGCCTTCCTCCTCCACCGCCCCCGCGCCCTCCACCACTACTACTACTACTACTACTACTACTACTACTACTACTACTACTAACTACTACACCCCCACTACTACTACTACTATTACTACTACTACTACTACTACTACTACTACTGCTGCTGCGCTGCTGCTACTACTACTACTTCTGATACTACTACTACTACTACCACTGCTACTACTGCTGCTGCCACAGGCTGCTGCTACTACTACTACTACTACTACTACGGCTACTACTACGACTGCTACTACTGCTACTACTACTACTACTACTACTACTACTACTACTACTACTACTACTACTACTACTACTACTACTACTACGACTACTACTTGCAACATTGCTGTCACTGGCACTTGCACCTCACAGCATTAACGACAAAGGCACGTAACCTCTGCTGCGCGCTCTGTGGTTGGAAGTCCACAAAAAGGGGCAGCGCTGCTCGCTGACGCGCCAAACTCGCAACAATGGTGCTCGCTACGACGGACCGCGCGCGCCGCGCATGGAAAGCGTTCGACGCAAACATCGCTGCCCTCGTTTGCCGCGGTTTTTTTTTACACGCCCGCCGCGCATGGAAAATGTTCAACGACACACAAGAGGAAATACACCTACTGAAAAAGGAAACATGCACGAACGACAGGGGATAAACAGATGCAGGGGGGCAGAGACAGAAAGAGAGAGAGGGGGAGAAATAAAGAAAGAGAGACGCGGATACCAAGAGAGAGAGAGAGAGAGAGAGAGAGAGAGAGAGAGAGAGAGAGAGAGAGAGAGAGAGAGAGAGAGAGAGAGAGAAAGAGAGAGAGAGAGAGGGAGAGAGAGAGCGGACAAGTAGGCGGACCAGGGTCCGTCCGCGAGGCGCACTGCGGTGCGACAACTCGCAAAACACTATTTGCGGCGGTGCAGCCTTAAGATACGAGGGCGGGCAACAATAAAAAACCCTCCCCCGGCGCAGTGCGACAGACGCTACAGACGGCGGACAGGCGGTGAAGATCTCACCTGTCAGACCGCGTGAGGTAAGAGGCCCCAACAAGAAAGGCGACGTGCAGACACGTGGCTAGGCGGCTTGGCAGGCCGCCAGTTGGGCGCTTGGCCGCAAAGCGGCGCGCAGTGACGGGGCACCCCCCGCCCCCACGCCCTGACACCGTGGACGCGGAGCCACGCGTACTCACGGGCAGGCAGAAAGGAGGAGATTAGCGCGGGGCGCCAGGTGGAGCGCCGCGAAACGATGACAGCAAAGCTTGGATGGTGAGTGACGGCACGGCACCATCGGGCGAGGGCGTAAGCAGCTCGGCGAAGGCTCGCCCGGCGCTGTGGAGGCGCTGGAGTAGAGGGCCTTGACGGGCTTGAGCGGCGGCGAGGTCCACGGCAAGCGCAGCACACCTCTGCTGGAGAGCGGCCATAGCCTGGGACAGCTCGGTTTCGCGGTCGGTGAGGGGAGGTTGCTCAGTGCCAGCGGCCGCGGGCCTCGTGACAGGGGTGAGGTCCTCGGTACGCCTGGCCAGGTGGTGGACTAGCGTAGTACGGCACCCCGTATGCTGACGTCCGTCACCCTTAAAAGGTGACTGGAGGGGAGCACGCGGCCCCAGGGCTGGAGCCGCTAGGGTCACGCCCCGAGAGGTCGGAAGAGCCGCATCCTCTCGCTCAGCAACGATGGAAGCGTGGGCGGGGTGCGAGGGCCTGCCTGGTTTAGGGCCCTGCGGGGGGGCTGAAGCCGCCCCCGCGGGCTGCCGCTGGTGGGGGGGCGGAATGGTTTGCGCGGTGGGGCCAATCCTGATGCCGTACGAGGGCTCTGAGGTCAGCCGCGTGGTAGGGTGGCGCCTCGATAGGGCGGCATGGTCGGCAGTGTGGGGTGTCGGCGGTGCGTCCTCAATGCCACTTAGTCCGCGGGGGTCACCCAGGTCGTCGTCGGCGTCTTGGCGGTGACCGATATCGACATATGGGAGCGATGTCGCTCTCGGAGACGGAGTCGCGGTAGGCGTCGAGAGGTTGCCCGACGGGGCAGGGTTGTCGCTGGCTGGGCCGTCGTCCAAGACGTCCAACCCCCCACCGAAGCTGAACGGGTCGTCCTCCTGTTCGTCGGCGTCGTGGAGGTGAGCGGTGTCGTCATGTGGGTGCGGTGCCGCACTCGGTGGCGGGGTCGAGGGCGTCGTGCGGATGCCCGACGGGGCAAGGTTGGCGCTGGCTGGCCCGTCGCCTAGGAAGTCAAGTCCCCCGCCGAAGCCGAACGGGTCGTCCTCCTCTTAGTCGAATATCGCCCGTTGGGCCTCGGCCCAGAGCTCGTCCGGGTTCTGTGGGATGTCTGGTCCAGCCGCGGGTGGTGCCTGGTCCGACAGCAGGGGGTTTGGTTCCATTTTGTTGAGTTCCGCAGCTGTAAACCCAGCCCTGCGGTGTGGGAGCGGGAGTGTGCGGTGTCTGCGCTCGTAGATGGCGACAGCGACACCGTGAAGCACGGTCGCTTGGCGATGTCGTGTGTTGGCAGCTTCGACAATGTCGTCTGGAAGGTTGTGCGTGCGTGCCGCCGTTGTGGCGAGGGCGTCAGCCTGACGATTGAACTCCTCCGCAGTGGGCCCGATGAGCCCGAGGTCGATGCCCATGTCTCCCAGGTGGCTGGCGATTTTCTCGACGCGGAACATGTTTGGCTTGGCCATAACACATCGGTGGATCTTTTCCCAGAGGTCCACATGCGTGCCCTGCGGCGCTGGATGTCCGTCGATGAAGCTTTGGAACCCATCGACCACTGCCTGGTTGTCGACGAAAACGTGCACGGGCCGTTCGGCACATGCCGTAAGGTGGACGATGGCGAGGGTCTCCGCAACCTGGGCGTTCTGCGTTAGGCCGTGGACGCGTGCACTGTAGTTCATGCGATGGTCGATGCCGTAGTAGACGCCGTAACCCGCTCGTGCTAGCAAAGGGACGGCTTGGTTGGTACATGCACCGTCTGTGGCAGCGTAGACCCATGTCCAACCAGTGTCGTGGTCGAGGTAGGTGGTGTAGGTGTCCTGGGCTGAAGCCGCAGGATCTCCCTCAGGGGGGGGGGCCGCGGTATGGGCTGTGGCAGCGGGTCCCTCGCGAGGTCGGCCTGCAGGTCAAGGAGGGCTGGGTCTTCATCGAAGAGCCCGCAGTGTCTTGTGTGCGGCGGGAGACGGGCCCGCTGGTCGTCACTGATGAGGGTGGTGAGAGGGAGTCTTTCTCGGGCCCAGCACTTGCAGTCGCGAACAGTGTGCCCCTGAGTTTCCTCTTCCTCGTCGCAGTATCGGCAGATGGGGCCGGGGTCGGCTGACGCGTTTGATCGGGATCGTCGCTGTTGGGTGTGGTCTCCGCCCGACAGATAGTTCAGGAGGAGCGCCAGCTGCCAGGCCGTGCATTTGGCTGCTCCTTTGGTTCGGGCGAGCCACGTGCTGGCGAAGAGGTCGAGGCCCTGATTGACAGAGGCAAGGTATCCAAGGTCGTGTCGCCGCGGCTTGATCCTCCGCAGGAAGGCTCTGCGTGAGGCCCGCAGCATGTGAAGGAAAGCGTTTTGGGGTAAGTTCAGCCAGCTGATCTGGCAGCCCCAGTCGTCGTACATGATGCCAAATGTGGGCCAGGTCCATCGGAGCTGCTGGAGCGACTGGACGAGTCGTCCGACGGGTCCTCCACCAAACAGGGTCTGGACGTGGTGTTGAAGGTCTCTGGCGAGCCCGCAGAGTGTAACGTCGCGGTTTACCTGTCGCCGCAGCCACAGGAATGCTTCACGCTGCGTGATGGCGTCGATATCCAGGGCGTGTCCTGGGACGCACACGGCCATGAGAGTCCAGAACTCGACCCACTTGTTCCCCTTGGGGCGGATAGCCGCCTTGAGGGCGTGGTTGTAGGCAGTTTTGGCTGGGCCCGATGGTGCTTGAATGTCGGTGCCCGTGGTGCAGACACTGGCAGCAAGGGAACGGGCGTGCCGCGCTTTGATAAGCATCGGCGATGGGAGCTTGCCAATGCGCGGCAGGCGAATAGTCGCCCTCCGTACACGGGCGTCTGCGGTGGCCGTGAGGTTAAGCGCGGCTGGAGCCGGCGCTGCCTCGGCGTTGATGTAACTCCCGACGAGCTTGAAGGAATCGACCACACGTAGGGGCCGCTCCGCCAGAGTGAGCTGGGTGACGGCGGCGTGAAGTTCGTCGGTGAGCGCCCACCCTGCCACTTTACCAGGGTGAATGCGTTGACCTGAGAATCGATCAAACTTGGCGGTTTCGTCAAGAGATTGCTGCAGCTCAGACGCGGTGTGGGTAGTGGAATTGCTGTCGTCAACAAAGGTAGTGCTGAGCGATCGAGGGACGTATCGATGCTGCCTCTTTGTCCACACGCACATGAGCAGCTTGATGTCGTCCAGGGACCACGAACTTCCCTGGAGGTGACCGTTAGTCCTGGCCAAGTCCATAGAGTACGCTCCGTTCATGCGGATGTAGCGTTTGTGGTGGTTGTAGAAGTTTCGGCGGACAGTGACGATGTCTTGAGGGCACCCCGCGTGGAGTGCAAGGTTAAGGCAGATGTCCGTGATGAGGTAATCGAAGCACTTCTGTCGGTCTAGGGCAGCTCCAGCTAAGGGGAGGAGCAAAGCCCTGGCGTGCTCGATGCGCAGGGCAAGTGAGGTGCTGACATCCCCAATGGTAGCTTTGGGAACAGCGCCGAAACTCGTGGCGTGGGTCCATCCTTTCCGCCAGTCCGTGAGGCTACGGTAGGCTGGCGCTTCCCACGCGTACATCCAAACGGAGAGAACCGAGAGGAGTCGTTGGTCCGTCGGAAGTTCCCCTCGGCCTTTTCTGAGGCACGGGTTTGGCACGTGAAGGAGGGGTTCTGGGATGTTGCCAGTGCGTTGCGTAGCACGTAAGACGCTGGCGAAGAGGCGAAGGATGTCGTCGGGTAACTCCTTGGCCTCCTTAGTTGTCCAGCCGTCGAGTCCCCCCGCGCGGCACGGTGAACGGTTGCGAATGAAGTGGATGAGTTGGTCGTCGGTGAGGTGGAAAGGGACTGCTGGTGATGGCGTAGGCAGCTCTTGTCGGTACTCGTCGTAAAAGTCTGCCCACGTCGGCATGGCTTCGGCATCATGACCAGCCCGAGCGCGGTACCTGCCCAAGATGGGCTCCCAGGTGTCGACCATGAGCTTGAGCATGTCTTTGGTGTTGGCAACAATGGCGTTGGCGGGAAGGGCGTCGGGAACCTGGGCAGGTGGTGAGTCACAAGTGTGGCCTTCGTCGTTGCCCGTGTCGAGCGAACTACCGTCGCTGGGGCTGAAGCCGCCAGCGTCGGTGTCGGCATCACTGTCGTCCGTGCAAGCTTGGTCAGGGTTGAAGGCGGTGGTGTCGCAGTGGAGTTGCGTATCGTCGGGAGTGGTGGGCGTGCGGAGGTACGCCGTGGGCGAGCAGTCAGCAGCCCGTGCGTATATGGCCGCCTTTCGCCCGCTTGGCTCGCGGACACCTTCAGCCCAAATCTTGATGCGTTCAGCTTTGGCTCGGTTTGCACGTCGCGCCAGCTCTGAGTCAAGGTTTTGGATCAGACGGTCCAGGTGCTCTCCGTGCGGTGCTGGCTCGTCGGGGTTCCAGGCCTCAGGAAAGGCCAGGAGGACCGTGGGGCGCAGCTTGTGGCAGAGAAGGCGGGCCGCGGTCCACGTGCAGTCGATGCGCTGCGCCAGGTGAGGCGGGATGGCACGGCAGTCGATATGGTGGTGCTGTCCGATGAAGCGAAGCTCACAAAGTTGCCGATGGAGCTTGCGAAGGCGGTTCATGTGAATCGCGGAAGCTCCGTAGGTGGGAAAGGCGCGGGGGACAGCGGGTCGCTCCTCGAACGTGGGTGTGAGCCCGTGCATGGTAGGGGCCTTCTTTTTTGGGTGGTCTGGCGGCGGAGGTGGCAGGTCGCGCAGCCGAGTGAGATGACACTCATGGCTGGCCTCGTTTGCCAGGGCGAACATGCGTTCCACATCGTCGCGTGTGTCGGCCTGCACAATGCGGTCCTGGTATCGCCCTGCGATAAGGGTCCCTAATGCCTGAAGTTCGTGGTCCTCATGGGCTCCATCGTTAAGAGGGTAGGGCGTGGGGGCAAGAAGGCGTCGGGCCGTATGGTCGAGGCGGCCAAGGTCGAGCGTGACCTGTAGGCCAACGTGGGACTTCGCTGGCAAGTCACGCAGATAGCAGAAGTCGGTGACAAGGGATCGCGCCGCTTGGTTGGCGATGATGTAATCAATGCGCGAAGTGCGGGGACACTTGGTGACACGGTCCCAGTCAGGGAT
>CAUYUJ010015664.1:280242-300242 GCA_963575745.1 Prorocentrum cordatum
TGAGAGAGTCAAGGAGCGGGAGAGCGGGAGAGCGGGAGAGCGGGAGAACGGGAGATCGGGACAGCGGGAGAGTGGGAGAGCGGGAGAGCGGGAGAGCGGGAGAGCGGGGAGCGGGAGAGCGGGAGAGCGGGAGAGCGGGAGAGCGGGAGAGCGGGAGAGCGGGAGAGCGGGAGAGCGGGAGGGCGGGAGAGCGGGAGAGCGGGAGAGCGGGAGAGCGGGAGAGCGGGAGAGCGGGAGAGCGGGAAAGCGGAGCCAGGGAATGGGCCAACGTGCAAATTGCAATGGCCGGAGTCCGCCCCGGCGGACCCGGCCGCCCCCCAACACCCCGCTCTCCCGCTCTCCCGCTCTCCCGCCTCTCCCGCTCTCCGCCTCCCGCTCTCCCGCTCTCCGCTCTCCGCTCTCCCGCTCTCCCGCTCTCCCGCTCTCCCGCTCTCTCCCGCTCTCCCGCCCGCTCTCTCCCGCTCCCCCGCTCTCCCGCTCTCCCGCTCTCCCGCTCTCCTCCCGCTCTCCCGCTCTCCCGCTCTCCCGCTCTCCCGCTCTCCCGCTCTCCCGCTCTCCCGCCTTCCGCTCTCCCGCTCTCCCGTTTACTCGCCCTCCCACTCTCTCCCGCCATGCCACCCTCTGATCGGCGGCTAGACCAGATCTCCTCGAACAAAGGGTTGTTTAGGTAGATCTTGGTGGGGGGGGCTCCCATATATTATATATATATATATATATATATATATATATATATATATATATATATGTATATATGGGGCCACGAAGGGCAGCGAGGGGGCCACGAAAGGCTGTAGCGGGGCCACGAAGGGCAGCGAGGGGGCCACGAAGGGCTGCAACGGGGCCACGAAGGGCTGCAACGGGGCCACGAAGGGCAACGAGGGGGCCAGGAAGGGCAGCAACGGGGCCAAGAAACAAAGCGAGGGGGCCACGAAGGGCTGCGACGGGGCCACGAAGGGCAGCGAGATCCCGATTCCTAGGTAATCTGTGAGGGAGTCCTAAGCGTGAGCGCGACTCCTGGGTGCCTCGGTGTCGGGAGCGCGGCGCTTAAGTAATTTGCAGGCAATTTCAACGCAAGGGCGCTATTCGTCAGTACTGCAAGCAAACCTCCAGCGATAGCGCGACTCCAGAGCGCCGGGAGAGCGAGTCCTGAATAAATTGTAAAGGAGGTCCCAAGCGAGAGCGCGATTCCTGAATAAACTGCGAGGAAGTCTCGGGCGGGAGCGGGGGTCCGGGCTCAATTTCGAAGAAATCTCAGGCGGGAGTCGTTGATATTGTAACCCGGGGGCCAAGGGCCCAATTTGAGCATCAGGATTTTCCACGTCGAAAAACAGGGTGCGAGCGTCGAGGGACACATTTTGATTGAGGAACAAAAGTATGCACCTGTGGGGGGATCACTGATAATTGTTCCTCAAAAGTTAGAATCCAACAACAACAACAACAACAACAATTACTAGCACGTGGGGACACACCGTTCTCACCAGTGCCAGGGTTTTCATAGGAGGCGGGCAATGCCCCCACTTTGTGGGGGGGCCGGTTCAAGCTCTACCAAATTTCCAAACGACTCTTCGCCACCACCCACACCCAGCTTCCCGCCCTATGACGTTCGGACACTTCACTTCGTGGCATGCGGACGACCGTGGCTACTATTCAGGGCCCCGCGGCCGACGACGACGGCGTGCGCGCGCGAAGAAAAAACGAATGTGTCCCGCATGGTATTATTTGACAGGGATGATGGCCCTGGCAGGTGCGCAACCGTTGTTGCAGAAGTTCGAAAAAGTTGCTCGGAAAAGCCCGTTTGACAGAAATGTTTAAAAAGTGTTGGGTTTCCGACAAATCCGCAAGAGCGCGCGGGATGAAATTTTGACATTTTTTTTGAAAAACCATTGGTTTTTGATGTTTTTATGTTAAAATCGCTACGAACACTAAGGTTTTGGAAGGATTTTGTCTTGCGCGCGCGAATGTCCACTTTACCTTTTTTTTGCAAGGGATTCTTGAAGTTTGGTTATGTTAGAACAAGAAATGTCCACTTTAGCTTATTTTTTGCAAGGGAAAACGGGGGACAACAAAACAACCGGATCCGGACACCCACGTTTTGCCTGAGACTTCCTCACGAAAATGATGAAAATGTGGCTGCGGCCTAGGCGCGGCGAGGGGGCCGCGCACCAGGGGCCCCAACAATAATTATTCTTTAGAATAAATAATGTTCAACAATAATCATCTTAAGACTGATCGCTCTTATATGCGCGCGCGTCACTCAATATGTAAATCCCAAACCCACGATGCCCGCCCTCTTCGTCTTCGGTCATACCTTTTTGGGGGTATATCTTTTTTACTCGCCACGTGTAGTTGGCGCAGCCCCTAAAACAGGAAGAGCAGGGGGAAAGGAGGAAGGGAGAGCGAGGAGGAAAAGAGTGGGGGGAGGGAGGGAGGAGGGAAGGGGCAAGGGGGGGAGGATGGATGGAGGACGAAAGAGGTTAGCAGGAGGGGAGGGGGGCAAAAGAGGAGGTAAACAAACGGACGAACCAGACAGACGGGTCGAGCGGCGGACTCTGAGGGGCGGGTCGGGCTGGCGGGGCGGGCGGACGCCAACGGTCGGGCGGGTCGGGCTGGCGGAGCGCCTCCGCCTGAGTAAACTGCGAAGAAGTCCCAGGCGGGGGCGGGGGTCCGGAGTAATTTGCGAGGAAGTCTCAGGCGGGAGCGCCTCCGCCTGAGTAAACTGCAAGGAAGTCCCAGGCGGGGGCGGGGGTCCTGAGTAAATTTGGAGGAAGTATCAGGCGGGAGCCGTTCTTGTTGTTGTCCGGGGGGCCAACGACGCAGTTCGATGCCCACGACTTTCCCTGATAAAAAACAAGGTGCGAGCCCCGGAAGGGGCACTTCAATTGAAAAAATACAATGTCCGCCGGAGGGGGGGATCAACAATAATTATTCTTCAGTAATTAGAGTTCAACGCAACAACAAGCAGAATCCGCGCCGCGGAGTCCCACTTCAGCCACGTATCCAGGGACAGTGAATAACCGTTCGGTCCCCTGACTCTGATATATGTAAAGTATATGGTAAGAGCCCATCCTATGACCCACCTTTTCCCGACTTTGGTACGACTACGTGTGAACGTGATTCACTACGGTATAACACGACTTCTGCACATAATCAGCATCCAAACACATGCATAATTATTTACTTATATATACACATGTTATGGTTCTTCATGTGTGGTATACGATGCACATACAATTATGCGAACTTACAAACTTATGGTGCACGGCCTTCAACAAGAAACTCGTTGCGAGATTATACACATTGATTGGTAGTGTTGTAGGAGGCAACTGAAATCATGTTGTAAATCCTTACAGACTGATTGTAAAGACTTACGTTACTATTGTGCGGCATTCGAATGAAACCCTTCTGTGGGAAACTACAAGGTGATTCCTTAAATGTAGGAGACAATTGAAATCTTTCTGTACAAGCTTACACATTGATTCCTGTAGCGCGGCATTCAAATAAAATCCATGTGTGCCTGGGTCGCAAGGAAAATGTGGGGGGGTCTGGCCGACGCACCCACAAAACAACTATGTTTCATTGGCAAAGGTAGACTGTGTTCTATCATGGCAGTAGTCTGCATCCGAAATCGGTATTGTGGCGTACAACTCCACACTGGGCACATGGTGTCTGGAAAAGCGTGTTTCCTGCCAGGGCCCCTACCGGGTATAGGGTGTGGGAAAGCGCGCGCTCGAGAGAAAGAAGATGAGGCTAAAATATAATATACAGAACGCAAACTATGGCAGGGCGCTAGCTTCAGAGGCATCGACGCCCACAACCGTGCCTGCGCATACGCCGGCACCAACACTGGCGCCTGCACGAGCAACGACGCCAGCATCGACGCCTGCAGCGACGCCAGCGCCTACGCGGACACCATCCCCAGCACCTACACCAGCATCGTCGCCAACACTTACGCCCCTGTTGATGTCGGCGCCTACACCTGCGCCTGCATCAGCACCAGCGCCGGCACCGACGAGGAGGCATACGCTCTTAAGAACACCAGCGCCTACATCAGCAGCGACGCCAACATCGACGCCACCATTTGCGCCTGCGCCAACGCCGGCACCAACACTGGCGCCTACGTCGGCACTTACAATGGCAACTTCGACGCCTGTAACAACGCCTGCGCCTACGACATCGCCTACAGAAGCGCCAACGCCAACGTCGACGCCTGCAACGACGCCTGCGCCTACGCCGCACCGACACCGGCGCCTACACCAGCACCAACGCCAGCATCGCCGCTTGTAGCGGCGCCAGCGCCCACGTGGTCACTAACACCAGCGCCTGCAGTAGCACCGACGTCAGAACCAGTGCGTCCACCAACGTCGGCGGCTACACCAGCGCCTGCACCAGCACCGACGCCTGCATCGGGGAGGCATACGCTGTCACCAACGCCAGTGCCCACACCAGCTTCGACGCCAGCATCGACGCCTGCGCCAACGCTGCCACCAAAGCTGGCGCGTACACCAGCACTGACGCCAGCATCGACGCCTGTAACGACGCTGGCGCCTGCATTGACACCAGCACGGACGCCTACATCAGCACCGACGCTGGCGCCCTCGCTGGCACCAACGCCGATACCCACACCAACACCGACGCCAGCATCGACCCCAGCCAGAATCGACGCTCGTGCCTCCGTCGGCCCAAAGGGGGAGCCCACGAAGGCCCAGAGAGGCTCCCAATGTTAGTGGAATCGTCGGGCATGAAATCAACAAGGTGGGAGAGGGGGACACTCCGTTTTCAGTAGCTACGCCTCGGGAGCCCGAGGAACCACTCTCATCCCGCAGCAAGCGGGCACTAAGCCTAAAAGGCTGATACGGGAACACATGCAATTACAAAGAGGGGTGGAGGGAAGAGGAGACACACCACAACGGGACCACTTTTCGTGGAATTGCTATGGGGAAAGAACCCTTATCCTCTCCTGCACTCCTCCCGACTTCCCTTGCCTGGTCGAAGTCCTCCCCGGCCTGAGGGTCGCCCATCAGGGCCTGCCGTGACGCGCGCCGGGAGCGGGACTTAAGATGAGAGTTGAGGGCCCTCTCTGAGAGGTGGCCTTCCTCGTCTACTAGAACCATCGTGCCTTTACTGAGGAGATCAAGGAGGGCGAGGTTCGACCTACCGGGGTCGGCTTTTGTCAAGGGATCCGCCGCCATGCGGCCATGTGGAACCCAGCGGACCTGGGACCCCACCGCACTCATGCTATCACGCACTACTGCCAACTCGATGGCGTTCCTCCTGTCGGCGCGGCTGCCCGCGCTGTTCCTCGAAAGAGTGTCGAAAATAGATTTCGCGTCAACGACGGAAATCGTGTCAACCTGATCAGACAAAGTGCAATCTCTGCTGAGCACGACAGAAAAAGGAGCCTGCGACAGATGCCAGTCTGGACGCACCACGTCCTTAAAAATGAGATCGCGCCACATGATGGACAGCCATTGGGCCTCGGCGAGAGCCGCTGAGAGACTTAACGCCTCGGCCGCTCCCGCGGGCGCAACAACACGCTTGAGACGAGTCGACCTCCAAGCAAGAAGGGACACACGCGCCCGGCAGTTCTGCCGGATACTCGAATCGGCAGCTAACACCATCCATCCTCCCTGGGCCCCGTTACGCCTAGCGGGCCCGGGACCTCCAGCATCTGACACCGTGACGAATGTCATGCTCGAGGGGTCAAGGGGCCAGATTACCACCTTCTGACTGGCGGTGCTCTTGAGATGCTTGACAGCCTCGATGCAAAGAACCGCATCCGACACGAGGGGAGAGGGGAGAGCAGCACTCTGGAGCGACGCACACGTGGCCACGTCGGGCCTGCTCACTCTCCCTAACCATTGGATCTGGGCTACCATAGTACGATACGCTTTGATCTCACTGGGCGTGAGGGGGTCATCAGGTACAGCTCGACGCTCCTTAGCAAGCGGCATAGCAGCTAGCTGTTCCAAAACGTATTTTTCTTGACCCATATAGATCCGATTGCCTGCTTGTCGCAGGTGTCGACCCGCAAAGTCGGATTCCCCGGATTTCCACTTGCCAAACCTGAAACGCGATTGCAGCCTGGTCTTGAGACCAGCCTTCTCCGAGGGATGAGCCGATACGATCAGATCGTCGACCTCGATCAAACACAGAGCGCGAGGCTCGCCCTGGGACGAGCGCTTGACCCAGAGGCAGGGCTCGAGGAGGCTTTTCTCGAATCCGTCCTCAGCTAACCACTGCGTGATCGTGCGATGCCACAGCAGGGGGGCATCGTTAAGGCCGTACACCGGCGAAATGAGTTCTATAAGCTCGCCAGGATTGAGCGAGAGACCTTGGCAAGGCTCACAATAGATCTGGCCGCGGGGGCGGGCCAGCTTGTTAGACTGACAAAACGCATTCTTGGCATCCGCCACCTCCAACTCCCACCCGAGCGAGCACACAGCCTGGAGCGTCAACATGATACTCTCCGCCTGTGGCGTCGGAGAGTATATTTGAAGCTCGTCGCTGTCCGGGTCGTGGTGACCCTGCACGCACCATCTTGATTTAGCAATGGGCTCGGCCCCGAGCCCCTCCTGGGGCTTGAAACGTCGGACCATCCGGGACCCCAAAACTCGGCCCGGGAAGCGGCGACGGATCAGCGAGGCCTCCTGGGCCGGGACGATTCGGACGGCCCCGGACTCTATAATGGCTCGCCACTCCTTCGCATCCGAGAAAACGAACAGCTCCCGCTCAGCACGCGAGAGGCTCTTGAGGGAAACTTCGGCCCCTCGCCGGCTCGGTGGAGCTTCCCCGCTCGAAACTCCGGCCGTTGAGGGAAAACAGTCACTCCCCCTCTGGGGCCAAAAGGACGGTTCCCAGCCAAACCAACTGCAGACTTCCTCCCACAGCTCCTCTTGACCGTCTTCGTCGCAGCCAGACTCAACTTCCCCGTCCAGTCCAGTCCCCCAAGAACTCAGAAAACGATCCCCCGGAGGAACGTGCTCCAAACCGGCCAGGCGCACAGCTTGCTCAGCCGTGCCGGTGACAGGCTCACCTCCGTGCCCCAGCACAGGAGCCTCCCTGGACTCAGGGGTGCGAGACCGAGCTCGCGGTGCAGAAGCAGATGACGCGGCCGCTGCGCCGTCATCACCTGAGCGTGTCAAACGGATGCTCGCTGGAACATCGTCGAGCATGCGAAGCTGCCGGGGAGTCCGGCCGCTGGGATCTTTGGCCTCCCGCTCGCGGATCATGGTCCGCACTCGGCCCCCAGCCGGCTGCAGATCCTCGACTGGGGTGAGCACAGGCCTCGCCAGCGCAGGGGGAGAGGGCTCCTCCAGGCGAGGGCGTTGAAGAGGGGGAGGTCCTAACTCGGGATCGGCACCCGGATCCTCAGGGCTCTCGATTCCACGTCTTGGTCGAATTTGGCTAGACGCGGGGTCCGAAACCTGCCTGGAGGGAGAAGAAGAGCGAGGAGAGGGAACCTGAAGGTCGGAGGTGTGAGGGTCAGAGACGGTGATGGGGCCCTCGGTCGACGCCTGATCGACTGGAACTGGGGGCTGCTCCGATCTTGGCGCCTCCGGCGCGGGACCTGGTCCTGGACCCTCGGGAGGGGGGGGGGCCTGGGGCCCCGGGATCCGCTCAGCTGACGCCTCGCCCGAGCCTTCCGGGGGGCCCGCAAGATCCCACGCCTCGGGGGGAGGGGGCCCCTCAGCTTCCACGTCGACGGCCCCCACACGTTTCCCGGGATTCTGGAGATCCCGACGAAGAGCATCGAAGGATGGAACGTCCAGCAACTCGGCCCCCCAGGCTTCTTCCTTCGTAGCCCAGCGCACCTGTTCCTGCCCGCACTTTAAAAGTCGAGACCGCATCGCGACCCAAATGGTCGTGCCCTGCTGAAAAACGACAGCGCCCGGTCCAGTCCACCGGCTACGGCCCAGATCGGCCGACCGGTCCTTGGCTGAAACTCGGCGCCACACGTACACCCAGCTGCCAGGGGGATAGGTGGCATCGATGTGTCGACGAGACTTCGAAGCGGCGACGAGACGATCGCGAACATCCAGGGACATGATGGCCTTCTTCGCTTCCTCCCGAAGAGCGTGCTTGCGAGCGAAAGCCCCAGCTGGTGCGTCGGTGTCCACGGCCCCCCGGACTACATCACCCACACCGACCTCGTCGCAAGCGTCGCCTGAAAGCAAACTGCGCGGGAGGCGGGGATTTTCGCCAAACACAAGCTGAAAGGGGAAAACCCCCCCCTGTGAGTGCATCGGTTCTTAGCCCCCACGATCTCACACAAGAGGTCCTCCACTTCCTCCAGGGTCCCCGGGGACGCGCCCAGAGCAGCCCTCGTGAGCGCGGCCTTGACCAGACCGCCGTGCCTCTCGCACCGCCCGTTCTGGTGCGGACTCTCCGCGTCGCACGCGTGCTGGTAGACTCCGTGATGCTCGAGGCTACGGCTGAATTGGCTCTCGAATTCTGGCCCGCCGTCTGTCATGACAGTCTCCGGAAGCCCGAATGGGCGCACCCAAGCGCGCAAGAATCCTGACCAGACCTCGGAGGCAGTAGCTGCCTTCAAGACCGTGCACGACTGAAGGTTGCTGCCGTGATCTATGATGTTGAGGATCGGCCGCGTGGCGCCTAGAGCATTTATATAGAACAAGTCAGCCGCGACCAATTTATTGAACCTGTACGTCCGGGGGAGGGTTGCCTTGCGCCTCCAACCCGGGCGCGAAGTCTCCTTACACGTCGGACACTCGAAGTGACGTGAGACCCAGCGGATCACCTCTGGCTTGGCTTTCGCAACCTTGAGCGCCCGCACGAACTGTTCCCGTCGAGGGTGTCCTAGATTCATGTGGACCTTCAAAATCTCGCTCTGCATTTCCTTCGAAACTTCCTCTGACGGGGAAGGGGGCTCACGACTGGCCCCTAAAGGCCGGGTCTCTTGCTCTTCCTCGTCACTGTCCTCGACAACATCCGCTGGATCAGGGTCTGCCGCGTCAACGGCAGCGGCTGCTGGGAAAGAAGAGGCCTGACCAGCCTTCGAGCGCAACCAAGCCTCACTCGCGGCCTGCTCGACTCCGTCAGCGAGGGCAGCCACCAGCATCGGCGGGTAGTTCTGAGCCGCCGCCGTCCTGGCCCCGCCCACCAGTTGAGAATGCACGTGCCCCCCCTCGCAGATCTTAGAACATCTCCGGAGCAAGGGAGGACAGTTGGAGATAAACCTGGCTGGCTTCATGGCCAACTCTCCGTCCAGGGTCCTGAGGTTGAACCGACACTGGTCCCCGCGGACCGCCCCGACCCCAGGCTGTTTCAGAAGCTCCTGCGTCGAACTCAACTGCTGGGAGAAGGCTCCTAGAGGGTTTTCCAACCAGAAGAATCGGCCGTGCTGGATCTGACACATGGCGACCTGGATGCAAAGACCCCAGTACATCAAGCACTCCCGCTCCACTCGAGCTCTCTCTTCCTGACTCATCTTGTGCCAGTTCGGCACTCGCGCAACACTGAAAGCCTTACAGGGGGGACTCATCAGAACGACGAGAGGTGCGTCTTTCTCGAGGACCTCCCAAAGCTTGGCCCTCTGAGAGGCCTGGCGAAGATCCCAACCTGTCGAGAGATCGACCGCGTGCGAGGCGAGATGCCCTCTACGCTCGATCTCCGGCGTGACGCGGGGAGGGGGGAAAAGCTCCAACAGAAGGGTCCTGTTCTCGTGAACCTGAAGATGTCGCAGAGCCTTCCTTAGCTTTCGTTTGCCTGACCTGATCCCTGAGCCCATCAGCGTCCTAAGAGCTTCTTGCCTAACTTTCCGAGGCACGGTGGCCTCGGGAGATGCTAGCGGGACGCTAAGGCGGGAGCCTCGATCCAAGATGGCCCAGGACCCGGGGACGCTATCTAAGCTGGCGGCTGGCTCCTTCGAAACCCAGATCGCGACGTCGAGGTCGTTCGCTCGGTGTTCCTTGAGGGACTTCTGGAGGTCTGCTGCTGAGGCCCCGGCCCACAGGACGTCCGCGAGGGTGACGTCTGGCCGAGATCCGGACGCTGAGGAGGTGACCCTGACTCTCTGGACCTCAGACCATGGACACTCTGGGCCGCTAGACCCTGAGGCCCTCATGGCCAGATAGACCAACCATTCGAGCTTCTCCGAACGACTCGGCTGCCGCGACTCCCAGTCCATGACCCTCGCAACTTCGTCAAGTCCGACCGGCCTGCCAGAGGCCAGGTCCCAGACCCAGGAGCCCTGCACCTTAGAGGTGCACGGGAGACCCTCTCTCGGTCCCTCCCTGGACCAGGTTCTGAAGCTCTTGACGGTCCAGCTGCTGGGATCGGCCCCAACGGGAAGAAGGGCCCGAAGCTGCCGGATCTTCTCGGGACCGAGACTCGAAACCTCTAGGAGGGACGATGACGACGATGATGACAGGCCCTTTTTACCAGTCCGGTCCGAGGCCCTAAGGCCATCGGGCTTCGAGCCGCTGGTCAGCCTAGCCGGCTGAGAAAGAGAAGAACTGAGCCTGCTGGAGCCGCAGACTGCCTCGCACGAACTGGCTGTCCTCGTCTCCTCGTCTAGCGCTGGCCGCTGCCGCTGGACCCGCCGCCCAGGGTGCCCTTGAGCATCTGCATGAGCTCGTTGAAGTTCTCGGTCGTCTGCTGAAGGCTCCTCTCGGTCGCCTCCTGCGAGGCCCTCTGAGCGTGCATGAACTCCATGATCTCCTGGCGGTTGGCCTCCTGGTCCTGAAGCAAACGCGTCAGCGTGTCGCTGTGGCCGGTGTGGGGGTTCTGGTCCAACGGCGACCTGGCCGGCGAGCCCTTGACCGCTGCTGGAGCGGGGGTCTTCCTGGCTGGAGGTGCTCCCGCCGGCGGCGCCTTCCAGGGCGGGCATTTTGACTCGATGGAGAGCGGACGAGACTGGCGACGAGGGTCCACCATCGCTGGGTAGTCCTGCTCGCTCGGCTCCACCAGGCCCTCGTCCTCCAGCTGCATCTTGAACTTGCTCTTGATCGTGTTCTGCTCGCTGACCTTGCCCCACTTCTTGCGTTCCTGATCGACCTTCCTCTGGACCTTTGCGTCGATCTGCTCCTCCTTCGTCTTGGCGTGGTAGCTGATCCTGGACAGGCAGAGCTTGCACCTGATCCAGCTCGCGTACTGGTTCGACCTCCGCTCGCGGTGCTCCACTGGGTGGTGGCACAGCTCCGGGTCTGGCTTCCCCGTCGAGAGCGACGCGAGAGGCGCGAGGTAAGCCGTCGTGCGGGAGGCCACGCAGTAATTTAGTATCATCAGAAGCTTGAGAGCCCAGCGTCTCCAGGCCTGCTGATCCGGCGTGAAGAGAAAGCCCCCCTCCGCAAGAAGCTCCTTCTCGGTCTCGCTCATCTCGACCTCCGAGTAGTCGACGTGCTGG
Source organism: Prorocentrum cordatum (assembly GCA_963575745.1). Lineage (NCBI taxonomy): Eukaryota > Dinophyceae > Prorocentrales > Prorocentraceae > Prorocentrum > Prorocentrum cordatum. The sequence goes on from CAUYUJ010015664.1 coordinate 291,608, forward strand.
AGCTCGGTGTCGTGCCACGGGTCCGGGGTCATGTCCCAGTTGGCCTCGATCTCCGAGTCCTCGGGAACGTCCGGCAGATGGACTGGGTTCTGGCTCCCCGCGCCCCTGACCGTGGCCCTCGACCGCCCCATGAGGTAGCCCACGGTGCGAGCCCTGCCCGGCATGCTCTTGCGGCCGAGCTGCTTCTTGACGCCTGTCGCTGACATGGTCTGGCACGGAGAGCTGAGTCGGACCACTGGAACGTGTGGGATCGTTGCTTGCACGTGAGCTTGAGCCGGGAGCAGCTACGGAGAGGACGCTGGTCTCTGAACTCCCAAGACAGCCCACGAAAGTTGGTCCCGAGACACCCTCCACACTCACCGAGGACGAGGGAGAGGAGGAGAGGGACTGAGCGCATGCAAGCAAACTGCCCCGCCCGTCCTGAGAGGCCGCTTCGCCGCTCACCAGGAACTCCGTGTAGCCGATCCAGTAGTCAGGCATCGCGCCGATGAGGTCGTCGCGCTTCCAGTCGGTCTCGAAGTAGTGCTCCACGCTGACGCCGCCCTTGTCCTTGAACTGGCAGCACGTCGTCATCTGGCCCGTCAACTCACTCAGCGCCCTCGGAAGATCCTTCAGAGCGCGGGGGTCGACCATCGTCCGCCGAGGGCGCACGTGTACCAGTCGAACCTTGTCCCCGGTCCTGCCAGTAGTCGCCTTCGGGCTTGTCGACCGTGAAACTCGGAAACCTCTTGGCCAGCTCCGGGTCCAGCTTGAAATCTCTCGGGTCCCTGCCTATCAAAGATATCGTCCGATGTCCTGACGGAAGTTTCGTCATCTGGATCTTGACACGCTCAGCGTTGCCGACTGTCATCTCGTCCTTCTGAAGATCGATATGAGCGTTCATGAACTCCAAGAAGCCTGCCGGCAGCAACGGAGGACAGGAATGTGGCAGCACCAAGAACTCGAGCACCCCGCACCTGTGAAAGCTCAGGGGAACGAGAGCCTTCGCCACCGGCTTCACCTTGCCCCCAACTCCGTTCGCGCTCGGTAGGTCGTCGCATCGGATGACGTGAACCTTGAAACCTTTCTGCTGGAATGCTCGTCGAAGTATCTGAAGATCTGGCTCACCGATCAGTGCCTGCGCGGCCGCCGTATCCACGAGCGCATGGTCGCCCAGGTCTCTCAGCGTGAGCCCCGTGAAGGAGTCGCTCTCGGTGACCTCTGCCAGTACCTCCGCTAGCTGTTCCACGAAACTTGCCCACGAGGGCGTCGAGGTGCCGAACGAGTCGAACGAGAAGTAGAAGTCCCCCGATCCTCGGGGAGCCGTGCCGCTAGGCGTCGTCGTCTTCCTGCCAGAGCCCTCTGACTTCAACCTGTCGGCTTTCGATCGGTGCGGCTTCTTGCAATCTTCACGCCAGCGCCCCTTGTCACCGCAGTTCGTGCAACGAGTGCGCCTTTTCAAGTCCTGCTTCGAAATTCTGCGAAACGTCTGCCGAGGGGGAGGAGGATGGTCACCACGTTTGCGATCAAAGAAATCTCTGTCTACCTTCCTAGCTGCCTTCAACTGCTTCGACTCTTTCCACGTGCGCCTCTTCGTCGCCGCCAGCTCGGCGTACACGTGGTACGCCTCGTCCTCGTACAAGTCTTTTTCCTCCAGAGTTGTCAGGAAAATCTCGGCCTCATCTTCTGGAAACTCCGTCTCGAAGATGTCATACTCCTCGTCCGATCGGCCGGCCTCGTCCTCGCACTCTTCCAACACCGGGTAGCTCCTGGATCCGGTGGGCCTTGACTGGCCGGGCAGCATCGTCTTGTCGGACACGTCCATGGCCAGAATCGCCTTCCTCGTCGCCGAGGCTGACTCATCACCCTGCATCAGCGTCTTCAGGTTGATGCGGTTCTGCGTGCTCAGCTGGGCGCCCTCTTCGTAGAACCTCGCCTTCGCGTTGTCTGGCAGCGAGAGGCCCACGCGCTCGGCCGCCGCCAGCTGCTCGTCCCTTCTCAGAATGAAGTTCGTCAAACTCTCACCCTTCCGAATCTGCACGTCGAAGAGCGCTGCTCCCTGTGCTTCCCTATCTTTGTCGCCGGGGCGCTCTCCATTCAACAATCGCAGATGACCGATGAGATTCTCGATGCCGTCTGCCTCATCCATCTCCGAGCGCACCAGCTTAAACTTCCCTTGCAGCTCGATCGAGAACCCCTCGATGATCTTCGCGGCCTGGTGTTCTGGAAGAACTCCTGTGCGCCTTGCCCACGAGCGCAGGTTGGCCGCATACAAGTCTACGTGCTCGAGGCCTGGGAATGACGGCGGAGCCGAGAAATCCTTGGACCTCTCAGGCTGGCCCCTCCACTTGATCCCCTGGTCGTCGTCTCGGTCGCTGTGCCACCAGCTGCTCCTCGCGCCACTCCACCATCCTGCTGACCACTGGTCCTGCGCCCAGCGCCAGCCGTCTCTCCACCAGTCGTCTACCTGCTCGGTCCCCTGCGCGCCCCACGCCGGTCTCTCTGGTGTCGGGATGTCCTCCCAGCCTCCTTCTCGTGGCCCGTCGCGTGCGGCGGGTTCCTCCTGGGACCCGGACGCTGCTCCTGGCGTCTGTGCCTGCCCCTCCGAGCCCGCTGCGTCCACGCTCCGCTACCATTGTTAGTGGAATCGTCGGGCATGAAATCAACAAGGTGGGAGAGGGGGACACTCCGTTTTCAGTAGCTACGCCTCGGGAGCCCGAGGAATCACTCTCATCCCGCAGCAAGCGGGCACTAAGCCTAAAAGGCTGATACGGGAACACATGCAATTACAAAGAGGGGTGGAGGGAAGAGGAGACACACCACACCAAGACGGCCTACGAAGGCCAAGATGCTCCAAGAGGACATTGAGAGGCACCCAAGATACCCCAAGAGGCCCTCAGAGGCCCACAAGAGTCCCCCATGAGGCCCCCAAATAGCCTCCTTATTCTCCTCCTCCTCCTTCTCCTCCGTCTCCTCCCTCTCCGCCTCTCCTCTTCCTTCCACAAGTGTTCTACCAAGGGCTCACACAACGCTGGGGGAACACGTAACCGAATAGCTTGGCAAAACTTCGGCACAACGATTGGCCACATAGGCGTTTCTACAAGACAGGGGGCGGAAGGGATTCACAGTAAACGTATTCGGCCATATTCGCATTAGAAAACTGACGAAACCAGACGAATCAGAACGAGCGAATCGAAAACCGAACGAATTGGCACAAGACGACTTGAAACCGTTTTGTTAAACCCGTTGAAACGAAAGCCAGACAACATGAAAACCGCGTGGATTAGAAATCAGACGAAACAAAGCGGACAAGACGAAGCAGACGCATTGAATAAAACGAAACGGACCTGGCGACAAGAAAACTGGACGAAATGAATGAGACAATCTGGCCAGACGCCCCTACCAGTCGGGAAAGGGAAACGTTAGGGGGGGACCGGCTCAAGAGTCGGCGATACATCGCCGATAGATCGGCGACGTGCTCCTTAGTGCAAATCCGTACGCTCCTGGGCGGGAAATGTGGAAATAAGCCCTATCGGCGATGAATGGGCAATTGGAGTCGATGCGAACCCCTGAAGGGGTGGGAGGGGGATCCGCGGCGGAGGCTCCTGGCGGTCCGGAGGCCGGGGCTCCCTCCGCCGCTCCTCCGCGGCGCCTCTTTGGGGGGGGGGGGGGGCGCCGCTCCGGCGAGGGAGGAGGTGCCGCCCTTCCCAGGACGTCGTTCTCCTGAACCATCCTGTGAGTCGGGCCCTCGTTTTGAATCCGCAGCACCCCGCGTTCTTCCCTTGCTCCCTTCCTGCTTCCTCCATCCCCACACCATCCTCACATCCCTGCCTGTGCCCTCCGCATGCCGCTGCTTCGGCACACCACTCACACGATTCGTGGCCCCCTAGAGATCTCCTCCCCCATTTCGGCACACCGTTCACACTTTTCGTGGCTCCATATGGACTTCCCCATCTTTCGTCTCACCTGTTTTGCGATGCTCAGCCCTGCACATGGTTGGGCCCTTCGTCAGGATCTGCTTGCGCAATGCTAACCTTTTTCGTCAATTTCGGCCACTGCGAGGCCCGTCGAATTCGGCCTCCGGGCCCCTGTTTCGGACCGTAAGACCGTCGGATCACGATCCGGGATAAAAAGATACAGGCCCTGGGACAGGGGTCAGGACTTCCAGGGACAACGTCACGTTGGCGGGCTGGTCTCAGCGAGGTGGCCAAGAAGAAGAAGAGGAAGAAGAAGAAGAAGAAATAGAAAAAGGAGGAGGCATGGCTTTTCGCACTTTGGGACTTTCGCTTTTTCCTCCTGGGGCGCCTTGGCGGCCACAAGTGGACACCCTAGTGGCCAATACGCAGCCAGAGACATGACTGAGGGTCGATTTGAAGGCAGGAGACCAGACTTCTTTCGCCCAGAAAAAAAAGGACGCCCCGGATGCAACTCACCATGTTCCCTCTGGAAGTAGCTTCTGGGCCACTGTGCCGTCAAAGCGCTACTCTGGGTGGAAGGTCGGTCCCGACTAAGTGGTCGAGAGCACTAGGGGCCAGCGAGTCGAAAAAATCGGGCCGGAGGTCCAGGTGTACTCCTCATTCGTCACGTCCCCAACGCGCGATGCGCCAACCGCAATCATCTTCGCGACCTCGTGCCGTCCCCATGAAGCGGAGAGACTCGCTCCGGCCCAGGCCGCGACGCGCAAAGCGCGGTCCTTCGCTCGCATGCGGGTGACCTAGAGCTCTCACCAAACAAGCGACTTTACTCCCCAGCACAGGCATCTTTCCAAAGCCAGCCTTGCATGCACGCACATCGGCAACTCACCGCAGTCGTGGCAACGACAACGCACTCCCTCCCTCTCCCCTTCCTCCGCCTGCTTCTCGTCAGGCGCTTCCTTCTCCTCCTGCTCCTCCCGCTCCTCCGCTTCGGTCGCGTCATCATCTCCCTCCACTTCACCACCTCCTCGTCCACCCCCCCTTCTCTTTGCGACTCTTCCCTGCTGCGGGTCTACTGAAGTGCCGAGGCACCATCCGCTCGAAGACGGGAGGACGTACGCCATCATCGACTCAGGCGTTTGGAAATCAATTCAATACCCAAACTCGCGATTCATGCGCCGAGACGCGCGATTCCATTCGCGTTCCCGCGCGGCTCCCCAAAAGAAAACCTCCCTGGGCCAGACCGCAACGGGCGGTGATCTTCGATGCCCTGCGGGTGGCCGAGTGACACCCACTTTCTGGTGACAGCGTCGAGGCGGTCGATCGCGACCCACACCGCACGCTGTTGATGGCTGCTGTGACGAGCCAAGCCGTGCGCCTTGTCCTTTTACCGTTACCGCGGTCGGCATGGTCATTCTCTCCACTCATCCTCATTCGGACGGGTTTCAGAGTCCCCTCAGTGGCTCAGCCATAGTCAACGGCTGAAGGTTTCATCAGGGGCGCCGTGGAAACTGGTTTGCAACGTCGGCTGGCCTAGCCGATGCTTGACTTAGCCCTGGCCGCTTACAGAGCTATATTGCGCTGACCCACTGGGCGCAGGGGCCGCGGCAGAAGAATGTAACAGCGGAAGCAGTAGCAAAGGGAGCTGCAACACAACAAGGAGTAACGACCGTACACATACAAGCCTGATCAATAACAACACATGCATGCAACACTAACAATTGTAAAAATGCCAGTCATAATCGCAATCGCAATGCAACATGCAACAGATGGTGGACTTTGAAGTGTTTCCTGCGAAAGATGCCCCGAAGCTTCCCAAAGTCAGCCGCGTTCCAGGCTGCCTTCTGTCTCCCCCCAATAGACGTTCGTATCGTGGGACCCTCCCCATCGTGGGTGGGAGCCTAAGATCCCCGGACCCTGGACAACATGCGCAATGCCACAACGATCCTCCCCCTCCCGCAGACCTGACCAGACCCAATCCAACAAAAATGCCTCAGCGTGCTCGGTCCGCATGGACCGCTTCTGGACCAGAACGAATGGGCAAATGTGAGGGCGTGACCGTCTCCGTAGCCAAGCCAAGTAAATTGTCTGGACATCACTCCCACCACCAGACGCCGATCGAAAGACGATGGCGAAATTTCAAATACAACGACGAAGCTGTTCTGCCAGACCTCTCCATAAGAAAATTGGATTTCCCAACCGTCACCCCCCCCCTCGTCCCCACGGCCGTCTAACGGCTGCCCTTGATCCGCCGCCGTACCCTGCGCACGTTCAGGCGTAGAAGAATGCCAAGGGCTGCCTGGTGGGGTTTCTGTATTAGAAGGACCCCCCCCCACTCGCGTCTACTTGCGTGCACCGCCACCCCCGATCCGAAGCCACGATCCTTTGCAAAAACCATGGGCCCGCGCCCCCCACGACCCCTTGCTAAAAACTATAGATCCGCGCCCCGAGGTACGGCTCATGCAAGTAACTACGGACACCAGGATGGCCCAAGGTGCCTCGAAGACGGTCCAAGATGGCCCCAAGGCGGCCACACAGGGCTCCAAAACGGCCCAAAAGGGCCACAAGGGGACCTCCAACAGGATCCGAAGACGCCAAAATCATGCATTACCTTTATCACCTTTTGTTTCAGATGAAGCAGTGGCTTTCGCATTCTCGCCTTTTCGGGCTTGCGTCAACTCAAGGTCCAGGACGCCTCCACGATAGCCCCAAGACGGCCCAGGGGACTCGCCGTCGGGGGAAGACCGCTCGCATCACGCACCGATCGACGGCCCAGGTCCCGAGGGCGAGCCTGGGGAGTCCTCGCCTCGCTCCTCCACGGCGTCTGCGGGCGCCATGGCCACCCGACCCCGCGCGGGGCGGCCAACGAGCGGCCGGCGGGCGCATGCACCAGAAAAGCTGCCCAAGCGAAGCGTGGCGACCGCGCGCGCAGAGACGAAAAATGCCTGACGTATGGCTACATGGGGGGGGGGTGCGGGGGGTGGTCAGTAACCAAAGGCTTTCAGCTAAACCACAGAATAAGGATGCATTGCGCAATGCGTGCGGCCGAAAACGTTCTTGAACGCCTATTTTTAAACAGCTGCAGCGGCGTCAGGCCACTCAACATAATCAGCATTGGCCGACGAGGAGAAGACGCAAGGGTAACACCGACGTGACATCTGACGCCCACACGATGGACTTTGACAGCGGCGGTCGTTTAGCAACCAGTACACATTGATCCGAACCCACTCGGACACTTCTGAAGCTCAGGGGCGCGGGTGATTACTTCACCCATGGCTCATCCCCTTCAACACACAGAAGAACCGTAACCGCACGCAACGACAACAAGCTGTGCTCAGGCCCGACGGACCCTTCCAGAAAGTACCGGCCAAAACATGTCACCTACAGCTCATCCTCGTCCTCCTACTTCTCCCCATTTTTACTTCTCCTCCACATCCTTCCTCTCTGCACCCTATGTTTTCGAACCGTGTCGGATAGTGGGGGGGCGCATAATAAAACAAAAAGATGCTTTAGCTGTGGAGCTGGGGGCGGCAGAATCGCAAGGCCAGGTGACACTCCTGGCGCAAGCCAAGTAGAACGGACATAGCACGTGCGCAAGATATTGTTCATTCGCAGCGCGTGTGAATCGCGAGCATTGCTGCAAGACCCCTGCCCGCGCGGTGAAGACTCGTTCGCTCCACCGCGACCACAAGATCATGATCGCAAAGCTATGTGTACGCCACTACGCTCTCACCACAAAGAGAAGGCTCGAATGAAGGCAACCCAAACCATCCCCACACCCACCACATCACATTTCCCGTGTTCGAAGCTTCTCTCTGGGGCCTGCGGCCCGACGGCCGCCATCGGCTGCTTGTGCCCCAAACGAACAAAAAAAACTCAACCGCCGAGCGGCGCGGGCAACACATTTGGTTCCATAGCGAAATAGGGCAGCAAGACAACCCAAGATGCGCTCAAAACGGCCCAGATTGGCCCCAGGATGGCTCCGAAAGGATACCAAAAGAAGGGACGCGAACCGAAAATCCTAGCCTTCCGCCCCAAGAGGATTCCAGGCGGCCCCGAAATGCGCCCAAGAGGACCCGAAAACGTTCACATTTTTACAACCCCAACGGCTCCTTACAACCAGAGCGGGCACTCGCCGACCAGCTGAGGTTTCCCCGGACACACGTTTCGAAACCAAAGCAAGCAAGCACTTCCGACCGCGCAAACAAAAAACCTGTTAAACAAGATTCCCATATAATTCTACAGCTCCTTCGTCCCACAAGGAACGCACGTCGCTGCCTGACGCGCGACGGCCGCGAAATGGCTCGTCATGGATGGGAAGTTTCGAACCCGCAATCCTCGTTGCGAACGGGTTTGCCCCGGGAGCTGAGACGGCGAACTCCCGGGGCAAGGAGGGGCAGCGCAAGTGCAAGTATCCTGATAACTCTCGCACTACCACCGTCACTCGTAGGATTCGTCGAGTCACTGGTATCTGTAGTAGTAGTAGTAGTAGTAGTAGTAGTAGTAGTAGTAGTAGTAGTAGTAGTAGTAGTAGTAGTAGTAGTAGTAGTAATAGTAGTAGTAGTAGTAGTAGTAGTAGTAGTAGTAGTAGTAGTAGTAGTCGAAGTAGTAGTCGAAGTAGTAGTCGAAGTAGTGGTAGTAGTAGTAGTAGTAGTAGTAGTAGTAGTAGTAGTAGAAATAGAAGTAGTAGTAGTAGTAGTAGTAGTAGTAGTAGTAGTGGTAGTAGTCGAATTAGTAGTCGT